>CM052438.1:1370466-1409297 GCA_028533085.1 Varecia variegata
CATTTGGGTTGTTTCCACATCTTAGCAATTGTGAATTGTGCTGTTATAAACATTTGGGTACAGGTGTCTTTATCGTAGAATGACTTATGTTCTTCTGGGTAGATGCCCAATAATGGGATTGCTGGATCGAATGGAAGGTCTTGGCATGTAACTCTTAAGAGCAATCGTTTACATTACTGGTGTATGTTTATCAAAACTAAGAAATATAGTAATGATATAACGTCATTGTTTATTAATACAAAGTCCACAGGGCGAATTTATCAATTGTCCCAAAAATGTCCTTTATAGTTTTTTTTTTTTTTTTTACAAATGCAGGATCCAGTCCAAGGTTGCACGCTGCGTGCAGCTGCCGGGTCTGTCACGTAAGCCCTCTTTCACCCAGATGCTCCCTCAGTCTTTCCTGGTATCTCGTGAGTGACATTTTGCAGGGCGCAGTTCAGTTGTTTTGTACATTTCTCTCAGTTTGGGTTTGTGTAATGTTTCATCACGATTAGATCTATACTATTTATTTCGACAAGAATATCACAGCGATTACGTTTTGTCCTTATCGGCACACCAGATCAGGAGGACACTGCGTGGCTTGTCCCGATATTGATGCTAACTGGTATCTTCTAGATTTCTCCATTAGTTTTACCTTGTGATAAATGAGAAACTTCTTCATAAATACCCTGTTAATTATCACATTTTCATCAATTACATTTTGCATCATTGATGATTTTCTGAATTCACCATTCCTTCTCTATTTATTAGTTCCCATTCTACATCCAAGACACAGATATTTCCGCCAGCCCAGGAAGTTCCCCTGTGCCTCTTTCCAGCCAGTTTCCTCTGCAGAGACAGCTGTTTCTTTCATTGTTTTCACCACAGAGAGTTCTTCTCCATTTAGCTAGCGAGCTAGCTAACTAAATACCTAAATATCGAAATCCATGGACTCATGGATTCTTATTTAACAGAATGAATTAAAATACATTGCTATGTTGGCCGGGCGCGGTGGCTCACACCTGTAATCCCAGCACTCTGGAAGGCCGAGGCGGGTGGATCGCTCAAGGTCAGGAGTTCGAGACCAGCCTGAGCAAGAGCGAGACCCTGTCTCTACTAAAAAATAGAAACAAATTATCTGGCCAACTAAAAATATATATAGAAAAAAAATTAGCCGGGCATGGTGGCACATGCCTGTAGTCCCAGCTACTCGGGAGGCTGAGGCAGTAGGATCACTTAAGCCCAGGAGTGTGAGGTTGCTGTGAGCTAGGCTGACGCCACGGCACTCACTCTAGCCCAGGCAACAGAGTTAGACTCTGTCTCAAAAAAAAAAAAAAAAAATACATTGCTATGTTTATTTGTTTTGATGCTCAAATTACCAGATTTGGGAAGTAGGGACTCCTTCAAGCTAGTCTGTATATGCTTTTGATACTTTGAGCAGCATTTCCTCACTTTTTGTCATAAGTCGACATTTTAGGCTCATTATGTAATTTCCTTGCTCAACTCTGGAATCAGCCTTTTCTCTAACTATTGCTGGTAACTTATAGCAAATGATATTTAGAAACCAAGGTTCCGTGCTGGGTATGTCTATTGCTTCTTGCCTGTCATAGCTTCCAGGCCCTTTCAGTGGACTGAGCTTGGGAATTTATACACACATATGTGTGTGTATATGTTGATGTATGTATACATAAATATGTTTCTATATGTGTCTACTGAGAGCCATGAGCTTACATCTAAATAAATTGCAAGATTTACCACGTTTATGGATTGGAATATACAATGTTGTCTTCCAACATTGATATATTAAATTCAACCCAAATCAAAATCCTTCAACATATTTAAAATAGCTACTTTAAGGTCCTTGGTCTGCTGAGTCTAACATCTGAGGGATTTTATTTTTAAATTTCAGAATATTACAGGGGTACGAACATTTTGGTTACATGAATTACTTTTGTACAGTTTGAGTCAAAGTTATAAATGTGTCCATCACCCAGATAATGTACATTGTATCCACTAGGTATGAATTTACCCATCCCCTCCTCCCACTCCACCTGCTTGATTTCCATTGAATTTTACTACCATGTGTGCACATGAGTGATGATCATTTAGTTCCGATGTAATAGTAAGTGTATGTGGTGTTTTTTTTCCATTCTTGTGATACTTCACTTAGGAAATTGCCTCCAGTTCCATCCAGGTTGTTACAAAAGGTATCAGTTCACCTGTTTTTTCCTGGCTGAGTAGTACTCCATGGTGTACATATATCACATTTTATTAATCCACTCATGTATTGATGGGCACTTGGGTTGTTTCCACATCTTTGCAGTTGTGAATTGTGCTGCTATAAACATTCAAGTGAAAATGTCTTTTTTTCCTTTGGGTAAATACCCAACAGTGAGATTGCTGGATCAAATGGTAAGTCTACTTTTAGTTCTTTGAGGTGTTGATATCTCCATACTACTTTCCACGAAGGTTAAACTATTTTGCAGTCCCGCCAGCAGTGTATAAGTGTTCCTTTCTCTCCGCATCCATGCCAACATCTGTTGTTTGGGGACTTTTTGATAAAAGCCATTCTCATGGAGTTAGGTGATTTCTCATTGTGGTTTTGATTAGCATTTCCCTGATGATTAGAGATGTTGAGCATTTTTTCATATGTTTATTGGCCATTAGTCTGTCCTTTTTTGAAAAGCTGCTGTTCATGTCTTTTACCAACTTTTTTTAATGGAGTTGTTCGATTATTTCTTGCTGATTTCCTTGAGTTCTTTGTAGATTCTGGTTATGAGCCCTTTATCAGATGTCTAGCGTGAAAATATTTTCTCCCATTCTGTAGGTTGTCTATTTGCTCTATTGATTGATTCCTTGGCTGGGCCAGAAGTTTTTAAATTTGATCAGGCCCTATTTATTTATTTTTGTTGTTGCTGTGATTGCCTTTGGGGTCTTTTTCATAAATTCTTTGCCTAGGCTGATATCTGTAAGAGTTTTTCCAACCTCTTTTTCTAGAATTCTTATGGTTTCACGCCTTTAGGTTTAAGTCTCTTATCCATTGTGTCTTAATTTTTGTGAGTGGTGAGAGGTGCAGATCCTGTTTCAGTCTTCTACATGTGGCTATCCAATTTTTCCAGCATCATTTATTGAATGGGGATTCTTTTCCCCAGTGTATATTGTTATCTGCTTTGTCAAAGATCACATGGCAACATCAAGATGGTTTTATACCTGGGTTCTCTGTTCTGATCCATTGGTCTTTGCCTCTATTCTTATGCCAGTACCATGCTATTTTGGTTACTATAGCTTTATAATATAGCTTCAAGTCTGGTAAAGTGATGCCTCCTGATTGGTTCATTTTGCTTAAGGTTGCTTTGGCTATTTGGGGTCTTTTCTCATTCCATACAAAGCATAGAATTATTTTCTCTAGATCTGCAAAAAATGATGTTGGCATTTTAATGGGGATTGCATTGAATCTGTAGATCACGTTGGGTAGTATAAACATTTTAACAATGTTGATTCTGCTGATCCATGAGCATGATCTGTTTTTCCATTTGCTTACGTCCTCTCCTATTTCCTTCCTCAGTATTTTGTAGTTCTCCCTGTGGAGGTCTTTCCTCTCCTTGGTTAAATATATTCCTAGGTATTTTATTTTCCTTGTTGCTATTCCAACACCTGAGTGATCTTAAGGTCAACTTATGTTGACTGGCTTATTTCTTGATTATGAGCAAACTGGCTGTCCCGTGGCAGGCGGTAGGTAAAATTCTGCTCAGTTCTTTCAGCCTCCCACCTGTTGTTGCTTCTGGGCTCCTTAGAATCTCTCCTGTGCATGTGCAGTTTAGGGTTGGCCGAGGCTTAGAGGGGTGTCTATAAGCAGATTTGGGGACTTTCCTGAGGCCCCCTCCTTTCTAGGATTCCCCTCCTTAAATTTGAGCCACTCTGGTATCCCCAAACTTCATCTGTTGACACCACAAGCTAATAATACTTGTTGCGATACCACATGAACTGGGAAGTACCCCCAGGGGAAAAGCCATCTGAAAATGTTCTCATCCAGTGAGGCAGGTTCATTTATTTCAAGGTGTGCAATACCCTGTAGGTTGTTTCTTTTCACATCTCATGACTCTCTGATGTCTTTAAATAATTGATTTTTAATTAATTAATTTGTTTTTGAGACAGAGTCTTGCTCTGTCGCCCAGACTAGAGTGCTGTGGGGTCAGCCTAGCTCACAGCAACCTCAAACTCCTGGGCTCAAGCGATCCTCCTGCCCCAGCCTCCCAAGTAGCTGGGACTACAGGCACACACCACCATGCCTGGCAATTTTTTCTATTTTTAGTAGAGACGGCGTCTCGCTCTTGCTCAGGCTGGTCTTGAACTCCTGAGCTCAAATGATCCTTCCACCTTGGCCTCCCCTGCCAGGATTACAGGCATGAGCCATCACGCCCAGCCTCAAATAATTGGTTTTTAAATGACATTTTGTCCAGAGTTTATCATTGTTATCTGTGGAAGGGAGGATTAGTCTAAGAAAGCTTTCCCACCATTATAAGAACCAAAACTTGCCTCAAGTATTGTTTTTGACAAAACTTATTGAAGAAAAACAAAAATTCTCTCTCAATGAAGTGTAGTTAATATTCTTCCTCCATCATTTGCAAAACACAGCTCATATTACAAACAAGATGGGAATTATCAAATTAGCTTAAAATATATGTGCTACTTGTAACTTTAACACCACTGAGACCTGTTTGAACACAGAGAACTCACTCAAGCCATCTTTACTTCTTCATGTGGGGTCTCAAGATTCTATGACAATCGCATAATAAAAAGATTTCCAATTGAATCTAGGATCTCTCAGTATCTTAGCACCATTGTTACTTCTAGAATAATGCAAAACAATGGCAATTATAATGCATACCCTGTGTTGAACACATTTTGCAATGTGAAATCCTCTTTAAAATCATGAAGTAAAACATATTGGTCATTATGTATTATTGTTTTAATTTAGTGTTTGAATCCAAATAATATCTTATCTATAGTTTGTGTGTTTACATTCATAAATTAAACTTTGTGTGATTTTCTTCTTTGGGTTATCTTTGTCAGACTTCTCTGTGAGGCTGGCGCTAGCTTCATAAAATGATGATGTGCTTATTTTTCTCTTCTGTTAAGGAGTTTAGATAGCAGGGAAAGCACTCATTCTTTGAACAGCTGAAACACTGCACCTGCAAAACTGCCTGTGTCTGGTTTTATTATTATTATTATTATTAAAGAGTTAGTTCCATGATGAGTTTTTCAAGTTTTCAAGATCATTGGTCCATTCAGATTTTCCTCTTCCTCATAAATAAAGTTTAGTTCATGGTAATTTCCTTGAAAATTATATGTTTCATCACAATTATCAAATCCATTAGCATAGATTTCCCTGTGGTAGTCTCTTATAATTTTGTAATCCCATTTGTATCTGGGGTGATAGCTCCCTCACTAATGTTGTATATTTGTGCTTAATTTTAGTTTTTGTATTAGAAATCAGAACTTAGGATGGTTTGTGTTCTTCTAATTCTTTAATTCACTTTTTTGGTTATATTATTTTGTTTTGTTTTTCAAAGAGCCACCTCTTGTTTGTGTAGACTCTAAATTAGTTTATTTTCCAATTTATTAAATTCTATGTTGCTATTAATTTCTTGCTTATTTTTTCATATATTTATTTTATTATACATTCTCTGACTTCTTGTATGGAGTACTGATTTCAATTATTTTAATTTCTTTTTATTTTATAGTAAATACAGTTAAAGCTCTAAATGTTCCAATAATTCATTTTTGGCATGGTGTTACTTAATTGTATGGTTATGTCATTTCCAAAATGGTTTTATTTGTACACTATAAATTCTATTAAATCATTATTGAAATGTTTTAGGCAAAAGTTATTAATATGAATAGATGCTAAAGATATTTTTAAAGTAAAAATAGTGGGTTACAATCTAGCATCTACAAAATCACCCTATTTTTATTCACTTATTCATTAATTCAACAAGTTTTTACAATTATTCACTATGTAATAAGCCTCTTGAAAAATATATTTTTGTAGGTAGATATATATATAAATATATATCTAAAATATATAGAGAGATTATATAAAATTATATTAAATGCATTTATATATAGTTTAATAGATGTGCATGGAAAAGGTATGAAAAAAATAATAAACCCAGACATGGTTATGTGCATATGCTAGAATTATTATTATTGATTCCAATATTTTTCTTCTTGGTTATTTCTATTTGTTAATTTTCTACAATTAACAGATATTAGATTTTTAAATATTGTTGTTGATTTTTTTTAATGTGGCTCCTCTTTTAAAAAGTGTTTGTATTTTAAGAAATTTTTTCTGAGAAAATAATCCAAGATGTAACAAAAATTTAGGAATGAAGTTGTTTAATGCAACATTAGAAGTAAATAAAAACTGCAAGTCTCTGCCGAACCACAGGCAAGGGATAAAATGAATCATGGAATGTCCAAAGATTGTGTTATGTACCCAATGACATTATGCTACAAAATCCACTTAAGCGCATTGATACATTTTCATACCAGCACATACTCTTAAGTGAAAAAAGCTGTTAACACAATATGATACATAGAATGGTTATACTTAAAAATCAAACATATAATTAGATACTCATAAAAACATTTGGAATTTTCAATACAATTTTAACTGTTTATTTCTGAATTGTAATATTATGGGTTACTTTCCCTTTATGAATGCTTATTTTTGTTTTTTACAATAAACTTGCATCCCTTGTATTATTTTTTAAAAGATTTGTAAAGGATAAAGAGGTTATGGCAAACAGTCAGGGCTACTGGTAATTGACTTTTGAAAGGGTGTTTCTCATTTAACCCCTAGGTGGGAGAAATTTCTAAAATATTTTTTTTCTGGAAACTCTAATACAATTGGATAAAATAGCAATAAGTAAAATGAGAGAACTCTATGGAATTTTTATTGCACGTTTCTAAAAGACAGAGAGAGAGAGAGTGTGTGTGTGTGTGTGTGTGTGAGACCTTTCTTTCTTACTGGTGCATTAGAAATATTTTAACATACCAGACAACAGAAACTCATATTGTCAGTAAATGCAAAAGAAATGCATCCTTATTTTATTCAGAACCAAATACCTGGGGTCTTGCTGCTAACTAATTCACAGATGCAAACTCAATCTGTTTCTTATCAACCATCGCACCTTCATTCAGAGCTGACCATAGAACCACTGACGGGAAAACAACAATATTTCGTGAATCTACATACAGATCTGTCTTGATGAAAATTGTGGTTTTGGTAAAGTTATTGTAGAATTGCAGGGAGAGTACACTGTCCTGAGCTTCCAAATTGTTATTTGGCAAAATGCATCAAATAATAATATCATTTGAAATAATAGCTATCCAAATAAACTGATATATAATCGAAAATGTTTGAGACAAAAGTTCACTGAACTATTTACAAAGGGGAAAAATTAGAAATAACCTACAAATCTCACCAATGGGATAAGAATTGGTTAAGTTGCTATATGTCTGCTCCATGGATTATTAACGAGCTTTAAGTGAGCCATGATGAAGAGTTTATAGTAAGAGGTAAATGACAAAAATATAAAGTTAAAGGGGAAAACTAGGTACAAAACTTCATGTGCAACATGACAACAAACAAGGTATGCAAAAACAAAACTACATACAAATAAAGCACAATAACATACTAGCTGGTTTCTGTAGGCTGTACGGAGATAAATGATTTCTCATTTTTTTCTGCTTAATTTTTTCTGTCTTTTTCTAAATTTTCTGTAATGAACATGTACTCTTTTTTTTTTTTTTCTTTTTTAGAGACAAGGTCTTGCGCTGTCGCCCAGGCTGGAGTGCAGTGGAGCGATCATAACTTACTGCAACCGTGAACTTCTGGGCTCAAGTGATTCTCCCAACTCGGCCTCCCGAGTGGCTGGGACTACAGGCACGCACTACCACGCCTGCCTAATTTTTTAAATTTTTTTGTAGAGATGAAGTCTCCCTACGATGCCCAGGCTGGTCTCAAACTCCTGGCCTCGAGCAATCTTCCTGCCTCGGCCTCCCAAACTGCTGGGATTACAGGCGTGAGCCACTGCACCAGCCAGAACATGCACTCTTTTATAAAAAGAAAGTTAAAACAGTAAGATTTATATTTTTAAAGATATTTCTGGAATGTTTGAAGGTTTTATTGTGTGTTTCAGAGAGCCATTGTCTTTGCATAAAGTTGTGAGATTACAGGAAATTGAATTTACCATTTTAATTTTATTTTCTCTTTTCTCCTTGGCCAAAAGTGAACTTCTGTTAATTTTCAAATATGCACCCTGAACCTTTGTTTGGGGTTGAGGTGGGATCCAAAGAAATAAGTAGTATCTTATGGAACGGTAAAATGTTCATGAGTCTCCACCACCTGGACCTAACTGTGTGCGGTCAGGTGACCAAGCAGGTCTCTCCTTCGCCCTCAGCTAGTCACACTCCCCGGCTAACTGCAGTGAAGCAGTTGCTTGAGGGTCACTTGTTTTCTGACCTCACTTTTAGGTGGCTGCTTTCTCCAAAATGCCACCCATGTTGCCTGACAAAGTGGTACATGAGGCAGGATGACGCCGTGGGCGTGAACACAGCCCTGGGGTAGAGAGACTGGGATTCCAGTCCCAACGCTGCAACTTGCCGGCCCTGCGACTTTGCTAGAACTTTGATAATTTCTTGATAGGACAGTTGATATCCTCGTTGCTAAAGCAGAGATCATAACAACAACAGTAGTACCTATCCGCAGGGTCATTGTGGGGGCTCAGGGAGAGGTTTCATGGCACCTTAAATGTTCAGTGTTCGGTGTTACTATATCCCATTTGGGCGACTGGTAGGGGCCTTAGTAACCCCCAGTTCCAGTTCGTATCTCAAAAGGCACTGAGTCCTCTGAAGAAAGGCTGTCCCTCGGCCCCACGATCCTCACCTTCTCACCGTGTTACTCATTCTTACCAGCTCTGTTTATTTTGGAAACTCTGCGAAATTTTGAAAAAGCTGGTTTGAGGCCTCGAAATGAGGAGTTTTGATATCTTATGTTTTGATAAATTAACATTTATTTGCTCATAAAGTTACTGTGCTCTCGGGGTGTATTTCCTCACCGACGGAGTGATAGAGTTAGCGGAGGTGGGTGCCTGTCTCTCTTCCGCAACCTTAACGTGCGCGGGAATCTCTAGGGGACCCTGCCACAGTCGCAGACTCGGGTCCCCGGGAACAGGGGAGGCCCGAGAGGCTGCGCTTCTAACATGCTCCCAGCTGATGCCAGCGAGGCTGTGTGGACCACACTTTCAGTAAGTAGCAGGGACCTGTGACATCGCCTTTAATTCGTGTGTCTAACTGGTCAGCTACAGTGGTCTTTCCCCATGATAGTAATGATACCTTCAGCAAGAGACTTCACCTCTCTCAGCCTCATTTTACTAAAATGAAAAGTTAAGTCAACACTTACCGTCTAAGAACGTTGAAAGTATTTGATTGGATGATGCATTTGAAGTTTCTGGCAATAGGCGTTAGCAGATGTCAGTTTCCTTTCCTTCTGTGTTAGTTATTGACTTGCCAAGCATCACCTTCATGATACTTGATGGTGTGGAGCATTAGGCGTTTGGGCTTAGTAGAAGGTACGCGTGGGACACATTTGGATGATGAAGGCCAAGACGATGGTCATGTTGCCGCCCAGCCAGGTTCGCTTGGCTGCTACCCAGAGCAGAGCCAAGGGGCGGAGCCGGTCGGGTTGCAGTGGAGAAAGTTTACTCCATAGAGTACTGGGTGGGGAGACGGGAGAAAGTCTCTCAAACACTCCTCCCTGGGAATTTGGGAGGCAGGGTTTTTAAAGACAGTTTGGTGTAGATAACGGAATATGCTAATTGCCTGGGCTTGGGGTAGAACCGTAGGCTTGTAGAAATTGTCTTCTTTGCTGACCAGGTCCTTGGGTGGGGTCACAAGACCAGTCGGGTCAGTTCCTCGGTGTGGGCCGCTGGTCTGGGTGGGTCTGGGTGGGTCGGCTGTTCCACTGGGATGCGGGACCTGGAAGGTATCTCAGAAACTACCCCTAGGATTCAAAAAGGTGATGTTATCTACGGAGAAAGCTAAGAATCTCTGTGACCACCAGCTCTGTGGCTCCAGAGTGCCAATTATAGAGGAGCAAACGGGGACAGTGGCTAATTACCGTTATTTGTAGCCAGGCCTGTGCCTTATTTTTAGCGAGGCCCTCAACACAGTTCCCGCCTTGCACCCCTTTTTATTAACTTGTAAGGGCGGTTTCAGTGATAGCTTATATTTGTTGAATGACGACTTTGAACCAGGCTTGTCCGACTCAGGTTTCCTCACTTTTAACCACTGTTTCTCTCGGCATTCTTCTTCTTTAAATCTTTTTCAAGTCTTTATGACCGCATCATTTGGAGGAGAAACCTTCTTCCTGTTTGGGCTTCATCCCACAGTTATATCTCAGCCCTCAAAAAGCATAAAGAAAACCCATATGATTTCATCTTGAAAGGAATTTTATTTATCCAACAATAATAAGAAAAACCGTAGGATGGTTTATAAATGCCCTTCTGGACTTGATCAGTGGTTCGTAGCTATGACAAGACACCTTAACATTCACAAACAACATCTGGAGGAAAATTCCTCCAATGAGTACAACTGATGCCATATAGTGAGCTTGCAGTGTCCAGGGAAAAATAAGAAGTGACTGACTTCATTTGGTGGGTATAATATTACCTACTTCATAATGTTGTTATAAGGATTAAATGAGATAATCCTAGCTATGGTTATTACTATAGAAATAGCTATTGTCTTTCCACTTTGATTGACGATGGCAGGACTTGCTCCTCTGTTAAAGTATATTTGATATAGTCTGGTTTTTAAAGCACTATGCACATATAAGGATATGGTAGAACTAAAGAGAGATTTATTTGCCTATGGGTTTTCCCTTGACGTTACATAATGAAAACTTGCATTTCACCTTTCTAGCCACGCAGTGATGACTTTAGCATGAAGGGTTCACCAGGTAGGAGGTGGCCTCTTGTGCAGAGGCAGCATTTCCATGGAAAATTAAAAACAAGTGCTTATTTTTAGCCATGAAAATGCAATCATTCTTGTGCTCAAATATGCTTTACATTAACTAGAAGAAGGTTTATTGGCGCCGAGTCTGTTGTGTCACTGAGGAAACCATTGTGTGCTGTAAAAACACACAAATGTAAAAACCAGCCCATTGAGCAACAGGCTGATTGAAGAAACAGGTAAGCAGGGTGGGCGGAGGGGACTCTTCCCGAGGGTGCACCGGAAACCGCCTCGTGCTGCAGGGTTAGAGTAAAGGCTTCTTTCAGTCCCTCGGGGAAGGAATTCAAAGTCAGCAGATCACATTCACAGTGAGTGAGAATATTTTGCCTGTTTGGATGCAAATTTTTCTTTCCTCTTTGAAATGGCCACGTGTCTTTGAGATCTTCTATTTTTGTTCTCTATGTGCCTTTCTTGGGGGAGAGTCCCAGATTCCTAAACTCAGAGAGGGGAGGAAATGCGCACAGTGACTCCTGGAGGGAGGGTAGAAATAGGCACTTGGAAAGTAAGTTAACTGTGGCTAAACCTTGATCAAGTTCTCAGAGGAAAACACATTGGAATTGACTGAGGGTGAATCTCTTGCTAACTAAAATTATTAACTTGACCTCCTGGATCTCTGGGTCTCATATCTGCAGCTTTCAAAGATTTTATTTTTCTCTTACTACAATAGCATTACCAGTAAACATTATAATAATTAAACTGAGACAATCAATGGTGAGAAGACTCTGGACAGTTTAGGGGCAGGAAAGCCTTAGCGTGTAACCACAGATATTTTCCTCTTCCTGGTAGCAGGGTACACTGCAGTGATCTAGTTATTTCCCTGTGAGCACCGCTCTGCACAGCTGGGGTCTCGGATGAGCCCTGCCCTCTGCAAACAGTCACCTGGAAGACAACGTGGTGCCCGGGTCTCTCTGACGTCCTTCTCCTCCTCCTCCTCTTCTTCTTCCTCCTGTCCATGAAGAGTCTCCACCTTCTTTCTTTCCTTGCAGGGGCTGGGGCCTTTTTCATTCATCCAATATGTTTTATTAACCACATGATCTGCTGCCTCCAGGCAACACACAGGCGATGCAGAGAAGACGAAATCCAAAATCTCATTAGTGGGCAGGGAAATGCAAGAAAATAAGCCCAAAGAAATTCGAAAGAAGATAATATTGAGCTAAAAACTGAAATGAATGGTAAAGATCCCCCAAAATGACTTGATCAGCAAAACCAAAAGCTTGCTCTTTGAAATGACTAATAAAACAGATAAACCTGTGCAAATAGGATCAAGAAGGATAAGGCAAAAATAACGTTAAAAACAAACAAACAAAAACCCTGACACATGGATAAAGTGTTTGAAAATTATAAGAGGATACTATGAAAAACTTTATAATAAATTTGAAAATATATTCAAACAGACATTTTTTTTCCTAGGAAACACAAAACCAAAATTGGCCCAAATTCCCACATATGTAAGGCTTAGAATTAACCATTGTATGTAGAATTCCGATTCTTTTCCCTAGAGCTCATTCTGTCCGCTGCCAAAACTCTGCCAAGCCCCCTCCGGGGCGGGGTGCTCCCCTGGTAGCCACGGTTTCCCATCGCACTACTGTTGGTACAAACAGGGCGTCGATAGGACGCTGGGGGCAGGGGGCAGGGGCTGTTCTGCCATTTGGCTCCTCTGAGCCAATCCATCGAATTCCTCGTCCACTCTCCAGGTTCCAACACTGGAACGTTTTGCAACTGTGTCCCTGTTGTCTGTTTCTCCACAAGGTGTCAGTGATCCACACGAGGTCCCTGAATTCTCAGAGTTCACGGATGCCAATTTCTTCTACATCTATTCACTAACAGGAGGTTAGTGATATATTTTTCACCCCCAAAATCAGGCATTCATTCTGCTGCAAGCCAATCCTGCCAACTGAACCTCTGCCTCTGCGGAAACACGTGGAAGGGTCTGCAGCAAAACGCTGCAATGCTTACCTCCGTTCCCACCCAGTAGGGTGGAGTTCCTTCTTTCCTGTGCGGTTTTCTGTGCTTCTCAGTTTTCTATTTTGAGCCTGTATTACACTTGTGAAGTTACTTATTTTTCAATTCAAAAGGAAAACATACATTCTTGTTTTAAAAAATATATCAAATATAGAAAATAAAGTTGCTATCGAAACCCCTCAAAATCTGAGACCCCTTCTGGAGGAGACCACTCTATATGTTTGGTGTGTATCCAAACATACTGTTATTTTACTTTGAATTTAAATCAGTCTCTCTCCCTCTCTCCCCGCCCCGTGTGTGTGTGTGTGTGTGTGTGTACAAACATAGATATGTATATATATATATACATACAAATATATAGAGAGATATGCAAAAATATGAAGATATCTTTGTATTTTGTTTGTGGGGGTTGATTTTATATTTAAAGTTTGTCAAACTATACTTCTTGTTCTGAGAAGTGCATATTTCTCACTTACCAGTGTGTTTTGCTGACCTTTCCACACTGGTACATGGAGACCTGTCATTTTTTGCAAGTGCGACGATGGTGTGTTCTTCTAGTTTTCATGTTCATTTCCAGGGTTGCCGGTAGCCAGCACTGCTCCCATGAACATGCTTATACCTTCATATGGGGCATGGACACGTGTGTCCCTACGGTAGAAACTGAGAAAGGAAATTGTTGAGTCAGAGAATATGTATTTTTGATTCTAATAGATGCTGCCAAAATTCTGAATATTAGCTTTGCTTTGCTGAAGTACATCCTTTCATAACTCATTCAGAGAGGACCTATGGATGGTTAACTTTCTTTTTATTCTTTTAAGTTTTTAATTTTTAAATATTATGGGTACATAATAGTTGTATGTGTGGGGTCCATGGGGTGTTTTGATACAAGCATCCAATGTGTAATGATCAATCAGGATAAGCGGGGTGCCCATCCCCTCAAGCATTTATCACCTCTTTGTTAGGAACATTCCCACTCCACTCTTTTAGATATTTTGGAATTTACAATAAAGTATTGTTAACTATTGTCACCCTATTGTGCTACCAAACCCTATGTCTTATTCCTTCTATTTAACTGTATTTTTGTACCCAGTAACCGTCCTCCCTGCGTCCCCTCCCCCACCGGGGTCCCCACCCTCTGACGCCGAGGCCTGCGCTTGTGCTTCATCTGGGTCTCGTGTGTGGGACGTGCTCCCCGCTGATGTCTTTGCACGCAGGGGCTGTGCACCTACCGTTTCGTCTCTCAGACGCCAGTGGCCTGCTGTGTGCGCCGGACCCGAGATGGTGAAACAGGACACAGACAGCCCTTCCTGCTTTTCTGTGGTGTCCCAAATGGGCACCCTGATGACCGCCCTGGAGCGCCCCTCTTCCCGCCCCCCTAATACCTGCGCCGGGGGCTTGCAGCACCCCCAGAGCCGGCCCACCTATCCCAACAGCACGCCCTAAGTGCATTAGCCGGGGGTCTCCTTTTCCACCCTCTTAGGAATCCTCGGAGTCTCTTACCCACCAAGGAAGCCTCGCCTCATTCTCCAGTGTAAGCAGAGGTGGTTTAGTTTGTTTGCATGTATTTTTGCTGTTATTATCGGCACTATTGGACGTTCAGCATTGTTTATTCTGAGAGCCATCTTGAATTGGAAGTCCTTTGTGACTGAAAAACATCACTTAAAGGAAGAAAGCACAAGCAAACATATACATCCTAAATTTTCATATGACCCCTTAAAAATAAAGCTGTTGCATCTAAAAAAAATTGTACAGCTACAGCAACGTGCTTGGCCCTGTGCTCAGTGCTGAGGCTACAGAGCAAATTCAACTCGCCCTTCCTTCGTGGGAGAGCAGAGCCTGAGTAAGAACAGGAGGAAACATGAATCAATTAAACTTGTTTAAAATATATTACATCAGGGGTATCACCCAGAAAAAGGCTCTGCCAAAAACTCTTGTCTGATTAGTAATTATAATCAGGTATCTCCCATAATAATAAATAGAGCTATACATTATAATGAGCAAATTCATATTCATCATTCCATTTACTCTGCAAAACAACTCTGTAAGGTAAGAGCTATTTTTATCCCACTGTGCACGTGGGAACTATTTCAATGCTCTAAGCACACAGCGTCACAGACTTCGTCCCTCCCTGTGTACAACCAGCCACAGGGAAAGCACAGCGGTTGACGTTTTGCGGTGGCCGTCCTCCCCTCGCGAGCTGGAGGTCCCAAATGGTTCTGGGAAAACAAACCAGGCTTGGCCCGTCCTCCCAAGTCTAGGACGAGGGCTAGGCCTACATCTGGCATCGATCCCATTGCCGTCCTAAGGATCTCGTGGGCATCGCTCACTGACTCCTCACAAGACCCAGGAAGGAGGCACTGACGTGACCCCCCGGTTTGCTGAGGCACAGAGAGGTAAGCGCCTCACCAGAGGCTGAAGCTTGTGGCTGGAAGGGCCAGCGTTCGAACCCAGGCCGCCTGGCTCCAGAGCTTATGTTCTAAGCCACGGGCAGGCAGACTCCGGTGACTTATGTACGACCACAAGCTAAGAGTGGTTTTTATATTTTTAGACTTGTAAAAACAAACTTTGGATAATACCTGGCAGAGACTGTATATGGCCCACAAACCTTAAAGTATTTACTGTCCGGCCCTTTACAAATGCCTGCTCTAAACCACTGTCCCACCCAGGCCGTTGAATGAGGGCCGGGATGACTTCCGGTACCTTCCATCCAAAGCGCGTCCTTGGAGGCGTGTTTGGTGCTGACGGTGGTGGCCAGACGTGATGAACGTGTTGCATAAAAATCCCAGGAGGACAAGACTTGGGTGCAGATGACTGGCTGGCTCTACACATCTTCTACATCTCTGAATCTGAGCTTCAAAGAGCTGTTTCGACTCACTTGGGACTTTTGTGAATACTTGGACCTGTTCGATTTTCAGGTAACAGCTCCACTCCTGGAATTATCTGGAGGTTTTGTTAAATGGAGCGCAGAGCGGGGATGGTTTAATATTCATCACTCCTGTCATGTGAAGACTCTGTGACTCCCAAGTTCATCGCAGAGGAAGTGACGTGGCGGAAAGAATAACACGACGGGCTTTGAATGCTGTGACCCCTGAGAAGGCCCCTCACTGCCTGGGCTGGTCCCTTTCTGAGGAAGGGGAGGGGCGGGCGAAGCAGGGGAGAAGGAAGGGAGCCCATCGGCAGGTCCCGCTCCCGCCTGCCCCGAGCCTGCCTTTCCCTTTTCCTGGAGTGAGGTCCCTCTCCACACTTTGCAGCCTGGGGCCTGTGGAAGCTTCCAAGCACCTGTGACTCCCCAGATGCTATTATATGTGCAAAATTTGGCATTTATGAGCATGTATGGGAAGTGGATACTTTTGGCAGTCTTAAATATGTTATCATATATACAGTATTCTTAAATCTCTTCCCCAAAAGATTAAGAATCATGACTGCGCAGGAGAGTGGGGCCGTGGCCCTTGCATTAGTTATACTTGAGTAAGAAGACAGTCATTGAGTTCAGTTTTTACGTTTAGTCATTTTGAATATTTTTTTATTTCAGCATATTACGGGGGTACAAATGTTTAGGTTACATATATTGCCCTTGCCCCACCCCAGTCAGAGCTTCAAGCGTGTCCATCCCCCAGACGGTGTGCACCACACCCATTAGGTGTGAATATACCCATCCCCTCCTCCTCCTCCGCCTGCCCAACACCTGATGAATGTTATTACTATATGTGCATTTAAGTGTTGGTCAGTTAATACCAATTTGATGGTGAGCACACGTGGTGCTTATTTTTCCATTCTTGGGATACTTTACTTAGTAGAATGGGTTCCAGTTCTATCCAGGATAATACAAGAGGTGCTAGATCACCATTGTTTTCTGTGGCTGAGCAGTACTCCATGATGTACATATACCACATTTTATTAATCCACTCATGTATTGATGGGCACTTGGGTTGTTTCCACATCTTTGCAATTGTGAATTGTGCTGCTGTGGACATTCGAGTGCAGATGTCTTTTTTATAGAATGTCTCTTTTTCCTTTGGGTAGATGCCCGGTAATGGGAGATTCTTTTCCCCTTAGTTTATTGTCTTAGATGAACAAAGGAGTAATGGGGGTCACAGAATGTCTGTGGGTCGTCAGAGTGTCCTGAGAAGCTAAACATCCTACTAAGGACCCTGCAAGGGGAAAGCAGAAGAGGAACTCGAATTTGGGGGAATCTTCTGTGTACCTCAAGCCGAAGTCCCCATGGGGGAAGGATTCTGTCCCATATGACAGAGGAGGACATGATGTGTTTGAATCAATTCTTCAGTATTGGAACTCGGATCTTTCTGCCCTACGACTTTTTTTAAAAAGTTAAACTATTGCATTTTCTGAGCTTATACATTTATTACAGAGTAAATTAAAGAAAAATCACTCTGTTATCATTATAGCATGTTTCTTTCATATATATCTATATCAAGAGCATGTTTCTTTCAAGTATATACATAGTGTGTGTATATATTTCCACAGTTGTTATTATACTATGTGTACAATTTTTATTCTCCTTTATTTCACTTAACGTGATAACATGAGTGTTTAACATTTACTGTTAACATCTTTTGGTGATTATATTATATTCTAAGGCAAAAAACTAGCATCATTTACTAACCCACTCAATTATCATTGCAGATGAAAATTGTTTGCAACATTATATAATTTTTAATAGGGCTTCAATTAATATTTTTAAGCATAGAGGTTATAGAATTATTTTCTCATGCTAGAGTCCTAAAATAGGCATAGGACATTGATCTTCTTAAGGGTTTTGTTTTATATTGTTAAAATATTTTCTAAAAAAATTAAGTTCACTTACTCTTTCATTCGTGTTTGCCTGTTTCGTCTGTTTTGTGCATGTTTGTTAGTATAGCAGACCAGTAAATTTGTAAATTTTGTTAATTTTACTTAACAACAACAAAAAGAAATGGTATTTTGCTAGAGAAAGCAGTATGGGAGAGGGTAAAGGGTGTATGCTTTGGAGCCAGGGACCAAGATATGAAGGCTAAGTCTGACACTTGGTAAAACCTCTCCCCGTGCCTCAGCTTCCTCACCATTGACACTGGAAATGGGATGCCTGCTTTGCAGGGTTACTGTGAAAATCAGAGTTCACAAATGTGAGTGAGTATTCCGTACTGACAGAGACAGCAATTTCAGTCCACCTAAGTTCCATCATTTATTGGTCATTTGTGTCCACTCTGGGGTGGATTGTTTGCTCATTTCCATGCTCTCCCCCTCCTTGAATGTAGGTTCTTTGTGCTGAATTCGTCCACTTCTTATCTGAAATGTCGGGAATAGCCCTTCCCACCGGATGAGGTCGGGAGGTGAGGAGGGAGGGTGCCCATGCACTGCCAGCAGGCACGTGGCTGCGAGGCACGGGGAGAAGCCACAGCCAGGCCCGGCACAGCTGCGGGGCCACACTGGGCGCGAGATGAACCACTGAGGTGTAGAAGAAAATATTAGAACCCTAATTTATGTTCACTTTTTAATCTAAGGATGTAAAAACTCAGCTAGATTACTTAAATACAGACCCTGGCACCCTGAGTTGGTTTATGCTGTACAGGTGTGTGTATGTGTGTGTGTGTGCATGTGTGTGTGTGTGCATGTGTGTGCGTGCGTGCGTGCGTGCATGCGTGCGTGCGTGCGTGTGTGTGTGTGTGTGTGTGAAGCACCCTGAGGGGGGAGTTAGGGTTCCACCGTGGGGAGCGGCTGAGCAGTGCACTTGCTCATCTGGGGGCTTTCAGTGCGCAGTTTACGCAGACCCCTGCTGAGTTTACGTAGTGCACATACGCACATACACACAGAGTAAGCCTGGGATTGTTTGTAGGATTATATTATATATAGGATTATGCAAATGTATCAATATATGCATATAAATAATATGTAAAGGATTATATATGTCTATAGAGATATATGTACACATAAAGTATTATTGATATTTAGATATACAAAATGTTCAAAAATTTTATATGATATGATTACATACATAATTTTCATTACAATAGGATTATGAATATGTATAGAGTTATGTTTTATGCATCTATATGATTTTATAAGTATGTGTGTGTTTATGAGTACTCATAAAATATATGTGTCTAGATAAATAGATGTTCTGCATCTGTGATTAAAGGATATTTTATCAGACTATGTTTATGGATGTAGTTATGCATGTGTGTGTATATCCTATGTATTTTGTAACCACAAAGAGGTAGCGTAGCTCTTCCGTTCTGAGAGGCATTATAACAAAGTATCAAAATAAACTGAACTTGGAACCATATATTTGAATAATTGTATCAAAAATATTAACACTCAGAAAATGATGCGTCTTTTCACAAAACATTATTAATACTTAGTAATGTGATTGATAATATTTAATGAGAGTAAAATAAGTTGTAAAATTAAAACTAATTGTAATAACTTGTTTAATGTATCTTTTATCATTTAAAAATTTGGAATATTTGCATATGCATAGTGAGATATCTTGCGGATCCAAGTCAAAACACAAAATTTATTACGTTTCACATACTTCTGTACACAAAGCCTGAAGGTCATGTATACAACATTTTCTTTGTGCCTGAAACAAAGTTTTGACCGCATTCTGACTGTGACCTATCACACAAGGTCAGATGTGGTCAGTTGTAGTGTTATCTCAGAGCTAAAAATTTTCAGAGTTTGGGGCATTTAAGATTCCAGATTTTTGGATTAGGGACGCTCAACATGTACCATATTATTCACCCTTCATGATCCCTGCTTTATGATGCTGCATTCCTACGACTCTTCACAGGAGATGACAATGCATTTTTTCATCTGTTTAATGGGAATACCAGACAGTTTAAGTAAGAATATGATAGTTGAAATAAAATAATTGTCAATATTAATGTAAAATGTTGTGTGTGTATATATATATAGTAAACGGTACATTTAAAGGTGTTTTATAATACAAGTGGCATATGGATAACAGATATATATCGAGAGATATACTTAGATTTTCATTTTACATATGCTAGGTTTGATAATATACAGCAAAAATTATATTTATAATGGATTGAATTGTAATAATTGGTAAATACATAAAAATTAATTAAAATTAATTTTGTAGGAGTAACATTAATTTCATGATTGGTTTTCATTATCACTTCCTAATATATAATGTTGATTCATACATCTTTAGTCTTTAAAAAATAAAGTCATGGTAGAGAAAAAATGTATTTAATGTATAATTAACATGTATTAGTAATGTATGAAATTTACAAACACATACTTATATACAAAATCATATACACATTCAACCCAATGTGTGTACATATGTAATAGTATATTTAATACATACATGTGTGTATATATACATATATGTACATATGTGCATGCGTGTATACTTAAATATTTGTAATGCTTGGTGGGCAAGATCAAGGATGTGCTCGGAAAGCGATGCATTAAGTAGAGTGAGTTGGGGAGGGAGAGTCCTTTCCCGAGTACGTATCGGTAACTCACTCCACACAGCTCAGTTCCATGAGCCTTTCCACATCACTGTTCAGTCCAGGGAAGTAATGACATGCGCTCCCAGAGTGTCACAGCAAGGAAAAGGGGTGACCACACTCTCTGAGCTTCCTCTCACCCTTTCTCACGATATTATTAAGATAAATCAAGATAGTGTCTTGACTTTCGGCCTTAAGTTTTAGCAAAGATGCAGACTTTAAAGGGTCCAGTAATTACCGGTATGAAAATAAAAATTGCGTTAACAATAGTGTTGCGCTAGTAAATGTTTTCAACTGTTCTCCAGACAAAAGCCCTGATTTGTAGCATTTGCCAGTTCCTATGGTATAAGTGCTTTCACCACGGCCAATTTCAACTGCCAACGTGGCATCACTGAGCGTGGGCGTGGGAAGAGATGCACAAAATCAGCTCTTGCAAGACAGGATGAGCCGGTTCCAGCACACATCACTGGAAAAAAATAATAAAAATAAATGGAATTTCTAAATAAAGGGCATCATATTGATGACAGAATATCTCTCTCTCTTTCTTTTTCTCTCCTTGCCAACCCCAACCCATGTTATTGCATCAAAGAATAGAGGGAAATATGGATTTGGAGTGAGAGAACTTAAAGATTGTACCCCACCTCAATCACTTATTGGTTCTTCACTAAGACCTTGCACTAATCGTTGCACTGTGCCAGGCCTCAGTTTTTTTTTTTTTTTTTTTTTTTTTTGAGACAGAGTCTCGCTCTGTTGCCCGGGCTAGAGTGAGTGCCATGGCGTCAGCCTAGCTCACAGCAACCTCAAACTCCTGGGCTCAAGCGATCCTCCTGCCTCAGCCTCCCGAGTAGCTGGGACTACAGGCGTGCACCACCATGCCTGGCTAATTTTTTCTATATATTTTTAGTTGGCCAGATAATTTCTTTCTATTTTTAGTAGAGACGGGGTCTCGCTCTTGCTCAGAGCTGGTCTCGAACTCCTGACGTCGAGTGATCCTCCTGCCTCAGCCTCCCAGAGTGCTAGGATTACAGGCGTGAGCCACCGCGCCCGGCCCAGGCCTCTGTTCTTTCATCTGTAAAATGAGCATGACACTGACTATCCACCTGCTTTCCAGGATCATCATGAGGAGTAAATGCAGTCATACGTACATGCGCTGTGCGCGTTTGAGAATGAAACCTTGCTTTCCCGATCCATCAGCAAACATTGCTCCAAAGCTCTGTAGCTTTGTCAAACGGTAAATATTCAAGTGCATGAATTGTGAATAGGAAACTAGGAAAATATAAATGATGAATCATCTAGCAAAGGAATGTCATGCCCAGCGCCTCCTGCAATTAGGGCTTCTAGCACATTTTATTTTTCCTGATTTCTCTAATCATACGCAGTTCTTCTATAATTAACTGCCTACCATTTTTGAATGAGTGGAAAAACTATTTGCTGAAGGCAAAGACTTCATAATATTCGCACAAATATGTGTGCTTCTCTGACATATGCCGTTCTTAAAATCAGCTGCTATTTTTGTGTACAGCCCATACACCAGCCCCTGCAGGAACATTCCAGAGTCGCCTACGCACTGTCTGCCGGTTACCTTGTGGCACGTGTACTATTAATGGCAGCGATTGCTTTCTGACCTGCCTGCCACGATCCATTTCCAGCCATTAAGGCATTACATTATCCACTTGAGCAAAACATGAATCATAAATTAAATATTGATTTTAAAAATAATAAACTGCCTTACATTAAAAAAATTCCTATAAAACAGAACTTCTAAATGGAAAAAAAAATTCATACAATTTAAAAGGCACAATGCAGTTTGAAGACTCATGTAGTGATCAAGTAAACATGTTCATGTTTAGTTTCACTTTCATGATAACTTTATTTTTAAGATTTCAAAATTGTGTGTGCTTTGAATTTATCATCACTTTATTACATACCTTTGGAAAAATTTGGCACTTTTACTAAAACAAATAAATACATGTTTTAAAAATCACAAACCTTTCTTAGTGCTCACTGGGAAATTTAAGTCTCAGTTTCAGAAACGAAAATGAAGACCATTCAGCTGGGGTGCAGGGGATACTAGGGTAAGGAACTATTATCAAATGTAAAGTTGTGTTTTTTATGATATTTATTTTCTTTATAGTATAATAAGAAATTTGATCTTCTGTGACACGTGATACTTAACAAGATTCACAGATCCAAAATAAAGCAGTGTATTTTACCAAATTAAGTTACTCCTTTCCAACACTGTTCACCAATTAAACACATATTTTGTTAAATTTGGTTAGTATATTTCCATCTTTCCTGATGGCAATAATCGTTGCTCTTGCAAACTAGCCACACGAGTGACAAGGAAGGCACTAGATAGTTACAGGGGTATGGACTTGTCGCTCTAACTGGAACAACGTGAGACACGTAGTTAAATCCATGGTGACAGATGATCATCTCTTCTGGACAAAACTTCACCCCCACCATCTGGGAAGGATTATGGTTTATGGAAAGAGGAGTTAGCTCTGGTCTTTATAAAAACACAGTCCAGTGCTGAGAAGCTGAATCTCTGAAATGAACATTAGGCAGCAGGGATGCTAATTAAAAGGATGGGCTGTAAACTCTGCTATGTTCTGACATCACTTTTAAAGCATGGAAATGCTCAAATGCTCAAATGCCTGAAAGATGATTACCTCACGGTGAGACGTGCTTATGAGGAAAACAGCTCCATCTCAGTCTCCATCTCTATCTCTCTTCATCTCTTTATCTCTCCTTTATCTATACATCTATTTATACTATACCACATACACACAAAAAGCACATCTGACACCACATGAGCTCATGCACATGCGAGACAGCCAAGTGCACGAATCACGAGGAGGGATGTTGACGCCATTATTCCCGAAGTCTCAGTGAACCTGGAGTAGACGAATACGTTGATTCATACGCCATAACCCAGAGAGAAAGGGCGAAAAATAGAGCCGCCCGTGCCCCTGGAATCCTCACTCTGCAAGAGGACCAAGGGCTGGCCCAGGACTGAAATTGTCCTGAAGGCAGAGAAGTCAGCCACAATCACAGAGTCCTGGGTCTTGGGATTTAAGTATCACCCTTACTATGGACTGAATGTTTGTCATATTCATGCGTTGATGTCTCAGTCCCCAATGGGATGGTCTTAGGAGATGGGGTCTCTGGGAGATCATTAGGTCATGAAGGTGGAGCCCGCATGAATGGGATTCGTGCCCTTATAAAAGAGACCCCCAAAAGCTCTCTCGCTCTTTCTCCCACATGCGGATACAGCCAGAAGGCAGCTGTCTGCAACCCGGAACCAGCCCCTCGCCAGAACCTGACTGCGTTGGCTCCCTGATCTTGGACTTCCAGCCTCCAGGCCGTGAAAAAGTAACTTCTGCTGTTCATAAGCTGCCCGGCGTATGGCACTTGGTTACAGCAGCCCTACCGCAGTCAACCCTCCCAGCCACACCTCGACCTCCGCCAGTCTCACCCTATCTAACCAGTACAGTATCAGATACCATCATATAATTTAGCTCAAGACTTGAAAAAGGCACAGGGTCTCAGGAATCCCCTATAACGCTGCCAATCAGAGGAGAGGGGTCTCGCTGCGATAAACGTCACTAGTGCTCATCAGCATTTCTGATTGTTTTTCCTTCCATTTCTGCAAGAGAACTATGCTTCCCACACCGCTTGCCGTTGAACACGGCCATCCGAGTTGCTTTGGCCACTCAAACGTGCATGGATGTGGGACAGATTATGTCGCTTGCCTCCAGAAAAAGGGAACCGAAATATTTAAAACCCAACACTCTGGGGCGTCTCATTATTTTCCTGAGAACTTAGGAAAGTAGGTAGTTGGACTAGAACGCCACAGCAGATCCTGAGAGCACTCCCCTCGCGAAGGCTGGGTGATTTAGGAGTGGCTGACGTCTTCCTGTTGCAGGACTCTTAAGGCATTTGGCACCGGGAGTATATTTAGAAGCAGAATAAATCAATAGTCAAGACCCAAATGTGCCTGTGAGTCTCTCTAGCAGCCAAGGCTCAATCGCAGGAACTACGCATTTCAAAATATGCGGTGGCTTCGAGGGACAATCCATCAGAAACTGAAGGTGGGGCTGTCCAAGAAACTTATAGATTAAATAAATCTGGATTAAACGTCTTCTGCTTCAGACTTTCATCACGGCTCGGATTGCTCCGCACGATCCCTACGGCCGGGAGATTCATGTACCCACCCCCTCTGCGGCTGGCTCTAAGAGAGTAACTGATCTCGGTTTTTTACTTCTGCCGTCCTCCTGCCCCCCAGGTGTACACAGTGGGTGCAGGACCTTCCCGCCCCGAGAGCCACCTCGGTGTCTGACGACGGTGATGGTGAGCACTGCTCCTGCTCCCTGCTTCTCCCTCTTCGCAGCATCCGAGGGCCTGCGAATTTCCCTGGTGCCCTCTAGTTACCAGTTATTTATCCAACGTATGAATGTACATAAGTAATAAAACAGTGTATCTTATAAACGCTTAAACAATAGTGCCACATGCAGGATAAAATGCTAACGTCCCCTTTGATCATCCTACACCCCCACCTCCCACGTTTCTCTTCAGAGCAAACATTTTTAGCAGTTTGCTGTGTATCTTTTCAGATCCTGTTCCATACATTCACATTCTATATGTGCCTATACAGACACAAAACGCTGTGATTTGTTCTTGTTTTAATACAAATGGAATTACAGGTTTTATATGTTTCCATTCACTCATGTATTTCCATCGAACACTAGTTTTGGAGATGTTGAGATTGCAAAACATACAGAGATATCCCATTTTGTTTAATGGTTGCAAAAGTACCTCATAGTATGACAGCATCGTAATCTAACAGCCCCATATGGAGTGCCACTTAGGTGGTTTTCAGTTTTTTACTATTATAAACAATGCTAAAGTAAGCATTTTTGTGCATATATTCACATATTTCTCTAGGATAGATTCCTACGAGGGGACTTGTTTAATATAATGATATAGACACTAAACTTTGTCATAGAGTCTATCAGGGTGTCCTCCTATTATTTCTGTGGTCTTTAGGCTATTTGAAAATCCACAAAGAGCACATATTATTTTCCATTTAACATGACAGTGTGTCTTAGCCGGAGGTGACTGACACAGAGTGCTCCTCTGAGCAGGTGCTGCCGTCACGACAGCATGTGAGATGGACGGCACTGGCCTTAGGACCAGACCACGCAGAGTGCTATGTTGGGGCTGAAAGATGGCAACTCACATTACACTGTGGTGAAACATCTGGCACACTTTTCTCTTATACCTCGAAACAATGATAATATACCAAATGAACTGATGACTTCAGGCAAAGCGATGGGAAGCAGAACGCTGGCAGCCGTCTTGGTTGTTGTCGGCTGCGTTTGACAAGGTATTGGAGTAAAGAGATGAGCTCATAGAAGAATTACCAGCTTGCAGAGATTAAAGAAACGAGAGCCCAGAAATTCCAGGATGGCAAATTGAAAGGTGCAACTGTTACTCATCAGCAATGCTTTGAACAACAAAGGCCATGAATATGTAGTCTTATGCAGGAGCAATGGACACACGTCACACTCCGAGACGGGCCACTGAGCAGGACCCAACACCGTGCGTGCGGCGTTCCTATAAAGACGCGTGGACTAAACACGACCATGGCTAAACAAGCAGACAACCCCACACAGACGAATGTTCGGCAAACAATCGACCCGTACTCTTCAGAAATACCAACGTCATGAAAGACAAAGAAGGACACTAAAGATACGTGAAAACTGAATGCCAGCAATCTGTGACCCCCGAATTAGAAAAATGAAGAACACTATGGGGATAATTGGATACATTTGAATATGGACTATATATTAGATAAGAATGTTTTATCAATGTTAAGTTGTCTGAATTTGGTTATTATAATGTGGTTATATAAAAGTATGTCCTCATTACATGCTGAAATATTTAGGATTCAATATCATCACTGTAACTTACTCTCAAACAGTTTAGCAATGATTGTGTGTGTGTCTAAAGCAAGCCAGAAAGAAAGAGAAAAATCTAAAAAGAGACAGAGAACATAAATGTGGCATAATATTAATAACTGGTGGAAAAGAAAGAATGCATGGAAATTATACTATTCTCACTAATTTGTAGATATGCGGAATTTTTCAAAAGAAAAGTTTAAAAAAAAATTAAGCGTTGGAGCTAGGTCACAATATCTTAGCCCTGGTAACTTGGGTGTTAGAACCTCTGAACAAGGTCACCCCCAGTAAGTCACCTAGGCTGGACATAATGGCTTAACGAAATGTGCATGGGGGCGTGGTTCTTCCACAAAAGTCCACTGGACTTAAGATATTCACATCCCAAAAATAATTTTCGGTGTGGCTACTGGCATATGGAACTGACAGGAATCAAATACATACAGGCAGCTAGATTTTTAGTGAATGTTATCACCATGGGGCCACCAGCCTTAACTAAAAGACTCTGATCAAAACTTAGAACTCCATTGCCCCAGCCCTGCGCACATGCAGGCTGGGAAGGACGCTTGGCCTTCCAGGAGGACGGGTTCTCCAGCACTGTCTTCAGACGAGTCAAGAGGAGCAACAGAAAGGCAGAGTCTGCCCCAAGGACTCGGAGCAGCGCCTGGGCCCAAAGAAGGAACGTTGCCCACCCCAGAGGGGGTCCGTGGAACATCGTACACCCGGGTTTCGGATCTGCTCTGGAAGATAGTGGCCGTGATCCTCACCCTTCCTGAATGTGGGTGTTCATGGTGGTTGTCAGCTTTTGTCCCCCTGTCATTTGCTGAGTCTGGGTTGCATAATGTGCCCTTTTACTTCAAAGAACTCTGAGCCAGAGAAAGCACAAGAGATAAAGCACTACGGGATCCTACACGTTGAGCCTAATGCAGCGATCGCATGAGAGTTTGCTCCTCCTGGGAGAAGGGCGATGAATGGATTTTGTGTGAGGAGAGGACAAGTGTGTTTGTTAGACTGTATCATCTTGAAAGTATTCGCAGAGCCTCCTTGCAAAAGAATTATATATTCAGCCTTGTTGATGTCAGGCTTAGCCACCTGACTTCCCCTGGCAAGTCAAATAGGAGCACAACGTGCTACGTGATGTGACATGTATTGTTTCTGTGTGGAATGTTGCAACGTCATCCCCTCTTGCCAGTATCTTCTTTTCCTCTTCCGTGAGACCACAGCTTCTCAGGCAGAAGCTGTCCCATCAGTCTGAACTGAAGTGAGGGAAGGAGACACGACATAGTCCCTCGCCAGATCATGACAGACATGTAGTTTGAGAAAAAATAAACTTTGGAGATTTTAAAACAAAGATTTTGAGGTTGCTTGTTATCACAGAATAACAGCCTCAGTTGATTGATACAGGAATAACAACGTGTCGTCCTCAAATTATGCCTTTTATATAGAGGTTAATTTTAGACTTGATTATTCATAGTGTAATCTTAAGGATAACTATTACAGCTAGAAGCAAAAAACATAATATTCAGCCCAGTTGAATGGGGGGAAATAGAGTAAGAAATAAAACCTGAAATAGTAAACCTGAAAAGTAAAGACAAGAGAAGGAAAAAAACCATAGATCACAATACAAGAAATACAAAGTGATAGAAAATGTACAAATATATCAATAAAGAAAAATAATGACAAATGTAAATGAATTAGGCTCACCATTTAAAAGGCAAAGACTGTCAGATCAGCACACGCAGAAGAGAAAGACCCAGGAAACGTGAAGGTCGAAGGTCGGACGTGATACCCGACGAGGAGAGAACAAAGGCAAGTTGCGGTAATTGAACGTTAACGTAGTTGCCAATCAGACAAATGTACTTTAAGACAGAAAGATTACTGAGGACAGGCTGATTTCCTACATGGTGATAAACGTGTTAATTCACAAGAAGATACATTTCTCAATATGTTATGTATCTCATAACGTAGCCTCAAAAATAGAAAGCAAAGATGAATAAAACTATGGGGAGAATTTGACAAACCCTCCACCTTAATGAGATATTTGAACACACCTCTCTCAATTACCAATAGAATTAGTATAAAAATAGATTTATAGAAGGTATAGAAGAAATAAAAATATACATTTTTGTCAAACAATGAGGACATTTACAAAAACTGGTCACATGCTGGGTTGTGAAGTGCTTGTTTCTGCAAAATACAAAGCACTGGTGTCACACGGGTCCTGCCCTCTGCATTCTAGAAGTCAGCACCAAATAAAGAAATAAGTAATAAGTCCTCATATATTGGGAAACTTAAAATACACTTCTTAAGCATTCTTGGGTCAAAGAAGAAATAAACATGGGAACTTAAAAATGTCTAGAACTGAATGACAATTAAAATACTACATTTCAAACATGGGGAGTAGAGTAACAGCTTTATTTTGAGGCCAATTTATGGCCTAAAATGTTAATTTTTGAAAAGAAGAAAGGATGGAAATTAATGAAGCATAAATTCATGAAATTAGAAAAAAAGAGACTTAACGAAAAGAAAGTAAATTAAATGCAATAAAAAGGATCATCAAAGCCAAAAGTTGGTTTTGAGAAATCTATTTGACATAACTGGTGACAATGACCAAGAAAACAGAAAGAAGGCCCAAATAAACAATATTAGGAACAAAAAAGATGCAGAAATACAGTGCTATTTTCATAGACATTTAAAAGTTTCCAAGATAAAAAATAAAGAAAAAATAAGTAATTTAACCAGAGAAACAGATTGAATAAGGGAAAAATATGATCAGCTCAACAGACTCCAAAAAGCATTTGCTAAAGTCAAGATCCAAGCATGATGGAAATCCTTAGCACACCAGGTGTAGAAAGAATACTCTTTACACCCATTAAAGGGTTTCTATAAAACAAAAAACCAAAAACTACATCAAAATATCATACTTACTGCTAAAATGTTAGTAATCTCCTTAAAATGAGAGCAAGGTAAGGATGTCCGTTACCACCACTTCTAAGCAAAGGTCTGTTCTGTGCCCTGTCTAGGACAAAAAGAGCAACACACATACCTATCCACACATGTAATCAAACAAACAGAGACACACACTTACATACATACATAGTTTTAAAATAAATGTATGAAAAAGTATTTGGGATGAAAGAAGCAAAATTCATTAGTTAGCAATTCTGACAGTCTACATATAAAATCCCCCCAAATCAGCAGATAAATTGTTAGAACTGATACAAGAGCACTTATCAAAATGGCCCATAAGATCAATATACAAAAATTCATTGCAGATTCTGTGGACCACCACAATTTTAAAACGGAATTTAAAATATCATTTTCAATAGCAATATAGACATGTATATCTCCTAAGAATAAATTTAACAAGATATGTACAAGATTTGTATGAAAGCACTTATTAAATTCTACCGAAAGACATTAAAGATGACCATGTTTCTATCCCATGTTCATGGATACAAAATTTCAAAATCATAAAGATGTCAATTCTCTTCAAATTAACCT
The DNA here is from genome assembly GCA_028533085.1 of Varecia variegata. Lineage (NCBI taxonomy): Eukaryota > Metazoa > Chordata > Mammalia > Primates > Lemuridae > Varecia > Varecia variegata. Next base: position 1,400,432 of record CM052438.1, read on the forward strand.
ATAGATTTAATGCCATGTTAGTCTAAATATCAACAACTTTCAAGGAACTTGCCAAACTGATTTTTTAAAAGTAGTCACAAGAGTAGATCCTGAATGGGGAGAATGAAGTGGAGGAAATTGCTATACCATATAAAAGACCTATAAAGCTATAGTCATGTGCTAGGGAGATGGAGACATTGACCACCAGACATGATAATGAAACCAGAAACAAGACCACACATGCAGGGGAATCTGGTACCATCTGAGGTCCATTGCAGACAGCTAAGGATATGACGGACCAGTCAATCCATGGCTGTAGGAGAATTGATTATCCATGTGGGTGAAAAAGAAATTAGATTCTAACTTCATCGCATACACAAATATCAATTTCTATTGTATTTAAGCTTAAATGTAAAGGGAAAAAACCACTTTCAAGATACAGAAAAATATTTTTATGATCTTAGGATAGGGAAATGCTAAACAAGAAACTAAGGCATTATTAACCGTGAAAATAGTTAATAAATTCAACCACAGTAACAATAAAAACTTTTATTTATCAAAAGATGTCATAATTAGAGTCAAGAAGTAAGTCACAGAAGGGAAAATTATATTTGCCACATATAAAACTTGAATGCTTAACCAGAACAGAGAATCCTAAACATGAATACAGAAAAGGATCAACAAACCCAATGGAGCGTTGCTTCTCATACTTAATAAACATCCGAGTTACCTGGGAATTGTGTTAAACTGAAGACGCTGACTCTGAGATGGGGTCGGAGAGCCGGCGCTTCTCGCACGTTCCAGGTGATGCAGCCGGTCCGCAGTCAACACTAAATGGCAAGGCAACAGGAAAGTATGCAGAAGACCTGAGCAAGAATTTCACAGAAAAGGAATCACAAGTGGTCAATTAAAAGAAAAATGAGAAGATGCTCAATTTCACTGGCAATCAGAAGAATGATGTCATAAAGTTAAAAATTCTGACAACTTCAAGTGTTGGTAGGGATGTGAATTAACAGAAACTCGTACAGATAGTGGAAGTCTGTTTTTGTTTGATTAATACAGCCACTTTGTTTACAGAATAAATCATCATATGCTCATATAATAGAATATTATACAGTGCTGAAAATAAATAAATGAATTACAGGTACATTAACAACACAGGTAAATTTTTAAATATAAGTTTTTAGTGAAAAAAGGTCACAAAAGACCACAAAATTAGGTAACTTAAAAACAAGAAAAATAAACAATATATTGTTTGGGGATGTATATATATGAAACAATACTATTTTACAAAGGAAAGAAATTAGTTTTTAAAATCTAGAATTGTGGTTAGAGCTGGGTGATGCACAAAGACCATAAATGGAAAGAGTGTGTGTTTCTAGTAATATTCTAATTTTGTATGTTGTGTTGTGATTCCACAGATATTCCTGTAATTATTACATTTCATTACATATGTATGTTTAATATGTAATTTTGTATGTAACACATATTTATAATATCAAAATATTTAAATACTATTATAAAGTTTCACTTATGCTTTTATACAGATACATATTCATACAGACCACACACATTCATGTGTGCCCATCTTGAGAAAACATCTAAAATAAATTTAAAATTAAAAATAAATTGAAGAGACACATGTACCTTATCTTAAAGGGATTTAAATTAAAATACCTTTACATAGTCCTAGGAAGATATATTTACATACTACTACATATATGAAAATATATGTATTTTCATAAACATTTACTGCAGACCTATATCTTATCCTCAAAGAGTTAGAAAAAGAAAAAGAAATTGACTTATATGATACTTGTATAATCATATACAGATATCAATACATTCACACATTTTTAGAGATAACAGATACTATACATATACAAATGTATTTATAAATATATACACAAATACAGGTACATAATCCTGCAAAACCAGATATGTAGATACATTTGTATAATTCTAAATAAGTTCTAGGTATAGACACACAATTCTATACAGTGCCAGACTATATAGTATGTATACGTGTATATATGTATATATTTATACATAATCCCAGCTACATATGGGAGCTCTGTACCCCATACTCTTCCTTCTATTCCAGTTGTGACACACAGACATTTCATGGTTCTGTAAAAGAACAGAAGGTAGCATTTTAAATAATGCCATAGGAACATAGGTGATTACATAATCCTAAACATAATGTTATACATATTAACTGATTTACATAATCTTATGAATATATATTTATATACTGTAACAGAGATAATTACTGATATAGCAACATTTCTGTGATGCTAAACCGACATTCATGCATGTATAGGCTACTGTATTGGTGTTCTATAAATCCAGATAATCTATATAATTTGGTATAGATATAGAATTCACTAAATAATCTGATATGGAAACAGAGAAAGAAATATTCGCATCACCCTCAAAAAGCATGGATGTATTTATATAATCTTAACAAAATGCCATTTTGCATAATCCACTTTGCAAATAAGCCATTTGCAGATATACTTACATAAACCTCTACAGGAGTAGACTCACGTATATATATCTATATTTGCCTGTATAAATAGATCTATATTTACGCAAGCCCACACAGGATATTCCACACAGATATATTTACAAACTACTAGCTATAAAAAATATGGAGAGACACATTTTGCATAATTTTATGATGCAAAAGATAGATACATTGATATTAATATATTCCTGTACATACAAATTTACACAGTTAAATAAAGTTAACCATAATCTTAGACATGGAATCAAAATCCTATTCATGTACAGATAAAAAAATCCAATTAATAATCCCATACAGCCACAAAAATCTGTATTCATAATCCTAAGGAGCTACTGCAATAAAATCCTATATATAATTGTGTAGGAAATAGATCCTAATCTCATTCAGATCCAGATTTGGATCCAGATTTATGCCTGTCATGCTTCCCTAATCCAGGTCCCTAGCCTCATATGGATGTACATCCTTAACTCCGTTCCCATGGGCAACCACAGGACATCCCAACCTCAGCTCTTCCTGAACTTTGTATGCAGTCCCCATCTTACCTCCATCCACACACGTATACATCCAATCACACCTGTGGTCTAATCATACGTTATTGCTCCAGTATAAATCAACACCTCCTTATTTCTATACACATAGACACACACCTAGTCCTCTGCATACATAAACATGTATATATATATTTACTAATACATATACATATCTCTAGCCTTAATTACACACACACATCCCTTATTCTGGGTACAAACACATCCATATACTTAGTCTTACATATACTTATTTTACAACATTTAAGTTTATATACTTGCTTATCATACACATATATATGGTTCTATATATACACATAATTCTATTCTCATACCCAAATGCACAGGTTTTTTTGTTTGGAGGGAGTTATTCTTTATTTTACAATAATTGAATCATATGATATATTTTCCTTTTCTTACCTAAAAATGCCTCATGGATTGTTTTCCAAATCAACTGGTATACATCTAATTCAATCTTTTGATGGGCATTACATTTCTTTCTCATTTTTGCCCCTGTTAACGATGCTGTAATAAATATCTGTGTGTCAAGTCTTATGTACTGTGGCTTTTGTTTCTAGAGAAAATTTTCCCAGGGGTGAATTTCTGGGTCAAAAGCTATACATTATTTTAAGAGATGTCAGATTGCTTTCCAAAAAAAGATTAACAGTTTACCTTGCCACCAGCAATGTGTAAGAGTAGGTTTCTACCAGCAACAGCTGTGGATCATTTTATTTACTGTTATTAGCCTGTGAGCACGTTGTTCTATTTCACTGTTATTAATTCAATTTTCATTTTATTGACTACTAGTGAATTTGAAGAACTTTTCTTATTTTTTGAGTCATTTGAACCTGTACTGGGAATTTTCAATATTTACCCTTTACTTGCCTTTCTAGTAGTACTTGCAGGTCTTGTGTCTTCTGGTTAAAATTTTATCAGCATAAAGAGATAATTTTATCTCTTATTTGCCAATATTAATGTCAGTTATTTTATTTTCTGTTATTATTTCACTGGCTAAACTTTTTTCTGATGTTAAATAATAATGGTGACTGTGGGTATTCCCGTCTAATTCTTGGTTATAACTAAAGTTATTTTAATTTTTTACCATTTAGAAAACATTTGATTTTGGTTTTGGGTAAACAGTCTTTATTATATTGAAATAATTTCCTTCTATTTCTATTTCACTTAGAATTTTATTGGGGAATGGAGGAATCCAATGAATTTTGTCAAATATCTTTTTAGAGTTTAATGTTATAATTATAGGGGTTTTCTTTTTAAAGTTACTGATGTAATGAGTTATGTGGATATATTTTCTGATATTGAATTGCCCTTGCATCCTGTAATTGACTTTGCTTTGTCATATTGCATTATTCTTTTGATAAATTACAAAATTTTACCTAAAAATATTTAATTTGAATTTATGCACTATAGCCGTAAGTAAGAGTGGTCTATGGTTTCTCGTTTGCAGTCCCACCAGCAGTGCACGCGTGTTCCTCTCTCTCCACATCCACGCCAACATTTGTTGTTTTGGGACTTTTTGATAAAGGCCATTCTCACTGGGGATAAGTGATATCTCATTGTGGTTTTGATTTGCATTTCCCTGATGATTAGAGTTTTCTCTTTTTGATCTATTTGTAAAGTCAGGTTTTGGTGTTGAAAGAGTTCAGATAACTGTGATTCTTAACATTAGCTGTATATCAACATCACACATGGAATTTTTTTAAAAATCCTAATGCACAGGCCATGCTTCTGATTCCTTTATAGAAATCTCTGAAGGTAGGATCCAGGCATCAGATACAGATTCCCATCTGCCACAAAAATTGAGAAGCACTGGTCTATGGTCTGGGACAGTTTAAATAGCATGGAACAATTGGTTTAGATCAAGGTATGGTAAGATTCAGCTGTGAACCCGTACAGTTGTGCCGTCTTTTAAAACGGTAAAAACTTAATTAATTTTTAAATCTGTCAAATTATACTGAGTGTTTCATACTTCTTTTAGAGTTCATGGTACTGAACTTATTTTACTGGGAAATCAACTATTTCCTCTATGTTTTAAATTTGTTAACAAGTTGCATATATTAATAGTATTCTCCCAAAATTTGCTGTTCCTGGGTTATTATGTTTTTTTAAAGTATTATTTATTTTTAATTGAGATAAAACACATAACATTTACCATCTTAACCATTTTAAAGCATATGGCTCAGTGTTACTGACTACACTCACACTGCTGGGCAGCATCACCCTCGGTCTCCAGATGCTTTTCCTCTTGCAAAACTGAAACTTCGTACCCATTAAACAAAAACTCCTCATTTCCTCCTCTTCCTGCCTTTGTCAACCAACATTCTATTACACTTTCTGCCTCTACGAATTTGATGGTTTGAGGTAGCTCGTATGGGTGGAAGGATACAGTGCATGTCTTTTTGTGAATGGCTTATTTTGCTTAGAGTGATTTCCTGAGAGTTCATCCATGTTGTAGCATATATCAGAGTTTCTTCCTTTTTAAGGCTGAATAATATTCCATTGTGTTACTTGTACCACAGTTTCTTTATCCATTCATCCACTGATGAACATCTGGTTGTTTCTGCCTTTTGGTTACTGTGAATAATGCTTCTATGAACACTTATCTTTCTAAAAAAATTCCTTATCTCTTCTATCTTTTTTCTCTATCTTTTTCCCTTGACCCAGCTTGCAACATTCTTTTCAAGGAGACTTCTTAAAATCTATCTATCCTGTTTTTCTTTTAATAGTATCAGATTGTATCTTTATTAATCCTCACTTTTCATTTTATTTTATTTAGCTTTTTATGAATTTCTTGTGATGTATCCTTAGTTCTTTTGCATTAATCTTTGTAGTTTAATAATACAAATGTTTAAGGTAATTTCTTCCCCTTGGAGTATAGCTGTGACTACATCCCATATGTTTCACTGTGGTAAGATAGTTTATAATTTCTCCTTTAATTTTTCTTTGATTCAAATATTGTTTCCTGTAAGGTTTTTTGGGTGACCGGCCCCAGAGAAAGAAAGACGAGCAGAGTTGAAAGGGATAAGTAAAGAGGCCTTATTGGGGCGCTCCCAGGTGGGGGTGACGAGTCCCGAGAGAGGGACCCGGGCGAGCCTCCCAGTCCCACGAGTGGAACTCGAGAAGCCGCCCCGCCCAGAAGTCTGAGTGGGTTTATATACGTTTTTAGGGTTGGGGGATGGGAGTTTCTTCGGCCAGGAGATGTCCCCATGAGGAGTAAGGAGTTTCTTTGTTTCAGTTTGGGGCAGGTATTGAGGAATAGGAGGGGCCTCTTCTTTTTTCCTTAGGGAAGGGAGGGGTACCTGCCACCAGCCTTACAGTTTCCAAAAAAAATTTTTTTTTTTTTGAGCTAAGGTCTTGCTCTGCTGCCCCAGCTAGCTGACTGCAACCTCGAACTCCTGGCCTCGAGCTGTCCTCCCGCCTCAGCCTCCCAAAGTGCTGAGATTACAGGTGTGAGGTACCGCACCCTACCAAGCTTTCTTTACAACTTTGTATTAAATATGTTTCTTAAAAACAGTATATAGCTGTATTTTAAAAATCATAATCTGTATCTTTTTTTCTTCATTCTAAATGTATATTTTATTACCCTTTTCTCCCCCTGCCTTTGGGGTAGTGGACTTAGCCTTTGAATTTCCAAACACAAAAGGCTAATTTTAATAAATTAAGAAGTCAATATGTTATTACTAATTTTATTTTTTTAATTAAAAAATTCAACCCGCTATACGTAATGCAATAAATGAGCTACTCAATTTTACTCCTTCCATCTTCTTCTATGTTTGTTTCTCATTGTCCCTAAATGTGTTCTCTTTTTTCTTTTACTTATAATCAAGTAACTCTGGATTCCGTTACTTTTGCACTTTAAATTAACATGTATACTGTTTTCCATTCTATTATTGATTACCTTTTCTTTCCCAGCTTTCAAGATCATACGCATATGACGCTACTATTGAAACTGAAGTTTTAAGCATTTTAGAAATGATGGCACTGTGTTCACGAGTTATAGAAAAAGAGGTGTTCAAGGATTGTCCTGTGCTCAGCACCCACTGAGCCTGCCGCGTGCCGCGACCGCTGAGTGCGGAGAGACTCCAGCGGACAGAGAGGACGCCCTGCCCAACAGCATGCACGGTCGTGCCATTCACTGGGGGGGACACTGGGGAGCTTGCTGGCATGCCCGTGGTATTGAAAGAGCGGAACCGAATATTAGTGACAATAGCTGACATGTATACAACGCTGAGCATGTCCTGGGCGCTGTTCTGGGGCTTCACACGTATTAACTCAATTCATCTTCCCCAAAGTTCCTTGAAGTAGATACAGTTACTATTTGTCCAGAAAACAGGGACACAGACAAATTTTAGCTTCCGTGGTCACACAGCTATCCAGTGGCGGAACTGGGACCGTGTTCCTAGCCCGGCAGACCCGCACCCCGCATGCAGAACCGCCATCACGCGGACCCTGCTGGGAGCGCGGGGTGTGCGCGGGAGGGAAGGGTCTGCAGACAACGCCCCGGGAGACGCAACGTCAGCGGGGAGGAAGCGGAGGAGACGCATCTGGTGAGGAGAAGGACGATCAGGAGACCAGTATATCTGGGAAGGTAGTTAAAGTTAATGTTTCAAGAAGATGGGATAAAGTTACACATCAATGCAACATAAACTAACAAAATCCCAGTTTTTTAAAAGAGATAAAATACACAGAATTCTGGTAAATCTGTGTCTGAGTCTAGTCGAGCATTAAATGAACACCACTTCACCGTCAAGCATGGCTCATGCCAGGAAGGCCAAGTTTCAACACTAGGAAACGTATTACAGGCAAACCACGTGAACAGATTAAAGGAGAAAAGTGACGCTTCCATCTCAAAGGATGATGAAGAAAAATATATGAACCTATTCCTATAAGAAGAAAAAAAAAACTAACTAGTAAACTAGACAGAAAAGAAAACTTTGATAACCTGATAAGCAATATTGCAAAAAATATGTTTTAGCTGTGTTAGAAATTTCCTGCTCGTCAGCCTTAAACAATAGGAAAGAAGTCGTAAGTGCTTCCAGAGATAGTCAAAGTAAGTCAAAGTCATCAAGGATGAAGTTTCTCTCCCGTTTCCCCTGTGACATCCTCGTGGTGTTGGCACACACTTGCCAGCCTGCCTCACAGTCACGGCATTGCTCGGCAAAAATAGCAGTGTGCCCTGGGAAAGGATTATTCTCTCCTGCAGGCTCCTTTTAAAACACGGAACCTTCCCTAAAACACTTGGTCTCGTTAGCCAGAATGTCACCAGAAGCTCATTGCTGGACAAATCACTGGCAGTGGGGGTGAGATTACCAGTACTTACTGAGAGGAAACAGGGTCTTACGGAAGAGCATGGGTCACCCAAACAAAATCAGTTTTATTAGAAAGAAATAGGATGTTGGCTAGGGAACCTGAAGAGTCTATTTAAGATCTTCACCAGAAACCTAAAATAAACGTTCTATGTACCATAGAATCAAATGGCAGACGTTGGATGCATCCCTGTGGAGTTGAGAACGAGACTAGTCGCCGTGCGGTTAGCGTTCAGCACGGGATTAAAAACCCAACAATTCACGCAGCACTGAACGCCGACTGCGCACGGCGCGCTGGAAGAGGCTCCGCAGTAAGCGAGTCTCCGAGAAAGACGAGATCACGTAAACACAAAACAGCTGCGAGTTATTCCGAAGACCGATGGAAGCAAACAGAAGAGGGGAGACTGTCTTCAGACAGGAAGGTCGGAGAGTCCTCGCTGAGAGATCCTGAGGCTGAGACCGGGAATGCGGAGGGTCTGGCCGCGGGACGGAGGAGCAGAGTGTCT
>CM052438.1:1409797-1426939 GCA_028533085.1 Varecia variegata
ACACACACACACACACACACACACATACGCTCGTTCCACCTGCCCCGGACTCCAGGCCCAGCTCTACCCCAAGAAGAAGGGCACCACACCGAGGCCTTCGGCCAGGGCCACAAGGCAAACATTATGACATCCAAACACGTGTGACCGAAGTGGAGATACATGACCATTTCCTTTGACAGTGTGACTCTAGCTTACATCCTCCTGTTCATTCCACCTGAAACTCCTGGCTTTTATCTGTCTCCCTAAACTTCCAACCCTGCTCTTCTGTGAAGGAATTGCTTACCGCCTTCATCTCCTAGTTCTCTTGTTAGGGCAGAAACCGGAGAGAAGAGTCTAATTGGTTTCACGCCAGGTGTTTATAAAAAAGACACAAAGCAATGAACCAAGTTAACAGAGTGTCAGTGACTCCTTCTCACCACATCGGGCTGGATGTCACGTCTTCCCTGCTTTTCTCGGCGTCTAATCTTGGGTTAGGAGATGAAGAAAGCACCACGATTCCTCGGTTGTCACAGCGCTTCATTCCTGACGACCTGATCACACCCACAAGCACTCTCCAGCATGCACACACGCACTCTGCAGCATGTCACACACGCACTCTGCAGCATGCACACACGCACTCTGCAGCATGCACACACGCACTCTCCAGCATGTCACACACGCACTCCCCAGCATGCACACACGCACTCTCCAGCATGTCACACAAGCACTCTCCAGCATGCACACACGCACTCTCCAGCATGCACACACGCACTCTCCAGCATGTCACACAAGCACTCTCCAGCGTGCACACACGCACTCTCCAGCATGTCACACACGCACTCTCCAGCGTGCACACAAGCACTCTCCAGCGTGCACACAAGCACTCTCCAGCATGTCACACACGCACTCTCCAGCGTGCACACACGCACTGTCCAGCGTGCACACAAGCACTCTCCAGCGTGCACACACGCACTCTCCAGCATGTCACACACGCACTCTCCAGCATGTCACATAACCATGCAAACAGCCTCGATTCCCTCCCTGCCGATGCACATGTCAAAGTGGACTCTCAGCAAAGCACATGGCGGGCGAGACCTGGCTCTGGTGACAACCGCAGCCGTGCAGTCGCCGGCAAGCCATCACCATCCACATCTACAGACTCAGAGCTCCTGGCTGGAAGGGAACAACCAGGGCTCACTAACCAGGAAATCTGCACTCCAGCTACTTGCCTATGTCATTGCTCAGAATCTAGAAGCATAGACACCTACAGCCCAGCTGCCAGGATTACCCTCTGTTTCACATCTATTTATTTCCCACTGACGGGCATGACTTTAACTGCTCATTCATTCATTCACTCAATCAGCCGATGTTAGCTGAGCCTGTCCTCTGTCCCAAGCAATGTCCCAAGGACATGGAGACAATGCAATGACAAAGCGGCAGAGGCCACCTTGAGGAGCTAAGTCAAGGAAGCTCCCAAATTAGCTAATCGGCAATAGGAATCATTTTCAATCAAATGCAGTTATCTCAGTGCCTCGTCTGAACAGGGAGGACGACTCCCAGGGAGCAGCGTCGTCAGAGATGCTCCTTGAAGGGCGACCATGGCGGCTGCCGTGGGGAAGCTGCAGCTTAGCGCACGCCGGCTCTGATGGAGAGAACAAGGGCTCTGAACAAGGTCTTCTCCCTGGAGGTCTAACGCCGGTTAAGGAAGGTGTGGATTTCAGGGCTCATACTCCAAAGCTTAAAAATTCTCCCAAGGAACTGGGCTGCTGGTGGCAGCCCAGTGGCCGGTGGCACGTACGGCGGTGGCATAGCTGATAGCGGTGTCTCGTTCCACGTGTTGAAAACTAAGAGAATAGGAACAACAACAGTGAACATTTATTTTTGTTTGATATGGTTCCTTCTTTTAAAACAAAAATCAAATATTTTCATTCTATTCTATGCATATAAGGAGAGATATTTCTGTTAAAGACCCAAGATGGTATGCGTATTCCAGCCTCTAAGAGTAACTGCTACCCAAATACGACACACCTACTTAGCACACTGACTCCTGCTGGGCTTGGAAGAAGCCTGTTGGAACTGGGGTGGTGGGTCCCCTAGAATCTTATCTTATCCAAAATCTTTGCGTGCCCTTTGCACCCACTTCCTACCCACCCCCCCGGCCCGTACCCCCAACTCTGCTTTCATTTGTTTAATACAGAGTCGGCAAACTGCAGCCCCGGCCCCTGCCTGGTTCTGTACAGCCTATGAGCTAAGCACACATTTTTAAGTAGTTGAGAAAAAAAGATTATTTTATGACACATGAAAATTATGTGAAATGTAAATTACAGTTCCATGAGTAAAGTTTTATTAGCTATGCCCACTTGTCTGTGGCTGCTTTTGTGCCACAAAGGCTGAGCCGAGTAGCTGTGGTTGAGGCCTCATGGCCATCAGAGCACAAACATGTGCTCTCTGGCCCTGTATAGAAGATGTGCGTTGGCGCCTGGTTTAAGCTATCCTTATTTCTTTTTCTTGTACTTGATCTCACGTGTTGGCTCTGTTTGTATCTCTAGCCAGGTCTGTTCCACTTCTCTGGCCACCAGATGCAGTCTCCTATGCTCTTTCTGTCTCCCTGAGCACTGGACTTGTGCCCCAGACACACTCTCCTTGCCAGCTGCTGGCCCTGCCCCGCCTGCCCCAGCCTGTGGCTTATCGTGTCTCGTGACTGTCACCGAGGCTATTCTCAACAATTTTATCTCTGGCACAATCTTCCGCCCCTTTAGAACTCAGATCTATAGCCTTTCCACAGTCCTCTCTGCAAAAGGCTGAGCAAGCTTGACCCAGGGGGCCTTGGCTCATGTCCTCATCTCTCACCTTGCAGAGGTTCACCCAGACGGGGACACATGCCATTTCTTTGGACAAGGTGACATTAGCTCACCTCCTTGCCCTTCCACCTGAAACTCTTGGCTGTAGCCAGAAATTCTATGGGATCCAACATTTTTCCCCTTCTCTAAATATTTTAACACAACTAATCAAAACAAAACTATTTTTGTTAGTGCAGGTTTTGTTTTTCCTATGATAAAGTATTTGAAAGCTTTTGTCACAGTAGTTCTATTAAAGCCACATGGTTAAGACATATCAATGACTAACGTTGTCAACATTCCTCCTGTCCCTCAAATTTGTTTTTGTAAACAATTTTTGATTTTCCATGGAAATGGATGAGATGGGAGGGTGCGGTGGACCATGAATCAGAGTGATCTACTTATAATATTTCCTGCAATTCTTTACCCAACTCTTGGACCAAGAAGCAGGTTTGACTCTTTGGGTCACTTTCTTTCCTCCTTGTCCCTACATACCCCGTGGGACAGGGACATTAACAAGCCATGAAGGACTCAAGTGCAATTGCATAAGTAAAAAGAATAGGAGTGAGAGACCTTGGTAATCCTCCAGGGAGTAGGTCGAGTTTCTGGCATTTGAAGCAGTTGGATTAGAAGAAGAGGTGTGTTATGTTCTCAGGGTTTGCTGAATCGCAATGCTCTTTATTGCTTTTGCAGTTGAAAAAAATCATTTAGAAAACAAGAAACAACTTACTACTTTAACTCCCCCAGAGACGAAGTTGAACAGAAATGTGGCCCTAAGTGACCAAGATCTACTCTGGTCACAAGGTAGTCATTAATTCTAGTCTCAGTTATGTCAATAGAGGATGAACGTGTTTGGACCTCTGTGTTGGGGTCAGTATTGCTTGACTAACTTGTCAGGACATTCTCCTTCATCAGGGAGACTGAATCTCCGGCAAAGTCAGGGGCGCAGCACAGACAGCCGACGGCATGAACCTCTTCTCATCTGCGCACGTCCTGACACCCTACTCTATCGAGTGGTTTGCTGTACTGTGGGCTCTGAGAACAGCAAACGTACCGTGAGTGAGTCCTGGACAGTCCTGAATCTGTAGGATCCTCTTCGTGGAGATGGAAGCCGTTGCACATGCGAGGTGACCCTCTGGTGTCTGGGAATCCCGTTTCTGCAGTGTGTCTGTGCACACAGGGTAACTTCCATGCAAAAACCTACACCAGGGGACCCAGAGTCACCTACACCCTGCCTTTCCACTGACTGTGAAAACCTGCATCGTGTTCCTTCTCCGGATGACCCTGCATACACTGACAGGGAACGTTAGCTCTGAAAGAAACTGTAAGCTCAGAACGAGGAAAATAAGTGTCAGCACTTTCTATCTCTGTTCTTCAAACGGACCCAAATCTTTCTCCCAAAAGAGGCAAAATGGGGAGATAACCATTATCAATTAACAAAAAGAAAACTGTCTATGTAATGTCAATCTGAATTGTATTCAACTGCGAATAATAGTAACTTAACTCTAGCGGCTCAAACAAATAATGGTTTATTTTTCTCACATAGTAAGTAATTCTGCAGAGGCAATCAATGTCCCAAGCACTGTCCCTCCTTCCACTGCGCCATCTTTAGCACGTGGCTCCTGCTGTTACCTCATAGTCAAAAGAGGGCTGCTGCAACCCCAGCCTTAATACTGTGTTCCAGGCAGGAAAATAAATAGAAATGGAGGCAAGGAAAACAGAAAGAAAATGAAAAAGGAAAGAAGAAAACAAAAACATTTTCCAGAAATCCTCAGCAGACATCTGCCTGTGTCTAATTATCTGGAACCCTATCTCGTAGCCATCCCTAGCTTCCACGCAGATTGGGAAAATGAGCATTTACCCTCACACATCACCACTCCGAATGAGGTTGGCGTTCTGTTAGTGAGGAAGACAGGAAGAGTGGAAACTGGGGCACAACTAGAGCTGTCTGACACGCGTGTGCAATTTCCAATGAAGAGTTCACAGACGCCACGTTTACCTACAGCCATGTATGGTCATCACCCAGGGATTCTGGTCACAGCAAGTCCGTTTCCACGTGATATCAAACATCTAGATACAGTAAATCCGTCTGAAATATGTTCACATTCAACACACGTCTGGCATCTTGAAACCCCCGTCTGCGTGTGCTGATTTTAACCCAGCCATCCTTAAAACAATGGCCTTCAGGTTATTGAATTAAGATGAAGTATAAGGCTTGCTTCATGTTAGAACTAGTGAATTATGCCAAAACATGGAAAAAATGTACGGAATGATCTGTGAAAGTAAAACAAAGGATTTTGTTTTATGTGTGATGTAATGAGAATCGCTCTGAACTTGGTGCCAAAGCTGACATTTCTGCTAGTAAAAGGTTGATTCATTCATTGTTTCTGAAAATCCTGGGTGAGGCGTGCTTGCCCCACCTCTTCACATCCTGGGATTCTAAATCACCAAATCCTAAGGAAAAGATTTTCAGATCGATACAGAAGCCAACTGAAAATCCAGTCTGCTCTAAGGATGAGGTTTGGCTGACGGGATTTGATGTGCTGTTACAAAATAATTTTATTTTTTACATCCAGATTTAGTTGAGACTGTGGCATTGTGATTGCAACTGAAGTTCACACAGCTGGTGTTCATTCCCAGCTACTAAGTTAAATACCACCACTACCTGCTACCTTCCCTTTTGTGAACAAGAGAAGTGAATCTATTCAAGATGAAATGAAAACTTTTTTTAAGTGTGGGAGAAGAAAATCAGCTTTTACTGAATAGCTACCCTGTGTTCAACTCTTTGCATATTTGCAAAGTAAAATGAAACCTCTGTTTGTGAGTCCTGCAGGAAGAGAACTTTTGCATGACACAGTCAGCCCTGCTGAAAAGTCCTAACTCGAACCTGCGAAGTTAAGCTGCACAGAACCCGGCGGAACGGAACTTCCAGAGCGTCTCTGTGGTTGAAAGAGTTTAACCTCGTTCAGAAAGCCCATGGTCAGGCCAGCTCGGCTACTTCTCCTTTCAGTCTCACGAGGACTTTTGTGAAGTTTCTGCCCTAGTTCCTCCCACTGATCCAAACTGGAGGAATATTACGTGTTGCTTGTTGATGGACTGTAATCCTCATGTTTGTGTGCTGGGATATGTCTGGCGCTTGTCAAAGTGTCCATTTAATTTCATATTTATAACTGTCTTTATCCATAATTGGAGGATAAAAGCTTTGTCCTCATTTCAAATTCTGTGCCCCAAAGGCACACAGGTCAGAGAGTTTCACCAGCAAGTTCTGTAAAACTTTCTACGAACAGAAAATAAGTAATATTGTGTGTTTCAGAGCATAGAAAAAATTGGAACGTTCTGATTTATTTTACTGGCCTAGCAAAACCCTTATAACAAAGACAGACAAGAGTAACTAAAAAAGGAAGATTGTAAATGACTTCATTTATGTCTGTGAATATTCTAAGTAAAATGTTACCCAATCAAATTGCAAATTGAAAGAATATTGCATCCCCCAGAATATAAGAATGACTCAGAATTGGGAAATCTAGTGACAGAATTTAAATATAAATTCATGCAAGAATGATATAAGACCTATTTCACGTGCAGCAAGAGAGAGAAGGAACAGAAAGTTCGCCACACAGTTGAGAAACACGAGAAGGGAAGGCCGGGGAGACAGAAGCTAACGTGCTTATTTCATTTTGCATCCTTCTTGTCCAAACTGGAAAAGATGTATAATATCCAGTGTCGTCAGGCATGTGGGAAAATGGGTACCTTCATGCTCTGCATGTGTGTACAGCCATGTGCCGATTAATGACAGGGATATGTTCTGAGAAATGCATCCTTAGGCAACTTCGTCATTGTGCAAACATCACAGAGCACACAAGCCGAGATGGCGTGGCCTGGGCCACGTGGTACCGCCTACCGCTCCCAGGCTACAAATCTACACAGCACGTTGCTGTCCCACATACTGAAGACAACTGTAACACAACGGTATTTGTGTCCCTAAACATATCTGAATACAGAAAAGGTCCAGTGAAAATACAACATTATAATCTTACGAGACCACTGTCATACATGCCGTCTGTTGTTGACCAAAACATCACTACACAGCACGTGACTGTTTGTTAGTGTAGTCTCCATGGGAGGCAATTATTAGTTATCTATCAAAATTTAAAATATGTACACCCTATAGACCCAACAAGTCAACTAAGGACTCTATCCTAAAGAAATATTTGAATTTATCCATAAGAAATACAAAGATTCTCGGCTGGACGCAATGGCTCACGCTTGTAATCCTAACACTTTGGGAGGCCGAGGCGGGAAGATCGCCTGAGGTCAGGAGTTTGAGACCCCCTGAGCAATATAGTGAGACCCTGTCTCTACTAAAAATAAAAAAATTAGCCAGGCTCAGTGGCACGGGTCTGTAGTCCCAGCTACTTGAGAGGCTGAGGCAGGAGGATGGCTTGAACCCAGCAGTTTGAGGTTGCTGTGAGCTATGATGACGCCACTGCACTATAGCCCAGGCAACAGAGCAAGATCCTGTCTCAAAAAAAAAATAATACATATATATATTAATATAGATAGTCTCCATTTCTGTATTAAGGGAAAATTAGAAAAAACCTAAATGTCCAATAAAAAAGACATTATTAGGTACATATTGATACTTTTATTTTTTTCTTTTAGAGACAGGGCCTCACTCTGTCACCCAGGCTGGAGTTCGGTGACCTGATCATAGCTCACTGCACCCTCAAACTCCTGTGCTCAAGCGATCATCTTGCCTCAGCTGGGTAGCTGGAACGACAGGCGTGTGCCACCACTGCCCCGGTAATTTTTTTTATTTTTTGTAGAGACAGGGTCTCACTATATTGCCCAGGCTTATATTGAACTCCTGGTCTCAAATGATCCTCCTACCTTGGGCTCCCAAAATACTGGGATTACAAGCGTGAGCCACTGTGCCCACTGATACATTCTTAAAGTGGAATACTCTGCAGCTATTAAATAGAATGAGTAGATTTATATGAATTGGCAATGGGACATCTGAGACATTTCGTTAAGTGATTAAGAAGTTGCAGAGTAATAAATATAAAGGATGGCTTCAATTCTACAAATCAAACCTCTCCCTGAGTGTGTGTACACACATGTACATACGTGCGCGCGCACACACACACACACACACACACACTGAACTTTAATGTTGGCTACCTCTGGATACGGCAGTGGGATTCATCCAGAGTGTAGGGTATGAACGGGACTTTCACATATTATGGAATTATGTCATTACAAGTATGTATTACTGTTGCAATTTAAAATAAAACACTAAAAATGAATGTGATAAGAATTCCAGGTCGGTGAGAAGCAGCTGTTTTTGGAAACTGTGCCTACAATGTTACATTAGCCTCTGCCTCGCCCCAGACAGGCTAAGAGAAGGTGGCTGTTGGAAGTATTGTACACGTTTCAGTGTTTTTTGGAGAAAGAGACTACTCTGCACTTTTATGGAAACCAATCAGCTTCAGTATCTTACAATTAAACCACTCCTGTTTTCTGAAGGCAACAAGAAAAAAATAGCTCAGCACCTTCTCAGACCCCCGGGGAGAAAAGGTTAGTGCAGTGGCAAGGCCCCCGTTGGAGAAATGACACATGCCAGGAGGCTCCCAGAGCGCTGGTCTTGGAACAGACTGGAAGGCCTTCCTCTGGAGATGCGAGCTTTCCTCCACCCAGCCCACCCCTGGAGAGTGAGACCCCAACATGAACTGGGTGGCCCCTACTGAGTCCTCTGTTCTCACCTTCAGGTGTGTTCCTGAGTGTGCCCTGTGACCTCAATGACAGACAAGAAGCCAGCCCAGAACACGTGGGTGCCCCAGGGAGACTGATACGTTCTCGCCCTTCAGAAATAATATTCTTTTTTGGGGGGTGGGGCAGGGTCTTGCTCTGTTGCCTGGGCTGGAGCGCAGCGGCGTCATCATAGCTCCCTGCAGCCTCAGACTCCTGGCCTCAAGCGGTCCTCCCACCTTGGCCTCCCAAAGTGTTAGGATTACAGGTGTGAGCCACCGCACCTAGCCCAGAAATAGCATGCTTTGAACATCTGCTTTGCATATGTTTCTCTGGAGTCTGAGCACCGCAGGGGAAGGTGGCGGAGTCCGCGACGGGCCGGCAGCACGCAGGGCTCCCGCCTGCTCTCGGCGCGCGGTGCTGACTGCGCAGCCGCACGAAAGCCCCAGAGACGGAGCTGCTCCGCGGTCGGCAGTAGGTGAACTTGGGGATCGGAGTCTGCAGGTGTTCCGGCTGCACGTGTCACTCTCCTTGGACGGACCCTGGTGAGTGCAGTTCGCTCTTTCTCTGTCCACGTCCCAGAGTCGCATCCGTTTTCTGCGGCTGCGCAACGAGTCACCGCCGACTCCGAAGCTGGAGCAACACGTCTTTATTACCTCGCGGTTTTCTGTAGGTGGGAAATCCGGACACAGCCTAACTGGATTCCCTACTTCAGGGTCTCCTCGGTGGCAGTTCGGGTGTCAGCCAGGGCGGGGTCTCCTCGGAGGCTGCACCGAGGACAGGTCCCCTTTGGAGCAGCCTCAGGTTGTCAGCGGGCTGGTCTCACGCTGGAGGCCTGGGGTCGCTGCTTCCTTCTTCGCTGCCGGGGCTCTCCGGGCCTGGAGGCCGCTGGCAGCTCCTTGCCACGTGGCTTCACCGCAGACCCCGCGCGGGCGCTCACTGGTGCAAAGCTGGCGGCAGAGAGCGCCTCTGGTGCGTGCACACACGTGGGTGAGGACAGCAATGACATCTCACCACTTTCCCACATTCCATGGTTAGGGCAGATCTCAGTGCCACCGCCACGAGGGGACGTGACTACAGACTCGCATGCGGGGACACGCCAGGGCCTGTCTGCCACGTGCTGGTGGTTAGTGCCCCTCACAGGTCTGCCCCAGGGACCCAGTGTGACCGGAGAGCTCCTTCATCTAGCTCTTAAGGGACAAAGAAAGTCAGGAGCCTATTATTCTCTCTCCCTAAATCCATGACAACTTTTTTCATTCATTGGGAGACGAACGTGCTCACTTAAAACTGAGAATGGATTTTCAAGTTTTACATAATTGGGGGTTTTGGTGAAGACAAGTGTTTGACCACCATTCCTCAGCGCGTGCGTCCGAGCAGTTGCCGTTAGTATTTGCTGCAGGTCACCTCGCCTCTGCGTTCCCCGGTCTCCACTGGAGGGTGAAACTCACCCACCGCGGTGCATGCGACACTGTTGAAGTGACGTCTCTGGAAAGGCAGCGCCATGCGGTGAGCCGTCCGTTAGCCCCGGTTTTGCGCAAGATCGCGGCTGCGAAGCGTCAGGCTTCAGTTTAAGAAAACGGTGACTCGGAAAGCAACCCCGACAGCAAGCCCGGAGGGATGAGTGAGTGCGCCCTCGACTCTGGCACCTTCTCAAGAGAAGAGTTTCTAAATGAGGAGGCAGGATGACTAATGCTTCCATGGGTAAAAAGATCATTTATTTCCATGTAAATAAAAAGCCACTTGGCTCTCAACAAAGATCAGGAGGTTGAAATTGAAGAAAACAAAATGAATAAACATGGAAAGGATATCTGGGCTCAAAAATGAATAACTCTGTTCCCCAAACTGCAAAGACAAATAACCCCAAAAATAGAAACACGGCACTTTAAAGAGCAAATCTTGTTTATGTGAAGGAGACACAGGCTCAGAAGAGCTAACGGGGGCCCTACTGGTACCCGCAGCAGAGACCAGACCTCATTGCTGGGCCATTTTTTAATGTTTCTGGAATAGTGGCCAAAAATGAGTGGTGGCATTGCCCCTCCTCTCACTGTGGCATTGCCCCTCCCTTTATTTTGTGCCCCCCCCACCCCTGGGTGTCTACAAGGGAGCACCGTGGTCAGTAGCTGTGTTTGCCAACGTGAGTCCACGCCGCACGGCCACGCGTGGCACTGGCCTGGCCTTACTGACTGCTCCGTGGCTCCCACCTCAAGGCCCTGCCCCTCCGGGCTTCAGAGGGATTGATCTGTTTGTTCTGACCGGCCGGTCGTCCACTTTGCGTTGGTTGCACCATCGTCTGGTTGGAGTTTCCTGAAGGCTTGGAGAAAGTACCAAACAAGAAATTCCTCAACATGTCTGTAAAGTTTTGTGTTTCTTTCTTATTTTCCAACTTTTATATAGATTTTCCACTCTTTATACTTCCTTCGTTATTCTAATAGGAAGATGAAAGGATAAGGAAATAAAGATTAGATCAAATCACCATCTTGAACTAGACGTTGCAGATTCCTTTCACATCCAAAACCTATTTGTAACTGCTGGTTTATTCTTGAGTGAGGAAACGACAGATCTACCTTGGACTGCTATCTGCCCAGAAATCATGGAGAAGGCTGAGTGAACCCACACTTTGTGGCTTGTTGTTAGCGGGCCCCAGCCGGGATGTGTAAGGCCAGCGATGTCGGGGGCACATGGGCGCATCCTGGCCAGGGAGGACCTTGGTCACCAATCAGTTTCACTCAACTGTGAGCTGAGGACAGTTCTCCGTGTTTGCCTGTCCTCAGCTCCGCAGCAGGTGAGAGCTGTGGTCACATGGAGTCTCCTTCTCTGTGCTTCCCCTGCCAAGTTGAGTGAGTGTCCCTCTGCCTTAAAGAGGCAAGGTGCCCACCTACGTGGGCAGGACATCTGGTTCAGGAAAATAAATGTGTGGGGGGCACGCAGTCAGGTAGGGAATAATCTGTCCCAGGAACAAGTGACTCTCCCACTGGTTTTCTCTCCAGGCCATTGCTCTGACAGTTCCATGCAATGGCCCAAAAGCTCCCTTGGTCTTGGCCCCACCCCCGCCACCCTGCAAAAGACGGTCATCTCAGGTCGGTGAAGACAAGATTCATACTCAAGAAATAACAGTGCTGAACATTTTTACAACAGTAATATGGGTTACAAATGGAAAAACTATTAGAAGAAAAAGAAAAAATAGAAAGGTAATTATAGAGAATTACGTAAAGGCACCAATTTCAGTTTATGGGAATAAGTAGGCAAAAATAAACAAAAAAGAGGTAGGAAGAATTTAAACGATACAATTACTAAAGTATAGTTAATAGATATAAATAGAAATCAACATTTTTAAAGCAGACAGCACACAAGGATGCTTAAAGATTTTGTTAGGGTCAACAAATAAATTTGAATATGTTTAAGAAGCAGAAATAATAGATATTCCATTTTTTTGACAAATAGTAATAAACAGATGCTGTCAGTAAAAAATTTAGACAAAAAAAAAGTAACTCTGCTATCAATTCTTGATAGAAAAATCCTATTAAACATGTATTACCACTTTTTTTCTGATTTCTGGGAAGCCATCAAATGTAAGACAAACTACTATTTTCGTAGCAGATTTGTTAGGACCTCTAGCAAAAGCAAATTAACTATACCTTAAGAAATTCTTGCATTTTATGTAAATTTGGGTCAGAAATTGATGTTATATGCTTTTTTTAGTTTAAATAAAAACTGGCAGCTGGTTTATCTTTCTGATTTTTAAAATTATGCTAAAACACACGTAACATGAAATTTGCCAACTTTGCCGTTGTTAAGTGTGCAGTTCAGCAGTGTTAAGTGCTATCCCTTCACACTGTTGTGGAGCCAGTCTCCAGAACTCTTTTTATCTTGCAAAACTGAAGCTCTGGACCCGTTAGGCAATAACTCATTTTCCCGTCCCCCGTGTCCCTGGCAACCACCGTTCTACTTTCTGTCTTTGTGATTTTCGCTACTCTAAATACTCTTACAAGTGGAATCACACGGTATTTATCTTTTGTGACTGGTTTATCTCACTTAGCATAATGTCCTCTAGGTTCACCCTGGTAATGTCAAATACACTTTGAAAATGTCTTGCAAGGATTGTTTTTCTTATATTATCTATTCTTATATATTTATTAATAAATTTCCTGATAATCTAGCTTCCATTTGTAGATTTATCCCTGCATGGCCACAGTATTCTTCAATATGTTCTGAATTCAGTAAAGTGACACTGAATTTACATGAGTGTCACGAACTCGCTCAGCCGTGGGTTTCCTCTGGGGTTCTCCTTCTTGGGAATTGGCATCGAAGCTTCCCAGCGAGGCAGATGTCCATATTTTCTGATACTCTGGAGGAGTTAATTCTATTTTAGACAATCTCTTCCTAGAACATGTGCTCTCTTTTTCCTGATTGGTTTATTTCTAATTTTATCTCCATTCATTATTTTATTATCTTTCCCATGGAGGCTTCCTTGTGCTTTGGCTTTCCTGGAGTTTTTTTCTCTGGTCTTGGTAAAGAATCACAGCACCTAGGCTTGTTTCTTTCTGATTATAAATTGGGCACTTTTCCACTGGTTTTCATAGGTAATATTATCTTTTCATAATTGTTTATTAATAATGTATATTTTATTTCCTCCTTAACTTATCACAGTTCCTTGATTTTAAGAGGCTCATTTTCTCATATTTTAACATTTTCAGAATTGGTTTGTGACTTAAATATAAAAGACCCAGAAAAATATGAACAAATAAATTAACAGATGTTTGACTTAACTGATGGATGCATGAAATCTGTTAAATAATTCTTTGCATATATGTGTGTGTATATATATTTAAAATGTCTTACAATTAAAATAATGTAAGTATAGACTTTAAAAACAGAATAAGCTCAAGAGAGGCACGGAAGGAAACAGAAGAAAAAAATTAAATCAACGTGTTCTTCTCACTGATGAAGAAACTGAGGTCGTTTTCGAGGAAGTTAACGGTCACAGAGCTTGAATGTCGTAGGCAGGCGCTGGGGCCGCTGTGCGTGGAGCGCGTCCTCTGAAGGAAGGTCTTCCGAGGCCCAGGGAAGGAGAATGGCAGGAAGGGGCTGAGACCAGCCACCAGGACCAGCGCTCCTCACGCAGGAGCAGGCTCTCCCCTTCTGGTCTTTAAATTGCTGCAAAGATCGAATCATAGCTCCTTAGCAGCCCCCTGTGAGGTCTGGAACACCCACCACTGTTCACTTCTTTGG
This sequence comes from Varecia variegata, assembly GCA_028533085.1. Taxonomy (NCBI): domain Eukaryota; kingdom Metazoa; phylum Chordata; class Mammalia; order Primates; family Lemuridae; genus Varecia; species Varecia variegata. The sequence goes on from CM052438.1 coordinate 1,423,591, forward strand.
ACTAAGACAGTGTAAAATTCTAAGGAGGTTAAATTCCTGGGAAAGGTAACACCTGAACCTGGCATCACCTTTAACATCTGGGCCTCAATTTATTCCCTAGATTTGGTTGCTGGTCGTCTTTCAGGACCCTGATTAAACCAGGCACAGAGCGGTTCACTTTCGAGGGGGAAATGATGGGTGGAAAAGCCCACCGCCTTTGAGTCTGCCTGTGCCAGTGTCTGCTGAGGACCAGGGCCAGCGGGGTGGGGGAGAGGGGACAGGCATTACAGCCAGGTTTAGCCACGTCATGTGATTGCCAGGTCTGGGCAGTGTGAAAGCACGCCTCCTTCAGGGTCAGAGTTCACGGCACACTGAGCACGTGACCAGCCCTGTTCTGTTCCTCAAACCCATGGAAAACCCCTTCTTGACCAAATATCAATGTGCTGGCTTTTAAAATACCACAGCTAGAAGAAGTATTTAAAATGTTATCTATCATGGAATACCTCGCTGAAATGATATCTAAATAGCTTTGCCAATTTACTTTCTGGAGATTAATGATAAAAATAAGAATATAAAATCCTAGAGATACTTTTTATTTACAATTATAATTATCTTAATTTGCTGAAGTCTTGATTTTATTTTATTGCTTATTTTCAACAGTAGAAATGAAAAATTAGCATGATTAGACATGTGTATATTAAAAATGACAAAATATTAAAATCACAAGTCAATAAAAACTCTTAGAAAAAAGTAATCTAATGTAACTGATGTTCTGTCTGGGTGTTTAGCCTCAGAATTATTTCATTCATAGGAAGCCTTACGGAGAAGCGGGTATGTAGAACAGTGAAGAGCAGAGCTGCACGGGTTGAAGGTAAAGTGGCAGACCTAGAGGTGGCCCATTTGGGCCCTGTATCAGTCAGCTTTTGCCGGAATAGTGCTATGTAACAAACAACCCCAAAGTTTTACCAGCTACAACCACAAATGTTCCACAGGTCTGTGGGTGGCTGCTCTGGCTCTGTCCCAGGTTAGGGGATAGGTTTAGATCTGCTCCACATTCATTCCTGTTGCAGGACCAGGCTGAAGCAGCATCTCCTACCTAGGACTTTATTTCTCATGCCAGGGAGCAGGAGTGCAAGAGGTGAAAGTGGAAACATGAGACACCTGTTAGAGCAAATCATACGGCTATTCCCAGCATCCGTGGAGCGGGAAATGAACCCCTGCTATGGAGAAAGGGGTAGAGCACTTGCTGAACTAAAGTACCATCTGCCACTGACCTCTCTCCCTCTTGCCCCTCCTGTGGGCCTTCGATCACCTCCATAGAACCCTAAGGTACTGAGAAGTGAAGTTTGAAAGCTGATGATCAAATCCAGCTCCCTCCCTTTTGCAGATGTGGAAAATGAGGCCAGGGATTGTCCAGAGTGAAGCCTGCAGCATCACAGCAAGTTGGTGAGATACCTGAAACCAGGATGTAATTTTGCCATCTTGTTGTCCAGTCCTCAGTCCACCAGGAGACAGGGCCGCTCCCCTAAATGATAATGCTCCAACTGATGAAGTATATCTCTTCTGTCCTTAAAATGTTGAGACTTTATGCAAAACTTATTAGAGGGAACACAGTGAAACTATTAATTAACTTGTGCCTGGAGAAGATTCAGCCCACTTACTCATATCCTCTGGTTTCATCCATGTCAAAAGCTTCTCAGCAGAGATCTTCTGCCAATCTCAACCACTGTGCCAGGTCTAAGGCTCCTCGGGACAGAAGACAAGATGAGAGTTTGGGAGGAAATAAAGGGTTTTGCTTTGTTGTTGTATTTGTGGTTGATTTTTGTTTTGTGTTTTCAATTTCATTTGTTTTTCTTAACCTGGGATATTTCCCTGATCAACATGAAAGAGCCCATCATGTAGTTTGTTCTATAAAAATGGCATGTAATTCCCAAGAAACTCTGGAGAAGTTACAGACAAATACAGTGGAAGTAAAGAACAGCCAGTTTTATATTTTTTAGGATTCCAAAAAAGATGTGTGTGTGTGTGTGTGTGTGTGTGCGTATGTGTGTTTTAATGTAGTTAGCAAGCACTTCTCAAAGATTCCCAAACTCTTTTTTTCCCTACCATTAAATGTCTTCATGCCAGTTTGGGGATTAGAGTGGTGGACTTTTCTAAACCTTAGCGCTTCCTTTTAGAAACAGGAGTATTGAAAGATCAGTATTCCATAGAAATTGGCAGAAGACTTAAGCAAGGCTTTTGCTCCTTCTGCTGCTAAACAGCAGAGAGCAGCAACCCCAAACTTGCCTAATTCTTAAGAAATGAGCTTCTGTGTTTTGGGGGGAGAAACTTGGTACTGACAGATTGGCTGTTCTTTAGTGCATGTGAGCCACGGCTTGGAGAACATCTTCCGAGATGCTGACATTGGCCTGTCCTTTCTTCCCTGGAGCCAGACAGCAGCACCTTCACCCTCCTGACTTGATGTCCCACAATCTGAAGATGTCCTGAGCAGCGAGGAGAAAAGCTTTTGCTGGAGTGGAAGCACGTATGTCCCTCTGAGTGACCGGAGAGAAGGGAAAGGCAGGGGAGAGAACTGACAGCAAAAAGCAGGGTTGGGACAAGAGATCTGGTGTCTGAAGCCTCCATCGCTCCTTTCCAAAGGACAAGATGCACAATGAGAGAAACTCAACTTTTAGGACGGTACCCCAACATCCTCCTGAGAAGCTTTCCCTGCCATTAAACCAACACTGCCCCAGAAGCAATCAAGTTTATAACCCAGCCCAATCGCTGTTAGTGAGAAACCAAATCTTAATGACCTGGATCTGTACAAGCCAGGTAATGTCCAAATGCCTGGGCATGTGTGGACTTCTACGTCCCTTAAATTTCATCTGGCTAAAAACTCAAAAAAAGTGTAAATTACTGAATGAGACATTAGCTTTGTTTCAGAATTAACTCAAGACCCCATCTCATCTCTGTGGCTCTTCCAGTGGGAGATATAATAGTTATGATCCGAGGCAACCTTTGAGATCAATCTGTAACATTTTAGATTTAAAAAGTTGATGTAAAAAAATCACCTAGCATAGCCGTAATTTAATGGATAATTAAAAATCAGCAAGAAGAGGAGTTTTCCTGGTGTGGTAGGCAGAATTCTGACATGGCCCTGAAGATTCCCACCCTGAAGAACCCTCTCCCCTCCGGTGTGGGTGGGACCATGAATATGACGGATTCCACCATTGTGGTCTGGTTAGGTCATGTGGAAAAAGTGTAAGAATTTATCAGATATAATTAAGTTATTAAGAATTTACATTAATCAAAAGGAGATGATGCGAGGTGGGCCTGACCTAATCGGGTGGGCCTTTAATAGAAGTGGGAGACTCAAAGCAAGAGTGAG
>CM052438.1:1435138-1474741 GCA_028533085.1 Varecia variegata
GTTTAGATCGCCTGCCACCGTCCCAGCTTCCGCCACAGTAATCGTGAGCTTCCCACAGGCTGCTGGGGAGCTGTGCACAAAGGAAGTGCTTTGCGTCCATCACTCACGACACACTTAAAAACAAAAGGGAGCCAGTTCCCCTAATACCTTTTTAATTCCTGCCTAAAGTAGCCTGAGGAAGTGGATATCTGATTCTGAGTCCTCTGGTTCGAAAAGAACAATGCGTAAAACGGGCAAGTGTCAGAAGAGGCTGAGGCTGGTGGTGCGGTTTGATCTGTGGGGAGGAAATAGGAGCAGGAATGAGTCCTGTTAACTCCACATCAAAGTGAATCTCAGCTCCTCCTTTTCAACAGCAATTAACGTGGCCGTTTCATGATTTATTGTTTAGGTGGAGTGAGTCCAACTCTGTATTTAAAAAAAAAAAAAAGCAGAAATTTGGTCTTACAGAGGGAATTCTGGCAGGAATATTGAACTCCTCTCCCCACTTCCTTTCTACAACTAGAATCAAAAATATCTTTCATCCCTCCGGTATGCAGTCTGGAGCCTCCTGTGCGGGTGAAGTCTACGCAGAAATGCAGGTGATGCTTGGCGCGAGGTTGGGTGTGCTTGGACGAGGATGGTACAGGGTTTTGGAAGCAACCCCTAAATTGGCTTTGCTTAGCGGGGCAAGGGTAGCTGCAGAATCCTACTTAAAGATCTGACTCCTAGTTACAGATGTGCTGTGGGTGAGAAGCCCAGACAGGGCGAAGCCAGGTGCACACGCAGGTCACAAAGAGAACAAACTGGGAACAGGAGACAGAGGCCTGACAGCCGGAGCTTCCCAGGCCCCCACCCCATGTGTCCATTCACTCGGTTCCCACCAGGATTCCTGTCCCCAAGAGCAGCACCCGCCCGGAGCGGGCTGGGTGAACAGACGCCTGCCCGGTTCACTGCAGACGCCTCTGGGGCTGGAACGCGGAGGGTGCCACGGTGCCGACTCTCAGCAGGGCCACGGGAGCAGCTCAGGGCACTGTGGCTCAGGCTGCGGAGCCTCCTTCTCCTAGGAGCCGGCTGGGCCCTGCCCCAGGCCTGTCCACTTTCACTTTCTTGACTTCAAGCAAATCTGTTGGCCTGTGACCCTGGGCAGACACTCCAGCACTCCAGCAGCGGCAAACTGCGGGGCCACGGAAAACCCTTTATGCCCCACTTGGTTCTCCCAGTTTCCTCATTAAGACATAACAGCAGGTCCCAGGGTCGGGTTAGAAGCCGCAAGGCACCAGCGCTCCAACCCCAGCTCTGCCCGTGCAAGCTGTGTGACATCGGACAGATCACTGCCTGCCCCACCTAGAGGTCCTTACCTCCGGGACAGGGATGATAGGTGTCATAACCCCTGCCCACTTGAACGGATTGGAAGGATCTGGTGGATCAACGTGTGCAGAAGTGCATGAAGAACTGTGAGTGCTTCATCAGTGTGGGACACCATCGTCACCGCTGTCCTCACCGCCATCAGAATCATCCTGCTCTCTTCTTGGCTGTGGTGTAGACCGTCCCAGTAAGGGGCTGGGTCTGACCCAGGGTTTCCCAACCTCGGCACTGCTGACCTTCTGGGCTGAATAATTCCTTGTTGTGGGTCCTGTCGTGTGCACGGTGGGATGCTCGGCAGCACCCCTGGCCTCTATCCACTGGATGAGGCCTGTAGCACCCTCTCCCAGCTGTGACACCCCAACATCTCTCCCAGGGGTGGGGAACCTGCAGCCTTAAGGCCACAAGTGGTCTTCTAGATCGTTAAGTGTGGCCTTTTGACTGAATCCAAATTTTACAGAATAAAATAAATGTTCTGTCAAATCCCTCCTGTGTTTTGTGGTTGTTTTGATTTCTGTCTTACCCTCACCTCATCCTCCACCAACACCAGCTTGCTGACATCTCCCTCTTGTCCACAGACCCTCACGTTCCTCATGCTTTTGTCACCCAGAACAGCTCAGCTCCACCCAAGACCCACATACCCGAACCCACAAAGGCTCAGACACCACAGAGACCCCACAGGGAGAAGACCCAGCAGACATGAAAGGCAGTTGGCGACTTGAGTTCACCGCCCCTGGCTCGCCCTTCACAGCCTGCAGTTATCAACCGCGCTTCCGTGTAAACAGCGTCCAGAACTTCTGGTGAAGACAATTTTCTCTGTGTATCGTCGACTTCCGTCACCGAAGAGAATCAGAGTGTATCCCTCCATCACGCACCGCGAGAGGCACACAGAGGCTCTGCACCGTGCTGCTCACAGATTCGATGGTGTTTTCCTTCTTTTAGTTGGAAAAATAACAGCGATAATAATCATAATAGCCGCTGACGCTTTTGTAGCTCACATTGTTTGCCAGGCACCACTCTCAGTGTGTCACATACATTAGCTCATTCAATCCTCCAGATGATCGCGCCAGTTGGGTGTGATAGTTTGTTTTTTTTTTTTTTTTTTTTTGAGACAGAGTCTCACTGTGTTGCCCGGGCTAGAGTGAGTGCCGTGGCATCAGTCTAGCTCACAGCAACCTCAAACTCCTGGGCTCAAGCGATCCTACTGCCTCAGCCTCCCAAGTAGCTGGGACTACAGGCATACGCCACCATGCCCGGCTAATTTTTTCCATATATATATTTTTAGTTGGCCAGATAATTTCTTTCTATTTTTAGTAGAGACGGGGTCTCGCTCTTGCTCAGGCTGGTCTCGAACTCCTGAGCTCAAACGATCCACCCGCCTCAGCCTCCCAGAGTGCTAGGATTATAGGCATGAGCCACCGCGCCCGGCCCTGGGTGTGATAATTGTGCCCATTTTGCAGGAGAGGGGATCGAGGCATCTGCAGCTGGAGTCTATCCGTTGCACTCTGCTGTGGTCCGTGCACGCTGCCGCCGACTCGGTAGCTGGCAGGACCCAGGGATTCGAGGCAGGAGCACGTGGGGACCCGTCCCTCGCTCTGTCCCCACGCGGGCCTCTGCAGCTGACTCCACCCAAGGCCATTCAGAGGGACACGTGCTCGTAACCGCAGCGGGCACAGGCCCCCCATTCTCAGATACAGGTTTTTATAAATACACTGACGTCCTGTTGCTCTTCGGCAGCTAATGCTCGGGTCAGAGTGAGCGTGTCGGGATAATGGAGCCCGGTCAATACTTCATGGGAGGCACGTGTTGCTGTTCCTAATGCTTCTTAAAAATCAATCCCGCCACATTAATAGAATGTCCTCATTAAACATATATGAGGCTCGCTGAGTGGCGTGTGAGTGGGAGAGAAACATCGTGAAGTGAAATCAGCGAGGGTGCGGAGTCTACTCTTCACGGCGTCTGCTTTTCCCCAAACTCTCAGCCTGCGCTCTGATTGTTGCTAATTAACTACTGGTTGTTAGTGCAGAACTGGCAGCATCACCATCTCCCAGAATGGACACTAGTCTTGGAGTGGAGTCTCCGCTGTGCCACCTGGGACAGGTCCCTTGTCATCTCTGAGCCATGTGCTCTCTTTTACGAGATGAAGGTAATTAAGAGTCCCCTAACTGGAAACCCAGGTCCACACAGAGCCTGCACACAGATGCCTACAGCAGCTGTATTCATAACTGCCCAGACTTGGAAGCAGCCAAGATGTCCTGCAGAGGGAGAATAAATGAATAAACTGTGGCACGTCCAGACAGTGGAATATTACTCAGCACTAAAGAGAAATGAGCAATCCAGTCATGAAAAGACATGGAAGAAACTTAAATGCGTATTATTAAGTGAAAGAAGCCAAGGTGAAAAGGCTGCATACTGCATGATTCCAAGCTTTTGACACTCTGGAAAAGACAAAACTACAGAGACAGGGAGAACATCAGGGGTTGCCAGGGGCTAACGGGGCCGCGGGTGGGATGAGCAGGTGGAGAACTGAGGCAGATATTCTAAAGGTTTAAATTTTTTTAATTAAAACAATGAGTGATAATATAGGTAATTTTTTTATAATCATGATAATTATGCCACTGAGATACATACAATGAAAAAATAGTAAATATGATAATTCAGAAGTTAAAATTTTCTTTACAATTAAAAATCCCACAAAAAGTTATAGTACAAAAAAATATTAGGAAAATATTTGTAATATATTTTATAACGAGTGGATGTACTTAAAATATAAAGAGCTCTCACTAATTAATAAGTAAAAAGACAATCACTCCGAGGAGATAATTCACAAAATAAGTTACTCAAGGATCTAATAAACACATTTAAATTTTTTTTCTCATCAGAATCAAAGAAACAGAACATTTAAAATAAGTACCATTTTCTACTGATTGTATTAACAGAGAATTTTAATACTCGGTCCCGGGAACTGTGGGAAAATGAGCACTTCGCTGTGCTCAGGATCCAATTAGCTCATCTTTTCTGAAGAGCTTTTTGTCGATATGTTACAAAATTTTTAAAAATGTGCATATTCTTTGAACAGGAACTTTCATTTTGAAAAATTCACACTAGGAAAAAAAATCCAGCAAAATGTGCGAGGACTATGTTTAAGAATGTTCTTTACAACATTGTTTTCATTAGAAAAAAATTAAACCAACCTAATCTCAATCATTAATAAGGGATTATTTCAGTAAAATATGGTGTGACTTTAGAATCCAACACTGTGCAACCGCTAAAAATAATAATGATACCATGGAAAGATGCCCATGATGAGTTGTGAGCTGAAAACAGTAGACTGTAAATTAACATGTGTAACATGAGCCCATGTGTGTGAGATATGACTGGTGTTTACCAACATGCAAAACCCTCCCCTCCTTGGGGCATGCAGAAAGCCAGGCTTCCAGGCCCACTGGGGATGGAGGGGTCACGTGACTGGCTCTGGCCAAGGGCGCGTGTGCAAAGAGGCTGGTGTGACCTCTGGGCTGAGGAAGCGCAAAGCTGAGGCTCAACTCTGCAGTCTCCCTTCCCTGTCACAGCAACCGGGAAGGCAGTGGGGTCCGGCCTGTGCGGTGAGGACATGGGAGTCTGCTAGCCTGGCTTCCTGCATTGCTGTGTAGACCCTGCCAACCTGCGTTGGAAAAGTATCATGAATAGAAATAAATCTTTGTTTTATTAAGCCACTGAGAATCCAGAATTAATTTATTGCTAAGTAAAACTTAGCTAACATGAGTAATACACTATTTTTTAAAATAAAATCATAACAAATGGGGTGTGTGAGTGTATGCACACGTGTGTGTGTGTGTGTGTGTGTGTGTTTGCTTAGTAAAATATCTGAAAAGTTATGTTCCAAAACATGAGTGGTGAATGTCTCTGGCTGATGGATAGTCATAGTTTTAATTTGATTCTGTGTTCCTTTTCCTGAGCTTTCTACAATAAACACGTATCACTTTCACAATTGGAAATATCGAAGCTATTTCATTTTGTAAATAAAAAGCCGGCTGGGGAGGGCATCGTGTCAGCTATTGGAGGGTTTGTGTCCACGCTCATCCAGCTGTTAGGAAGGGAGGATAGTCACCCTCTAAGCACACGCTTCTCAATGAACACGCGTGTCACGTTTGGGAAAGAATGTGTTGCTTTTTGGAGCAGCACTGAGGAGGGAACAGCACCGAAATGAAACAGGAGATTGCCAGAGCGGGAGGACGGCGGCTGGGCAGGCCGTGAACGCCAGACTGCAAAGGGAAGACCTTGCAGGAGAGGAGGAGGATGGAATGCAACTCGGGGCCACCGACCCAGGGCTCTGACCACGCCCCAGCCGTGGTTCCAGGGGCCGCTGGAGCCACTGTGGAGAAGCCACGGAGCTGTCAGAACCTGTGAGATCAGTTGCAGAGTCAGAGCTCTGCTTGTTTGTGTTTGTTCACAGAATGTGATTTATTCTGTGACCGAGTGAAAAAAAAAACCCTATCTTTTTCAAGACGCGAAATCAAAGCACAGACTTTGATGCCTCTTCCCAGAGTCCTACCGTCCTGCAGGCGTCACACCCGGCGCCTTCCACGGCTCCGACAGAAATGCCTCCAGCACTGGGCATGTCCCAAATATTGCACGGGACATATTTATACTAAAGATTTGATTGGCTGTTGATCTGAAATTTCAATTTAACTGAGCATTCTGTATTTTCCTCTGCTGCACCTGGCAGCCCCACGAGAGAGAAGGTAGGTACCACTGCTGTTCCTGACAACGGCAACTGGACTCATGTCACCCCGGAAGTCACAGTTTGTTCCAGTAGAAGCAACTATAAATACCACGGCTACCAACATTCTTATTTAAAAGTCTTTTGATGAAACTTGTAAGGGTTTTAAAAAACCACTTTTAGTGTCTAATTTTAAATGGGTTTTTCCCTCAAGCACACTGAACTGCCTCATCTCCACACCTGCAGGGAAGTCTCATATACATGCAACTATTCAGTGCAAAATCTGAACACAGAAATTAAATAAATATAAAATCCCAAGTGCCAATCAACAGTAGAAAAGATAAGCACGTGCTGGTCTAGTCACAGAATGAAGTGCCACGTTGTACCATGGGGTGGAGGAGGAAGCAGAGGAACTGTGCTCTGTTCTGTCACCCGCTTCCCTGAGCCCACCGCGGCTGCAGACACATCACACAAGCAAACAGTCCCCTCACCACTCTAGGTGGCCGCTGGTGGCAGTGTCTAGGTCCTGGCAAAGACAGTAATGGCCCCGGCAAGGACAACTGGAAGATCCAGGCGCGAGTAGAGTCACTCCAGGGTCAACTTCACGCTCCCTCAGACCCGAGCTGTCCGCATTCTTATTTCTCCTGAACTCTGATTCCGTGTTTTTGTCACACAGCTTCCTCCTGCCGTGCAAGCTGTCACACGTGCCACTGGGGGAGCGCTGGCTGAGACAACGGAGACCCAGTTTCAGGAGCAGGGTTGGGATGAGGTAAGCATGAGAAAGCTGGGAGTGAGGGGAGAGCAGAGGGAGACGGAGGCGGATGGAGAGAAGCTGCCTAATTAAACAGAGTTGTCAGACCCTGAAAATGCGGCTGGGACGGTTGTTTCCAAACCCGCACAAAAGGTGACTCCGTGCCCAGCGAGATGCTCTAAGCCTGCCGTCCTCGGGCCGCACAGCAACAGTGTCCCGGCGGAAAATGCCCGATTTGCACTGAACCAGCCGCTGCTCTTGTGGGTTTCTGTGTTGGGAAACTCGTGAGGCCCACGGAAAGGTCCTGTGTACAGGCGAGAACTTCGGTCTCCAAATCAAAAGCTGAGGGACAGAGCCGGTTGGGTTTGGAAAACACAAGTTGAAAAGTACTCAAGGTCTCAGAGTGCTACACGCATCAGTATGGATGGCTTTTCGATAAGCGCTTGTGGAGGAAAATCTCTTTCCAGATGAAGGAAGCAGAGCTGCTTCATTTCGGATCATTTCCTCCAAACTTTCGGTAACTCATGTTCATTCATCTGGAGAAGAAAATAAAGAAGATTGTTTTCCAGAAATAAGTGTCGACAAACACTTCACTTTGAAACAGCCGTGGGGACGGCAGCACGGGGGCTGCGGTGAGGCTTCCCGGGGGCTTGTACGGGACCCTTCCCCGTGAGAGCCGGCAGGTACCCGGGGGCACGTCACATGTCGCCCGACAGCCCCTTCCCCTCCAGGAGGACAAACGATTAACTGCAAAGAACAGTCCCCTCTTTGCCAGGGGCTGAGTAGCAAGTCCTGCAAGTCAGCCCAAATGGATTAGTTTCCAATTTAGCTGGTGTGTTTTGGATGTTTGTTTTTAATCTGCTTCCCAGGAATCTTGCCTGAGATTTTCCTGGCGTGATCCATTTTAAAAGAACTTTTGTCAGTGAGCTGTGGCCACTCAGAGACCAGCCCAGGTCACGAACGAGACCCGTCAGCCATGCCGCGGGGACAGGGAGCTGGGGCCGCAGAAGCTGCCTGGTCCGTGCCCCTCTGCAGCTGTGAGGAGCCAGCCTGCCTGCCGAGGACAATGACATCCTACGTAGAGCCCCAGCCACGTGCCAGCACAGGCAGGACGGTTAAACACAAACGACAGAGATGCTTTAAAGGCGCCACCAAGAACCCATGGGTCTGCTGAGACTTCTGTCTCAGTGTGCCCTTGTATCCGTCAGGATTCAAGAGAGAAAACCAATAGATAGGAATATTAACTTGCATGTCCAGTACTTTTAATCATTAGATTTATTCATACTTGATAAAAATATTATTCTTGTGGTAATGTAAAAACACCACTAGATATAGAATAGGTGTGTGTGTATATATATATATATATAGAGAGAGAGAGAGAGAGAGAGGAATTGACTCTCGAGTGATTACAAAGGCTGGGAAGCCCCACGATCTGCCGTCTGCAGGCGACAGACTCAGGAAGCCGGTGGTGTCATTCCAGCTCAAGTCCAAAGACCCCAGAATCAGGGGAGCTGAGGGGTGAGTCGCAGTTCGAGGGCTGGAGAAGACGAGATGAGATGTCTTGGCGCCAGCGGGGTGCAGGAAGAGAAAGGGGCGAATCTGTCCTTCCTGTGCCTTCTTGTTCTATTCAGACCTCAGTAGATTGGACGGTGCCCACCCACGCTGGGAGGCCACCTGCTTTACCAAGGTCACCAGTTCACATGCTCATCCCACCCAGAAACACCCCTCATCACACCAGAAATAATGTTTAATCGACACCCTGTGTCACAGTCAAGTTGACACATGAAATTAACCATCACGGATGAAATCTGGAAGTCACCATTTTCACTGAAAAGGAGTAGGAAAAATACCCCTTCCTTCCATCACAGCTGCGCAGAGGGAACACAGGCAGCTCAGGAAAAGACGCGCAGGAATGACAGGGCTGGAAACCAGCAGGTGCGCGTCTTTACTCGCCGAATGAGCAAAGCTGCGTTGGGTGCCCACCCTGCCACCGGCACCCGGTGACAGCAGAGAACAGAGCAGACCGAGTCCCGCCCTCACGGACCCACGGGACGGTGGGGACACAGGCAGTCATTGTAATGGAAACCAGCGAAGCAGGCTAAGAGTTGCTGCGTGGTTGAAGGGAAGAGTCACTGAGGGCTTCTCCAAGGAGGTGACATTTGAGGAGGATCCAAATGACACGAGGGAGTGAGCAACTAATCTGAAGGAGGTTCATCCAGACAGAGGAAACAGCAAGTGCACAAGCCCAGGGCAACGAGGAGCAGGGTTTGGCTTTAGTTTAAGACACACACATTCGCACCTGAGAAATGAGAAATAAAAGAACTTCTGCCCAGAGGAGAGAAAAAGTAACTATTCCAGCCACACCTGACTAGATGTTCTCGTCGGTTTCAGTGGGTAGGAATCATATACGAATGCCAGAACCCAGTCCGTCCAGTGGAACGTGTGGGTGGAGAAGAAGAAGCAGGCAGACCTGGTGTAGACGATCAATCTGTTTGCACGGACAGGTGAGCAGCTCCTCCTGCATCGCCCAGGGCTGCCCAGCTCGAAGCTGGAAGTCCCGCACCCCAGGACTGGCCTTGCTTAAGGGTGAGTGTTAGAGAAAAATCATCATGGAGCATATGAACACCTCCTCCAACATAATGAAAAGGAGAAACCATGGTCAAAAGGAAGAGAATGATTTTGAAAAATATTTTCAAGAAGAAAAACAAGTAACTCTAAAAAGTATCTTCTTGCTATTCCTAAAGACTCCAAAGGGAAGAATCAAATACCACATACAAATGTAGAAATTATTCATGAAACAAAGAAATATAGCACAAAAACATTAATTTAAAAGCCATAACATATAAAGTCCCAGGTCATATGAACAAAGACACAGAAATGGGGATAAGGAATGATTAATTTATGGATTCAATTTTTTTCCAATCAAAACACCTGTTCAGTGTTTGTTGCAAGGAGGTAGAGAAATAGCCTTGAAAAATGATTATAAAATTCAACAGAAAGGAAAACCCTATAAAAATAGCCAATATTTCGGAGAGCAGGATACCATTTAAAAGCAGTTGGAACTTGCATTGCTATATAGTAAAACATACTACCAGCAATATTGTACTCACTTAAAAAAGGCCACGGAATCAAATAAAAGGCTTAGAAATCACCACAGGTAGATTGGATAATTTAATGCAAGATAAATATAAGTGAGTATTTAATAAATGGTGCTGGGAAAATTGTCCAAATATTTGGTGAGGAAGGAGAGTTGATTCTCTGTCTCAAACCTTACACTGAAAAAAAGTCCAAGCCAAGAAGTACAAAGAAAAATGTAAATGAATGAATAAATAAACAAATTAAAAGAAAATAAAAACACAAGAAAATACAAGCAAATATTTACCTGATCTCAAGATGGGGAAAACAAGTCAAAGGGGAGATCTTGAGGTCAGATTCCATTCAGACTCAAAACCTGTCCATCAATATACATTATTAGCAACTTGAACAGTAAATGAAAAGCTGAGAACAAATATTTGAACTATGTGACTATAGGTTAGTATCTTTAATACATGAGAAAATCTCAGTTATCAGAGAATATCAAAACTACCACTGAATATATAATAATAAACCATTTCCAGCCATCAAATTAGAATTTTTAAGATTGTAGTATTTAGTACTGGGAAAGATGTGGAAAAATTGTTGTTCACACATTGCCTTTCTGGCAATACGTATCAGACCCAAAAAGAAAATTGTATCATTTGGCCTCCCAGTTCTACTTCCAGAAACTTACAAAAATCAAAATATACAGTCACAAAATTTTGTGCGTAAGAATAGTTGATGCTGCAATATTTATAAAAATGGAAGTAACTATACATGTGTGCCACGATGATTATTTCTGAAAAGTAGAATTGAAACCAGCTCTTTCATTTTACTCTATTTTATTTGATTCCTTGTGCTATTATCTATTTCCCTATTTTCTTTCTATGAAAGTCTACTATTGATGAACAAAGAACACCCAACAAATATTATTTCAAAAAAATATTGGTCTGAAGTCACACAGTCTATAAATAAGAATTTGGTTTTCACCACCCTACTTTGAACAAGTTTGGCTGAAAAAGTCCAATGCATCACTAATTACAGGACGTTGGATCGGTGTGGAGGGTGTTCAGCCTGTGGGGAGTTGGGGAGACAAGGGAGATGCTCTATTTGGGACATTTGCAGTGTTCCAGGCACACATCTTAGGCGATAGCAGTGCAGTGATTTTGTAGAGAAGGTATTAAATGAGATGGGAATTTGGAAACAATAAAAAGGACCTGAGAAGTGAGGGAGGATGTGGTGTAAGTAAAGAATGTGTCCCAAATCTGTTGCGAAAACTGCTGCAGGGTAAGGTCAGAAGAAACATGAGAGTGTCCAGGCCGAAGAGCCACAGCCCCAGGACCCAGAGGCGAAGGCTGATCCGCCACAGGGATTCTCTCAACTGCAGGAACAGGTCTGTCCGCCTGCAGAGAACGGCGCGGCTGCTCACGGGAAGGAGCATCAGACATTTAGAAACTGCACCTTACTTTAATGCTGATCCTTACGTCAAAGCAGGCAACCCACCCAACAATAGCACAAACAAACCTCATGCTTTGCGCTTGGGGTGAGGGGTGATCAAAGAAAAGGTAAACATCTGAACAGTCCTTTAAAGGAAGAAGAGAAACAATGAAGAACATGAAGGAAGAAAGGGAGAAAGAGGGAGGGAGGGAGGAAAAGAAGAGAGGGAAGAAGATAGAGAAAGAGTGGAAGAAAAACAACAATGTTTTAGAAGTTTCAAAAGCCATTTGGAGAATGAAGTCAGAACTGTATTCAGTCTCTGGTTCTCGCCCTTGTGTGGCCACAAGAAAATCCCGTGAGCTCTCTGGATCCCGGTTTCTCCTCCGGCAGACCAGGCAGGGTAGCAGATAGGCTTTGTAGGCTATAGGGGAAAGTTCTAGAATAAATCGCAACAAAACTTAACCAGTAATGACAGTCCCTTATTTCCGTCCAGCAGCAAGCAGAGCATTACTTTTGAGGTTTATGCACGTGCTCTCATTTGAACAGGGGTGGACTTGGTGAAAACTGAGACCACAGTCTCTGTCTCTGTCTCTGCCTCCCTCCCCCACCCTTGGTGTTGTCACAGCCACAGAAAAATAATTTTAAGTAGGAAGCATCACATGCACCGAATGCCATCAAGAGGGCTGGAAATGGCTCGTGACTTTAGCACAATGGCAACGTTGATGATTTTGGCAATAATAGCCTCAGTGGGTGTTGGGAGCAGAGGACAGATTCCCGTGGACTCAGAGAAAAGTGGGACATTCAGGAATGGGAAAACGAAGACAGAGGGTGTGAACTACACTTTTGAGCAGGTGAATGTTCTGAAACGCAGCTGTATGAGTGGCAGATCCAGGGTCACCTGAAGGTGAGTGAGTGCTGTTTCCTTTCTATTTCTTTTCGGATAAGAGGAACTGGCACACGTTCGTGAACCGCAGAGAGATGGTGTCAGATGGGAGGAATCACAGGTCAGACACGCGGGAGGGAGTGGGGTCCCTGCCAAAAGAGAAGTGGCTGGTCTGTAACTCATGGACAGAAGGGAGGATTCCCTCGTGGCTGAGCAGAGGGGAAGGGTTGGCGTGAGGGAGAAGATGGGAGGGTGTGACTCTGCTGGCTGTCAAGTCCTCGAGGAAGCCATCTGCTGGGGGAGCTTGCACGGGGGAATCTGGAGCAGGGCGGGAGGGTCTGCAGGGGCTGCTTGTGACGGGAGCAGGATGTGACCATGTGTGCAGATGAGGCTTGCGAAACAGAAATCTGTGCTTTTGGGAAATTTTTCTCTCCATTGTTGCTTGCCCACTAATATGAAGGGTCAAAGGTGGGTGACTGGAATAATTTGAGACTGAACCCCACAGCACAGAGATTGTGGAAGGGTGGAAATTGTAGGACCACCAGCAGCAAGGACTCAGGGGAGGGAGGGCGCAGGGGAGGATGATCTCTTGCTCGGGCTGGATGGGGAGCAAAGGAGAAAGTGACGCGAGGTTGGGGAAGGGGAGCAGAAGCGCAGGGAGCCAGTGTGTGGCCAAAGAGCAGATTTTGGAGATTTTGGCAGGCAAAGTGGGAGCGAAGCATGTGGAAATGGAAAGAGTGAGGTCAGAGGGCAACGCTGGGGTTTGAGATTCAAGCTCCTTCCCACGAGCACCTAACGCGAGTGGTGGGCGCTCAGGCCAACTGGGTCAGTTCCTCTGCCCAAAGTCTCTGTACTCACAGCGACCTTCCAGCCTGTCTCCCACTGCCACGGCCACACTCGCCCACCGTCCACACTCATGTTCCGGCCGTTACCAGTAGGGCTAGGAGGAGCAAGACCACCACTGCCCACGTCACCCACAGCGAAAGTGATTATCCTCAGCGGTCTCAGCCATTGATCTTGTCAGTTCTTGATAAGCCAATTAGCCTAACATCAGTGTTCTGAATCCTTCTTCTGAGTCAAAGCCCTCTGGACACCTCGGTGCCAGGGATCCAAAGTGTCTCCCACACAGTCCAACAGTGATGCACACAGCTCGACAGCATCCATAGATTCCACTTGGAAAACAGGAAGAATAAGACAACTCAGCTATGTCTTCAATACCACAGGAGACTACAAAACCTCCCAAGATCAGAAGGACAGATCTGGAGGGGTCACTAAGAAAGCAGGGTATCTTTAAGCAACACAACCACCAAACAGGCAAACAAAGGGGGAAGAAATGCAGATGAAATTGCTGGGATGAGTTTGCAATGTCCTTGAAGCAGTACGCTGGACACAGCACACCCCAATTCTATTTGAGGATCACCCTCCCAGATATTAGAAGTGGAATCTTTCCGGATGATGGCAGGATCCAAGGTACCCAAGGTTATAAATAGATTATTAAGTAAGAAGGTCAAGGCCACTGGAAATGAGGTGGTCACAGAACTCTAAAACCAATGCGTTAGTGATGAATTCTCCAGAGGGGTGAGGTTCCCAGGGTTATAAGGGGCTTGGGGTGCATGCCATAGTTTTAGATTAATTTTATGGTGAATAAATGATAGCACCAAGGAACGATGTGAGCTTCATGTGAAAACAGAGTTTAGCTCAGAATGTGGAAGAAGAGGCAGAACACCACGGCGGGGCACACCCTCTCCCGCCAGCTTCGCTACTTGGAGCACACGGTGGAGCAATCTGAGCTTTGGGTAGGGCGAGAGGTGGAGTAAGCATGTGGCGAGGAGACGGGATATGTCCCCACGACAGCAGGAGCTCCAGAGGGCATGAGGTTCGGGACTGGAAAGATCCACAATGAAAAGTCAAGGAAGGGAGCCCGGAGGAGAAGCAGGAACACGAGCATGTGGAAAAGGTGACCCAAGGGCTCAAATTTCGGACGGTGGCCAGAAACAAATGGAATTAACAAGCTTCGTGATTATAACAAGATCAGTGATTAAATGTTATTTTGGGAGGACCTGAGCTGCTGTGAGCCATTCTCCAGGTGCTCAAAAGGTATTTATCAGGCTGAATTGTCTCACCGGAACCTTCACGATGGTCTCTCAACTAGGTTTTTAAATCTCCAGCTGCAACTCCCACCTACGTCCAGCCCACATACTCTCACCAGAATTACTGTTCTAAATTCTGGATTCAGGACCTATCACCCTCCTGCTTGGAGTACTTCATCAGCTCCCTATTATATTAAGGGCAAAGCACAAACACGTCACACAAGGCCCAGCACAATCTAGCCCTACGCTACCTACCAGCCTGACCCTTTCCTTCCCACTCATGCCAGTCACGATGACGACCTTCCCCAGGGAGGGGTGGGGTAATGGACGGGAGTTCAGGCTCCAAGGGCAGTTTGCATGGGTTGGAATCCCCGGTTCTTCACATACACTGATGGTGTGACCTCGATCTAGTTAATTAGCCACACTTAGCACTTGCCACAGTCTGAAAATGAGACGGTAATGATATCCGCCTCAGAAGGTCGTTATAGGATTAAATGAGTTAATACAGGCAAAGCACTGAGTATGCAATCGATAAATATTAGCGATTATAGAAAACATGTTCACATTTCCGAGATGTTACACCCTCATCTCTCTGCTGGAAATGCCCTTCCCACCGTTCCCATCTCAAAATCCTTATCTTCTCTCAAGTCTCAACTCAAATATCACCACCTCTTTGAAGTTCTGAGAGTTTTTTTTCCTGTTGCTATCCTCCAAGTTAAAATTAATCACCGACCTTGCGCTCCTATGAGATTTATCTAGACCCCATTAGAGCGATAATAGCATTGTGTTTGAATTAACTGCTTAATGTGGCTTTACCTAACGCAAACCCAGAGTGGGCTCACCTTTCCACTAAGGACCACAGTCTCTGATTCACATGCAATGAAAAGGAAGTGTATACTCTAAAGCAGAAAGAAAGAAACATGACTTGCTATGTTTTCAAGAAAAAGAATTCTAGGCTTTCCTGACTGGCAATAAGAAATCCAATTCCTGTCTTATTTAAAATCCCTACCTTCCAAGTGTCTAAACAGTGCTTAGTACCTAGTAGGTGCTCGATAAATGTCTTTTGGATCAGATGGAATGGAATAGCGCAAGATAGAATGGAATTAAATGTAGCTATGGTTCAGGGAGATAGGGGCATCCACCACCCAGACCCATCAAATCACAGGTCTGACCATCGCAAGGTTCAACTGTTCTGCAGAAAAACTCCAAACTGAACCACTAACAATACAAACAACTAAGATGCATTTTAATGAGCGACAGAAAGCTTATAATATCCCCCTGCACTAGCCAGCAATATGTCCCTTTTCTTGCCAGTAATATTTTCAATGGAAAAAGTGTCTACAAGTATTTCTAGCTCCCTTTATGTTATTAAAAGTACCAGCGTAACCTAGCAACCACCAAGATACAGATATTAAAACAGACACTTTATAATATATTCCAGTACTTTGCCATCCATTTAGTGTAAATGTCTATGTTCTAACAATTACTCATTTTGTATTTATAAGAATAATTGTAAGCCATTTTCCCAATGTCTTTTTCAAGACCCCATCCCCTCTCCTCCCGCTCCCTTCAATATTTTGACTGATCAACTCAGAGATGGAGTGAGGGGGAAAAACAGGTTCGTTTCTAGAAAAAGAAGAAGTGAGCATCAAAAAGGGTGCCGTGCCGGGACAGTCAGTGGTGTGAAAGAACGCCTGACCTGGTCCGACCACGTAACTCGGACCTCCTCTTTTTCAATCCGGGCAGGCTGCTTTATTAGCAATGGAAGGGCATCGCTTTGGTTGAAAATCTTTGCATCATTATGCAAAGCGTTACAGAGGCCCTTGTGATAAATGTCTTAGGCCAATTCATATTCTCCTAATCTTTCAGTCTGGGCATCAGAAATAGGTTCCAACTGGCATTTAACCAAGCCTCAGAGCAATGGCCTACAGGGTCATAGAATCGGGGGTTAGAGTCTCGAGTGTCATCCCAGCCACCCTCCCACGTGTCTTTGAGAAGCCCCCGCCCAGTGCTTTGGCCACAGAGACCTCACTGGCAGGATTTGGTGACACAAGAGAAAGGGGATCGGATCTAGGCTGGAGGTGGGTGCGGAAAACTTGGAGGCTTTTCTGTGAAAAGCTTGCCTGTGAATGGACGTCAGGACTCTGGGAGTCAGTCCAGGCACAGAGCAACTCAAACAAGGTCCCTTTAACCTTCCTCCACTATGGTAGATATCTGTGGACTTTTGTGATTTTTTTTAAGAGACAGGGTCTCGCTCTGTCACCCAGGCTGGAGTGCAGTGGCCACATCATAGCTCACTGCAGCCTCAAACCCCTGGGTTCAAGGGATCCTCCTGCCTCAGCCTCCTGAGTAGCTGGGTCTACAAGCATACGCCACCATGCCTGGCTAATTTTTAAAATTTTTTGGTAAAGGGGAGGTCTCACTATGTTGCCCAGGATGGTCTGAAACTCCTGGCCTCAGCAGACTTTTTCGATTACTGAAGACGGAAAAGTCGGTGATGCTGGAGGAAGAACCTGTGACAGAGGATGCAAAGCCCAGGCAGGAGGGAGTGTCGTCAGCGAAGTCCACATCCGCTGGAAAAAATCAGAGCGTCTTTTTCCCAGGTATCATTATAAAAAGAAAAATAATTAGAGATCAAGATACATTTCTAAAATTTTTTTTTCATTTACTCGACTTTGATTAAGCTATTTCTCTCTGTCACTTGGTGTCCTAGGAACTGAGGACAAAACATAATTTCCCTCCCTCTAGGAGAAGCCGAGAATCGGAAAATCACAGTTGAAATAGGAAGATAAACAAAACAATGAAGGCAAAAGACTTAGAAGAAGGAGGGAGATGCTTAATCTACCTTGCCTGGCAGGACTTCCAAGGGGAGGTGGCCTGTGACGGTGACGAGGAGGAACGAGGTTGATGTTATCAATAGAAAGGCTGCAGATGGTTTCTGTCCACTTTTTTTTCCTGCAGTTGAGAAGGATAAAACGAAGGAGCCACATGTAGCTTAAATAAGTCAGTAAGAGCCGAGAACGTGATGTGATTGCTAAAGCAACCCGACAGCGTCTCCTCCTGCGTCTTCTGCATCAGCGTGAAGTGTTTGCTCCACTGCAAGAGCACAGGACGATAAATGATTGACTCCAGAAGAAAGTGAGCAGGTGAGAGAATCTGCGGACATGTCACGCAAGGGGTCCCATGAGGTCAGCCTGGAGCAAAGGGCGTGGACGTGATTCTTGGCCCTGGCTGAGCACAGCCCTTGCCCTGCCCATAGAGCACCCAGTGAGGCATTGGTTGGGAGACGGCAGCATCAGATTCCTTGGCACCAGCTTCCAGTTCCCACACTGTGGCACCGGTTCCCACACTGTTATGGGCTGACAGCCCCACCCAGCCCTGCTTCTGTAGGAACCTGAGTCCCTGGATACAGGCGGGGTCAGGGCTCCACTTCTGAATTTCTGTAACAGCCCGCGCTTTGCGCCTCTCCTCCCACGCGCCTGGCCTGTGCCTCCTTCTCCAAACCCTCCGTTCCACCCTGCCCGGCGGGCTCCGCGAGGTCCTGGGGCCGCAGGAGACGATGGGCCACGAGCGGGAATACGCAGCCGGGCTGAGTGAGGAGATGGCGCAGAGAGTGTGAAATCAAGACTGTTTCTTAACCCCACACCCCGGGCCTGCGGAACAAATGGGACCCCGGCCGCTTCCTGAAAACACGCTGCCTGCCAAGCCGGGCGCCGCTCTGCTGACGGCACCGGCTCACGCCCCGGGTCGCGAGTGCTGTCTAGATACCCGGGATGGACGGGAGGGCGTAGGACCAAGTGGGTTTTTACTAGGATTTGAGGTAGAGCAGACAATTCACACTGGAGGCAACATGAGCCACCGAGAACTAGCAGAGAGGCAGGTAGAAGGACCTCAAGTCCATTGAGCAAAGACAGAGGTCAGCAGAGAAGGCTGGAGAAGAGACAGAACCAAGGGCTGAGAGCTTGCCAGTAGTTACATCCTGTTGGATAAAAGCTGGCACTGACTTTGGGGAGACTGTGGAGTGACTGGTAAGAGGCCTGGTGGCATCTGCAGCTTCTTCCCACAAGCCTGGGGTGCACCTGCTTCGGTGGCAGAGCCGGAGGAGGGCAAGTGATTAACACGCACCTGAGAACTCGCATCCTTCTCCACCACGCCAGCCCATCGGCCCCATTTAGCTTCCCCTGACAGTATCTTCTGGAATGACACAGACAATATGTGTCAATGACAGTCCTCCTGCCACACATTGTTACTGTTGCAGCTGTCACCGTCACTGCAGACGGCTCAGGGCTTGAATTCTGGAAGGGTTTGAAAGAATCTGGCTGAGAGAGCTTGATGCTCAGCATAGGGTCAACAGCGGGGTTTCCTCCTGGACTTACAGTCCGGTGGGCCGACCTGCAGGGAGATCTCTAACGTGGGTGTGAGTGACATTAGAGAACTGGGAAACATCTGGAAGGGGGCAACTGAAAGAAGCAGGGACAGCTGAAGGTTCTGGAAATGTGCCTTTAACCTTCTCTGAGCCAGAATTCCCTAGAGCAGCAGTTCTGACTTGCTGAGCCAGAATCACCCGGAGGGTTCATGACACATAGATCTCCAGCCCCCTCAGAGGTTCTGACTGGTTGGTCTGGGGATGCACTTGAACTTTTGCATTTCTAAGCAGATACCCAGTGACTTCTGCTGCTGCTCCTAGCAAAACAGGCTGGCCTGGAACTCCTTTCCCAGCACATTTCCTCCAGAGAGCAGAGCTGAGACTAGTTACATCGTATTTGCTTTGGTTGGGTTCACCTGGGACAAAGAAGGGTCACAGTGAAAGCAGCATGAGCGATGACGCCAGCAAACCTGAGGGGCAGCGGAGATGGGGGACGTTGTAAAGACAGCCATTACACAGCCAGCTACCTCTGTGGGCGCCTAAAGCTTAATCTTGCTGAAGAACTCTGGGAAGGAGTGGGAACAGGTGGCTTCGTGCCATCCCCATTTGGGAGGGGTCCAGAGAGGGTGTCACGCGGTAGCTCCATCAGCCATTAACCGAGGGCTGCGCCGGACACGGTTAATCCCGTAGCACTGCAGCCTGCTGCGTTGGGCGGAGTCCTCGGCTTCGAGGTCTGACGGGGCACAGACAGGGCGCCCACAGCATCGGCTACCGTCAGCGCTGGGGAGACAGTGTCATGCGCGATGAGCAGAAGGACTTCCTACCCTTTGCACTGTCCCACCATCCACTGAATTGCCTCAGGACTCTGAGGGTTCCCTGGAGTGGAAACTGGGTCACTGAGTCACTGCATTGGGTTAGACATCGTGAACATCTCCTCCAGGTGAAGCTTCTGTTCTTGGAGGACGGGTACATGTCAGGGGGGTAGAGGAACAGCAAGGATGTTTTCAGGGTGTTTTTAAGGAGAGAGGCATCCACAATCGCCCATCCCAGGTGCCCCTTCCAACAGAAGTTCCTGCCTAAAACCTCCCACGGCTCCACTGCATCTTCTGTGTCAGGGTGTTAGCTCGGCCTGACCACCTCCCACCCGCACCTCTAAATCCCAACTGCAGACCATGCCACTGTCCCCTTCAGCCATCGCCCAGCGTCTCCTGGTAAAGTCCTCCGCAGGACGCTCCAGACTCGTCCTGTTCAGGCCACTCCGTCCGTTTCCAGCCTCACAGGCTCCTCCACTCACACTGAAGCTGAAGCCACAGCACGCTGACCTACAGTACTCGCATGTCACAAATAAAGCACTGTTCCACATGGGCATCTCAAATTCCTCTCCTCCACCTAGAGCACCCGTCCTCACCTTGCCCACCTTCAAGCATCTACTCTCCAGGAATTCACAAGTTTAGAACCGGCCGGGCACGGTGGCTCACATCTGTAATCCTAGCACTCTGGGAGGCCGAGGCGGGAGGATCGCTCGAGGTCAGGAGTCCAACACCAGCCTGACACCCCATCTCTACTGAAAAGAAAAAAAAAATAGAAAAAAGTAGCTAGGCAACTAAAAATAGAAAAAAATACCTGGACTTGGTGGCACATGCCTGTTGTTCCAGCTACTCGGGAGGCTGAGGCGGGTGAATTGTTTGATCTCAGGAGTTCAAGACCAGCCTGAGCAAGAGCGAGACCCCATCTCTACTAAAAATAGAAAGAAATTATACGGACAACTAAAAATATACATATGTAAAGTTAGCCGGGCATGGTGGCACTTGCCTGTAGTCCCAGCTACTCGGGAGGCTGAGGCAGGAGGATCGCTTAAGCCCAGGATTTGAGGTTGCTGTGAGCTAGGCTGACACCATAGCACTCAACCCCGGGTGACAGAGGGAGACTCTTGTCTCTAAAAAAAAAGAATCACTGACATTGCCCTATTTTATGGGCTAAGACCACAATTCTCATTTTTACCACATATATC
Source organism: Varecia variegata (assembly GCA_028533085.1). NCBI lineage: Eukaryota > Metazoa > Chordata > Mammalia > Primates > Lemuridae > Varecia > Varecia variegata. The sequence continues at coordinate 1,455,816 of CM052438.1, forward strand.
CTGACTGCTTGGGTGTCTCACTTCTCCCAGGTCTGAGGGCAAGGAGCACTTTTAACCTCCCTATTGATAGTGCCACCTAGTGACTGCTGCACACGCGTCCTCCAGCCGCCAGGCAGGCCCCGTCTGGTCACGTGCGCTGGTGCTAACAACTGGTGGTGGCAGCAGCCATGTTGGGGACTGCCGGCTTCCTGCAGATGGCTCAGCTTCCCTGTTCCTTTCTATTTTTATTAATGCACAAGGAAAAATAGCATCACTGGTGTTCTATAATTGGAAACATGACCTACATATTCCTGGCTGCCCTAACCTTTCCTAGAAGGGGCAGAAAAAAAGTAAAATTCAGTTTCAGAAGCAACAGCTTTTTTCATCTGCGTACTCAGCGTTAATTCCTCCAGGTTAATTAAGGACAATGAAAGGTGATTGACTGAAAACAATGTGGGAAGGAGGCAGCGAAGTTAGACTCCAGAAGTAGGAAGGTTCCAAGCGGAAACTGAGGACCAGGACGCAAGCCGACAGCAGTCGCGGGTTTAAATAGCTGCAGCTACTTCACTGCAGTGGAAGCCGCGGAACACAGCTCGGGAAGGGAAGTCGCTGCCGGGTCTGGGAAGACGATCCTGCAGTTCCAGTCTAGCCCCTGAGATAGGAAATCCCAGCCACTGCCTGCTCGAGGTGACCCTGAGCAGGTACTGCAGTGACAAAGCAGGAGGGACACGGCCTTGCAGCTTCTGCGTGGCACTGGACTGGAGAAAACTCAGACACTGCCCCAGAGAAGTGAGACCCTCTGACTCTTAGTCCCTGTTCCTACCTCGATGCTACCGTCTCAGAGGCCTCCTGGCACCTCATCCTCTCTTCCTGTTGGTCTCTGGGGCGGAGGCTCAGTCCCACTCAATCCTGGGGCCAATGAAGACCCGGCCTGGCACCCACAGATGGGGTCTGACCCAGCCCAGGTCCCGGTGTTCCTGGCATGACCTTCCGGTGCTAGGAATTTACCCAGCTGATGCCTTCCTTTGGGGACCCCAAGGGCCTGAGTGGGGCTCATCCTGCTTCCTGGCAGCCCCCTGCTCAGAGTGGAACTGGTCTGTAACCAGTCAGAGGGACAGACCCCACCCAGTTCCTGCTGGTCGTCGTCTAAGAGTCTAAGAAAGACATGGAGGCAGGCAGGGCCAGACCCTGCCACCAGGAATACCCCCGCCATGAAACCTCACCGAGACAGCCCGCTAACCTCTTGGCAACAGCTTTCTTTTATCATGCATTTCTATAAAATTCTTACAGACTCTAGTTCAAAGGTCTGTTAGGTTCTAAGGCTTAGTCACCTTAGAAAGGTCATGTTCTAGGGTTGCTTCCTCTTCAGTGAAGTGGACACGGTGACTTCTGCATCTGCCTCTGCAATTCCTTACTCTCTGACTGCCCAGAGCCTAGTCCTGTCTGGCTTTAGCCTGGGGGCAAAACATAGCCCTGCCATCGTGGTAGGGGGACCACGGACCTTAGCTGTCAGGTGACTGGTTGAGGACGGAAGAGGCAAAGGGGACTGGCTTGTGACAACTATTGCTTCTGTCTGCCGGGCCAGGTCTCCGGTTCATAGAACTTTTTTTCCTCGGAGGATCCCTCCGGCCCCCGCAAGCTTCCAGTAATTCCTGTGGAGCTGCCAGGTAAGTGCTCTCCTCTCCTCCCCAGCACACCACGTGGATGTGTGACCACGCGTGGACTTGTCGGGCACCGTACCCCCCAGCAACACGACCCAGGAGCCGGTCCAGGAAATGGCCGGAGACCATGGGCTGGTCTTCCTCATTGCAGGAGGACTGGGAATTCCGGGGATTATCAGCACAAGGCAGTTGACCATTTTCTCAGCCACCTGGAGAAAGCTGGTTGGAAGTGAGGACAAACTCAGACAAGGTGGAGGCAGGAGGAGCAGGTGATTCCTGATTCCTTTGTTGTCACAGATCTTCCCGCACTTCCTGATAAACACCGTCTCCCACCACCACCCACTTGGTTTTTCTGAGCCAGTATGAAGTGGATCTTTATCACTTGAGTCTGAAAGTGTCCTGAGTCATATAATAACTCTTTGCTCACTCCTGCTCTTTCTGTGCCGGCAACCTTCTCCCATGAGTTTTCTAAACCTTGATTTCCTTCAAGCCACGCAATCTCCATTGCCCGGACTTTCTGCCAGCCCCGTTGTGCCTGGGGGTCTTCCAAGGCTTTTAGGTTCCTTTGAGCCTCTTGACGTACATCAAACACACTCACACTCCCAGAAAGACGTACAGTCCGGGGCCACATCCAGTTCTACTACCTTTACTTGGGGGCACAGTTTCCAGGCACGCTCGCAGAGGACCAGCCGAGGACCAGCAAGCCCAGCGCTGCCAAAGACATGAGGCCCGCGTTTCCAGTGTGCCTGTTCCCAGCGCAGACCTCCAGAACCAGCGCCCTCCCTCCCTCAATTCCCTTCCACTCGTGGACTTGATTAGTCCCGAACTAACCCCTGCAAACACCTCCTGTCCGTGCAGCAAGGAGAGCGGCCGCGGCATGTCACGCGTGCGGATTGTGTGCTTGGCTACCGAATGCCAGCACTTCTGTTTTCCTAAAGCTACTGTGTGTTCTGAAAGGATCATGCAGTTTGAAAACCCTAAAATAAAACATTGAATACAATAATTTCACACTTTAAGTAGTCCATGAATAAGCACATCTAGTTTAAATGTGTCATTTGGCAAAGCCACAAAGACAAAGGAAAATACCCCTAACGAATAATCTTTTAGAAAGCAGCCATGGAAAAATTTTAGTGCTTTTTGGAGTACATCATACAAAATGCAATTTTATTTTTCCATTTTTCCCCACATTTCAAGGGGCAGAAGCAATCGGATGGGCTCATAGGCTCCGTATATAGGTCACTGGCACATTTGCATGTCCTCCCAAGAGTCATTTTCCATGGGATTTTTGCTCTAAAATTTAAACTCTCTTTGGTGAGGCTGGTATTCAAGTGGGAAAAAATAGACAGCAGCTCCCAAGCTGTGTGAACAATGTTGATTCCATTTCAAAGCGGATTCAGTCCGATGAAAATGACAGGGGTGACCAGCTCAGCTCCCAAAGTAGCCAACAGCCAGAAACTGTGTTTGGGGGCAGGAGGGGAACCTGTGGTGTTAGTCACAGTTCACAGGCGTCTTTCTAGATGAACGCCCAAAGGCATCTCCTCCTTTATCGTTCGGCCAATGAGTCTCGGACATGTTTTTCTGTGATTATTTCCACGCGTTTTCACAGACACATCCTGCTCCGTGGTGGTGATGCCCAAGAAGAGAATCACAGAGCCTGCCCATCCAGAGAGTCGTGGAGTCCAGGTTCTTCTTCTTCTCCAAAGAAGGGTGTAGGGTGACTTTCCCAATTCTGTCTTTAGAAATGTACGCACCTCCCCAGTTACCGAGGCCCTGGCAGAAACCACTTTGCATTTGCCTCGGTTACTCCGTCTGCGCCCATCCAACAGAGGGTTAATCAGGCGACTTTCCCCGTGTGTCCTTCAATGAACAGGGTGCCTGACACAGTCGGTGGAGGGGGCTGAGACACCCTGACACGCGTGCTGTGTGCCTTCAGTCTGGCGATGCATCACTGCCCCCGCCTGGCAGACGAACCCGGGGCCATCGGGTCCCAGCAGCAGTGGCAGCCAAGCCGTGGGAGGAGCGCCAGGCCTCGCCTCCCTCCGGGCCCACCTCCCCGTGGAAGAGAACCAACCAGGGCCGGGAGCCAACAGTCTCCAGGTACCAATCGTGAGTGAAGCTAAGAATAAAGACATAGCAGCCCACCTCTGCCACGTGCAGCGCGGGCCATCCTTGGATGACTTCCTGCTTTGGTTGCCTCGAGCACCTGTGTCCCTTATTCTCTTGGGAATGCACCCTCTGCCGTGTTACTGGGAGGCAGGTGGAGCCCAGGGGTGGAATCGTGGCTCAGCCCTTTGCTCTCCTCTGGGCTCCTCCTCCGGTTGTGCATGGTGAGGTGGGAGCAGAGTCCCAGGGACGCTCCCGGCATCGCTGGTGGCTCTGGCTACCCTGGTGCAGGACGGGAGCGAGTGCCTCACAGGTGCTCAGCCCAGGTCGCCTCAGTGGGTGAGTGCCAGGTGGCTGTGAAGTGCCATTTTCTGCACAATCTGTGGTCCCCGGGGCCTGGCTGGGCTGCAGACAGTGGGTTCCAGAGTGTCTCCTTGTCGGGACCCCAGTGGACAAACAAACCCAACCTGTCTCCGAGTCACAGACTCACTTACTCAAGGGATCTTTACGGAGGCCCGGGGACAGGTGTTGGGGGAGGGAAGATGATCGCGGCACAGTTCTGACGTAAGAAGGCACCTGGCATCGTGCCGACAGAGTCGTGTGGGTAGCACTCACGTTCCGGGGTGTTCCGTGCGAGTGCTACCGAGAAACATGCCGCACGGTGGGGGCACCGTGACCCGCTGTTCCTGGGGACGGGGAAGAGACTCCGGAGGGGTCGGGTGACGGGAGGGGTCCACAGCGTGGGCAAAGCAGGGGGAACAGTAGATAGAAACCCACAGGGCCAGTAAGGAATATCAATAGGTTTTTTTAGGGGACAATGAACGGAATGCCAGTGAGGCTGGAGAACAGGACACAGAAGACGACGGGAGTAAGGGAAGGAGACAGGCCAGGGCCTGTCAGGGAGCTTCTCTGTGATTCACACATGTGTTTGTTTATTCACTCAACAAACGTTGGTTGAACACATTCCTAGTGCCCCACCCCCCTCCAGGCACTGGAAATGCAGCTGTGAAGAAGACACACAGTCCCGATTTCACGTGCCTGCGTTCTAGGGCGGGGAGAGAAACAGCAAAGGCTGGTGCTGCTGAGAACAGAGCGAGCTGGGCCAGGAAGTGGGAGGGGACGAAGGACGCTATTGCATGTGGGTGCTCAGGATGACAGCTGGGCAGACTCCGGGAGGACGTGGAGAGAGGGCTCCTGAGCATGGTCATCGCTGGGGTTTGGTGTCCCCAGATCTCAGCTGGGCCCTCAGTCCCGCTAAGCTGTGCCATCGCGTGCCACCAGCTCCCTGCCCCACACGCCACCACAGTCCTCTGACCTTCCCAAGTTGGTGGGACCTGCACGGGCCAACCTGCCCCCTCCCCCAGCAGGTGACGCCGTTTTCCTACCGCACGGGGCAGCTCAAGGCCAAGGGGGCCTGGCTTCCATTTTCTGTCCCCACAGTGGGAACATTCACTTCTGTTCCCCTGAAAGTCATTCCCTGACCGCCCATTTGGTGAAGACAGTTGGCCAAATAATTTGCTGTGTTGGCTGCACCCTCTACTTATCGAGAATGCTCTGAACCACCTTAACAGTGAGCATTTAACAGCTTAAGAATGTTCCGTGTTTAGTACCAATAATGAAATATGATTTTCTAAACATTAACTATTTCATTATCAAAACCCAACTTTCAGCATTTTATATGCACATTTTTCAGTTAATACTGTTGTATTAAGGGTCAATTTGAAAAGCCCCTTTAATGCCTTTTTGTTGTTGTTTTTACAACCCTTTTAGCATTTTGAGGATGTTTAATTTCATATTTCTAGGTAATAGATGTGAAATTTGAGGTACAAGCACACAAGCCACCGCAGTATTTTCTTTGAGAATTCTCATTCTCTTTCCCCTGACTTGAAGGGCTTTAATATTTTATGTCTGATTTCTCTGCAAACTACTAACAAGTCAACACAGTCTAATTATTCCTTATTAAAAATGAAAAGTTCAACATTTTAGCAACATGTTTTTGGTTAATTCTGATTTCTTTAGCATTTTTCATTTAGTTTATCTTTAAAAGTTTAATTGCTAGAAATATATACAAGGCTGACTTGAGGGATTAGCAAAAGGATAATTAAAATGCCGGAAAGCTTTTAAAAATAGAAAAATGCATTCAAAAAGCATCAGAAAGAAATCAGAAGTAACAAAGAACTTTTTACATTCGAAATACAGAAGTTTAAGTTACAGAACAATAGTATTTTAGGTGAAAAATATTTTATAGTTTATCTGGCTAACCTTTCAGAATTGTAGAATTTGCTTCCTAGTTTCTCAGGGGGCAGAACAATTTTAGATTAGTTCATAAATAGAAAATCTTATTATGTAATTGGTAGCCTAAAATGAACATTTCTGCCAAAGCTACTAGAACAGTCCTTTTGAGGCTTTTAAACTGTAAAGCTACAATTGATCAATATAATAAATTTCATAAGTTGGTCATCTGATGAATCGAATTTCGACAAATTAAGTTTTTGAGAATTAACTTTGGGTCATGTTGCCTGCTTTTGAAAGAGCCGATTCCTTCCACCCTGGGGAGTCCGGCCCACAGCCCCTTCCTGCGGGCAGTGGGTCCCCGGGCGGCCGGACTCCTACCTGTCCAGCCCTGCGGGCACTGCCAGTTAGAGCAGTGTCCTCGCCCGGTCTACGGCTGCCTGCAGACCTGTCACTGCAGCTTCCTGGGGGAGACGGGGTGTGACCGGGATCGTGAGCTGTGCCTTTGCTGCAGTTGGGTTCACGCCTGTGAATCCTCCCTGCGTCACTCTGTCAGGACGAGGGTCTTTCTGTCAGCTCAGTGCGGCAAGCACTTCCGCTGCCACACTGGCTTCTGTTTGTGAGTGAGTCCCAGGCCCGGGGGTCGTCCCACTCTGACTGAGCACCCAGCACTCTGACACCTAAGTCCTTGCATTCGTGTGTTGAGCACATTACTCTGCATTTTGCTGTGGGGCTGTCGTCTCAGGTTTGCAAAAGGAAAACCTGAGGATTTCCCTGAAATTACGAAATCTCTCCTTTCCGTTAGCCCAGTGCTGTAGAGTGACGACACAGGACAGAGAACCAGCGCCGGACTCAAAGTCAGGAAACCTGAGCCCCACCTGGGACACCCTCACTGTGTGACACTGAGTGCTCGGTTCCACCTCCCAGACCCCGGTCCCCCACCGCACAGGCAGGGGTGGGAGGGGCAGCTCCGTGGTCTCCGGGCTCTCCCAGGTCCCCTCTCCGTGATTCTAGTAAACGAGGAGCCCTCCCCACCATCACCGGTGTTAACCACTTTTCTCACTTTTCCTGCTTCTTGTATTTGGATTTCAAACTAATTAACAACCATCCCTATCCCAGAAAAGCCTCCGTCTCAGGGCTGGGACAGCAAAGCCAGAGGAGGGGCCGTCGGTCATCCTGGGTCCAACAAGGGTCCGTTGCTCTGTCTTGAGCAAACCACGGCGTCTGTTCTTCATCTTCGCCTTCATAAAATTGGGGTAACTGTACCCACTCTCTGTAATGGAAAAGGAAAGTATGTTTACCAAGAGAGTAAAGCATTTTAAAGTACACATAGTGATTGTTGTCCTTACATGTCAGGTTTCTCAGCCTCAGGACTGTCAATATTTGGGGCTGGATGATTCTTTGGTGGGAGGTGCCGTCCCGCCCGTCGTAGGGTGTTCAGTGGCGTCCCCGGTCTCTACCAGCTGCGTGCCAAGAGCATCCCACCCCTCCACTGTGACACCCAAACATGTTTCCAGACATTGTCAAATATTACCTGGGGGCAAAAGTATCCCTACTTGTGGACCACTGTTATATAATAAACCCAAGATCCCAATATGAAATTTAGGCGAGTGATTTAGTAGATCATGGTAGTGGTTTACATATGTTAATGTTCCTTGATTTCTGGAAGTTAAGAATTTTCAGGCCAGAGACCAGCACATTGATGTAGATGAAGAGCACGAACAGGAAGGAGAGAAATGCTGCGTCCACACCTACCCACGGAGCCGTCCTGAGCAGGCAGCTCGGCTCCTCTGAGCTTCCATTTCTCCACCTGGAGGATGGGTTGTTGGGAGGATTAAACGTGAGGATTTGGGTCCCCAGCCACACAGGGCTCCATAATGGTAGCGTTTGCTATGGCAGTGACACCTGTTGGCAAAGATTGATATTACCTCTCAGCTCTGCTAGAACGTTCACTGAACGTGATTTACTGAGCACTTAACTGTGTGTGTACCAGCTACTATGCTGAGTGCTGGAGATACAAAAATGAACCAAACGAACTTACTTTCCTCACGTTGCTCATTCATTATTCGGGAGGCAAATTAGCCAGTAAGTACTTCCAGTGCAATGGGTCACTGTGGTAACATATATGGGGGTACAGTGGCCCTGAGACAAATGAGCGTGTAGCACTGTCCCGGAGGGATTCACAGTCTCCCGGAGTGGCAGAGTGTGCACTCAAACGGCCTGTACGGTGTGCTGCGGACCACAGCAAGGGTACGCAAGGGAGAAACTAGCGTTGCCTAGAGGGTTCAGAGTGCTTTTCAGAGGAGGTAATAAGGTAATATAGCTCTTGAGAATAAAGTGCTTAGAGGTTACATTAAAAGTTATTCTTCATATTTCTTGGAAATGTAAAAAAAAGATAAGGAAAAAAATGTCTACCAATGGTAAAGTTTTATTATGAGGACCCATGGGAATGTGAGTGACATTTTACAGTGTACCTCCTCACTGCACAAACGTTCTCGTTCCAGACTGTCTCAGCTTGGTACATGCACTGACATCACAAAGCACTGACAAGGTAATGCAGCACTGTTAGAATAATGATCACAGCTTAAATGACTAACCTTTTCAGAGTTTACCTAGCAGTTAAATGTTCCAAAGAAATAAGATCGGATTGCACTAGACTGCCACTTTCCCACACAGGGGACCCTACCAGGCACAGGGGTTTCAAGCCACCTCAGGGGTGGTTGACCTCCCCTTGCTCTACTTACTGTCTTCAGCTGTGCCCTGATCCCTGGTGCCATCGGCTGTGGCTAGCTTGGCGGGGATGGCTTCAGTCTAGGAATTTGACACAAGCCATGCTGACAAATACAGACGTGCGTCAGGTCACTGGCGGGTGCTCTGAAGTCTAACGGCCTGACTAGCGTACAGACCTGCAGCTGCGTGTCACTTTTTATCAGATTACCTACTGTAGCAAATTGCCACAAACTTGTGACACCAGTCTCAGCCTCCATCTCCACACAGACCCCTTCTCAATGACTCTGCGGGTCCTCTTCTCTTCTTACGAGGACACGAGTTTTTGGATTTGGGGCTCACCTGCATCCGGCACGATCTCATCTTGATCCTAAACTAATTCCATCTGCAAAGAGCCTACTTGCAAATAAGGTCAAATTCCGAGGTTCAGAGCAAACATGAAATTTTAGAGGACACTATTTAACCACTATAAGCTGTAATGTTATTAGATATTATGCTTTAAATTATATTTTCAGTCTTCAGTACAAGTGTGAGTTTGTTTTAAAAAGCTGATTGGTATATTTCACAAGAAAAAAATTAAACGAGCTCCTCTAAAAAGCCGGGAAACGAAGTCTTTGAAGTTATGTATGTGAAACTGGAGAAGCCCTGGTTACTCTGAGCCTTAACGACTTGGTAAAATTTCCAAACGGAAATGTAGGCGGGACGCATTTCGTAAAAAGGGAGCAAAATCAGCCGATGTGTAAAAGCAGATTTAGTCATCCAAGAAATGAGAGATGAGCGAGAAAACTGTACCTCGAGAGTGGGCCTTGGGCTAACCAGAAAAAGGAAATTTTCTGGGTGTCATGATTTTTTTTTTAGATAACCATTCTTTGTAGATTCTGTACATTGCCAGTGTCTTCTCCAAAATTGTGAATTGTATCTTAAGCTTTACGTAATGTCTCTCAATAAAGAGAAGCAGTAAATGTTAATGCAGTAGGAAGTTTCAATCTTTTCCGCTAGAGTTTGTGCTTTCTTTTCCCTTACTTAAGAAATCCAACACCATGAAAATATTGTTCTGCATTTTATGTTTAACATCTTGTTTTTCATACTTAGGTCTTTAATAGACTCTTTGGTTGGTTGATGTTTTTAAGGTATGAGGCAGGGATCTAATTTTATGAATTTGGAAAAATTGACGTTGTGAACATGAATCTGGCGTGGCCCTCCCTTTCATCTCCCTTCATCTTTTCTGGCTTGTAAAACAGTTTTGTAACAGTTTTTTGTCACATGTGGACAAGAGGATATACAAGAGTGTCCGCTGCAATATATCTCACGATAGGAAATGAAACGTCCTTCCATAATAAAATGAGTAAATAATTGTCAGCATGTTTGTACCGCAGCAAAACTACTGAACTGGGCCACACAAATCCACCAGAGAAACCTCAAAATTACAGTGTTGAAAGGCAATTAAAAGTACTAGAATAATATTCTTTGAAACCATTTAGTATGAATAATAGCATAAAATGCACAAAATAATTCCATATGCTCAGTGTGTAGTAATAGCGTGAAAACGTGTACAGGAATGACAGACGGCAAACTCTGAAATGAACCCTAAGTAGCAAGAAAGGGAAGGGAATCGAGGTGGGCACGTGAGGACGTCTCCGTTTTAACTCCACCTTCGAGACTTTAATTTCAAAACAAAACAAACGAGAACCTCAGTGACACAGCGTCATGCGACAGAACCGAGTGGCATCAAGCTGGGTGAGACTGGCTGGTAGAACTGAGTTTAGAAAGCTCGGGAGTTTGTTATAGTATTGTCTAGGCAGTGATTCTCAAACTTGGTGACCCAGGGTAAGAAATTATTTCACATCGCCACCCAGCGCGAACACACACACACACACACACACACGCACACGCACATGCACACACGCACACGCACACACGCACACACCCACAACGGAAACAAGTTTCATGAAAAAATATTTACACTTATTAAACTGATGCACCCTGATATTTTCCATTCTATTTTACTGGGGTTTTTTTCTTTAAAAATACTATCCGCTGTTTGAAAACCACTGGTTCACAGTTTTGCGTGTTTGAAATATTTTAAAATTAAAACGATACCAGTACTGGCAAATATCTTAATTGGATGACAGCCCCAGTTTATCTGGAAGGATCGCTAATAACCCAGTAATAAAATTCACAGCAAGATAGAGTCACAGGAAAACTCAGTAAGGTGCAATGGTTTTCGAACTATGTTTAGCCATAAAACCCTTTGGACAAATTAGATGTTAATCATATGCAAAGCAAGAGGAAAATGTGACAACCTAAATAACAGCACCAGACTCTTTCTTAGGGAGAGAATTGCCTTTCTTGGCAGACTTCTCAGCACGCATGGCTGGCGTGGAAGGTGACCCTCTCCCAGGCCTGCCACCAACTGCTTAGAGGCAGAGAGGGGCCACCCTGCATAACTGAAAGGGGACAATGTAGACCCGCCAGGGCAGTCCGCAGGGATGAGATGAGCTGCAGGGTTGGCAGGAGGGAGACCGAGCACTGGCAAGATGGCGAAGGCCTGTGAGTGGCAGGATGCACCCCCTCACCCCCCAGAGCCATGGCCCCAGAAAACTCTGTTAAGCTCACAGAGGTATATGGGTTGCTGTTGTTGTTCTTGTCGTTGTAGAAACCAAGGGGTTGTTCCTCTTGGTGTGGCAGAGTGGCCTGCACCAACACCAAAACCCAAGAGACACAGGGGCACCGGCCTCCCTTGAACGGAACACAAACCAAGATCTGGGTTTCCCCTGGGTGACAAAGTGAGGCTCCAACCCCAGGTCACCTCGAGCTCAAAGGGCAGCAAACCCGTGGGTGAACACCAGGGGGTGGCAGCATCTCCATGCACAGAGCAGGTGGCGCTGGGCTGCTCTGAGGAAGTGGGCAGGGTGGGGTGGGGTGGGCTGAGCAGAGCCTTCGCCCTCAGCAGCCCAGGGACCCCTGAGATGAGGCTCCGAGGAACGTGCTGCCACCCATTCTGCAGATTTGGAAACAGGCCAGAGCAGTGATGTCACCAGCCCCCGGGGACCCAATCAGTGAAACACTGCAGTCTCCCGGCACTGGGAGGACACCCTGCCCATGACCCTGGTGTGGTGGCTTCCCGGCACTCGTGAGGCGGGACCCACGGGATCAGAGCCCAGGAGAGTAAAGGGCAGACCGGTTCCCGTGGGCATCAGTGCGAGGGAGCTGGTGACAGAAAAGGAGTGAGGACAGGACATCATGTGGAAGGAACCGAATGGGATTACTGACAAGAAAAGGGGAATAAAAACAGGTAAATCTTGGCTTCTTGAGCAGCTGCACGGGGCTGCACCGGCTCCAGACAAAAAGAGCAGCGGGAGCCCCAGCCCCGCCCCGTGTCCCGCAGGGCTGTGCACAAGCCTCGCCTCCCAGCCTCTCTGTGTCCCCTGATAAGCCCTGGGAAGACGACGCTGCTAAAGAAACCGCTGAAACGGGTCAAAGGATACATTTGGTGTCAAGACACCAACAAGACGTCCTTTTAACTTCCACCTTGTGCCTTCCTGCCTGTGTTTCTCGGGGCACCTGAAAAGCCCCTCACCAGGGAGGGCAGAGCCGGGACGACGGCCTCACGACCTTCCTGGGCCCTTCCTCCAGGTGACTGACACCTGGGCGCCAGGCGAACCGACACGCCCAGTCCGCGGACTCTTCATTCTGTTCTCTTTGTTTTGGTTTTGTCCTGTTGTCCTTTGTCCTGTTGTTCTGTTGTCTTGGCTTAGAGAGCAGAGCTGGGAATGCGAACAGGGACCCCGATGAAGATGTTTCCTGGCCACGTCGCTCCAGTCCTCAAGGCACCTGCTGTCTCCTGCTTCCTGCTGCAGTGAAAGCTTGTGAAGACCCCACCTAAACCAGCATCTCCCGAGGTCGAATTCATGGTGACACAGCAGTAGGAGGCCTCTCTGGGTACCATTCAAACATCTGTCTCCTTTGCCCCGTCCACAGGAGAACCATTTCCGCCTGTCCTAAGCGCCCACATGAGTGGCTTGTCAACCTTGTGTCTTGACAGCCAAGTCAACTCTGAGCGGTCCTGAATGGTCTGACATTGTCATCGTTTTCTGTGATCCTGAGCCCCTGGAAACCATCAGAACACATGACAAGTGTCTGCTAGACTCAACCCCGAGGCTTCGCATCCTTGAGTCTTTCTGCTGAGGGCGAGGGCGTTCCAAAGGCCCCTGCTCCCAGAACCCAGCTGCATCCCTAGGGTCCTGAGTGGCGACGGGCTGTGGAAACACACTCCCCGAGAAAGCGCGGCTTCCCACGGAACCTGCATGTGCTCCTGGCTACCGAGAGTCATTCCTGGTGGTTATCATCGGTGCGTGACGCGCACAGTGATGGTGACAGTCGTCCGTGGTGCGTCTTGCCGCAGGGAAGTTCCCTGGCTGGGGTCTAGAAGTCCTGCGGTGACTGTGGTGACTGTGGACGTGTCCCTCCGTCTCCGTGTGATTCGGGATGTGAGCACGGGATGGTCATGCCTGCACCTACATGACAGCGTCGAGCAAGACAAAGCGCACGGGTTCCCCAGATCCCTGCCGGAGAGCCGCCGACCGGGCAGTCACAGAAATCCCCCTGTGACCGCAACGAGGAGGGGAGGGAGGTGGCGCCGTCTGAGGGGACAGGGCTCAGAGCCGACTCCAGGACTTGTTAGCTACATGACTCTGAGCAGGGAGTCTCTTCGCCCGGTGCCTCAGTTTCCTGCACTGTAAAATAGGGATAGCAACAGCTACTGTGAGCAGCGAGTGAGTCTATCTGTAAGGCCCTGAGACAGTCTCCTGACAGTCAGCAAATGCCGCCTCTTGCTACTAGGCAGATTTAAACCCAGGGTCGTCACCAGCCTACCAAGATTTAAGGGGTAAGTACGTTGTCCCCACCTCTCAATGGGAGGAGTGCCAAAGAAGTTACAGTTACTTTTAATCTCATTTTTAATTTTTATGCTAATACTACTATTCTCAGTTGGAGGCCACCCCCGGGAGGTATTCAGAAATGAATGGAAGCCTTTTGAGCTCTCACACTTACTGACCTTTAGTGAGCAGAGTCAGGGCTTCCAACCGTCCTGCAATAACCAGGACGCTCCCACACACGGAGTGTCTTGCCAGAATGCCAGTGACAAGCCTGCAGAAACACCTGCTGTGACATTCTCTACCGTGACGTCATGGATAGCCAGGCGTTCCTCACTCCAAGATGAAATAGCCACTTAAATTTTCTTCTGCTATATTTATAATCTGATTACTTTAAATCCTAAATCTTTGATTCATCTGAAATGTATTGAGGTGTATAATGTATAAGATATATATGCAATGGTTAATTTTATGTGTCAAAATGACTGGGCCACAGTGCCCAAATTATGTGGCCAAACATTACTCTGGATGTTTCTATGAGGGTGCTTTTGGATGGGATTAACACGTGGGACTTTAAGTAAAGCAGGTAGCCCTCTGCAATGCAGGTGGGCCTCAGCAAATCAGGTGAAGGCTTGACTAGAACAAAGACTGGCCTTCGGAGCGAGAGGGAATTCCGCAGCAGATGGCCTTTGGGTTTGAAGTCCAACATCAGCTCTTTCATGACTAACACTGCAAAAGCAAATGCAACACAGACAAAAATAAACAGATGGGACTTAATTAAACTTAAAAATTTCTGCACAACAAAAACAACAATCAACAGAGTAAACAACCACCTACAGAATGGGAAAAGATATTCCCAAACTATACATTTGAACAAAAGGACTGATAACCAGAATCTACAAGGAACTCAAGAAAATCATCAAGAAAAATACAAACAACTTCATTAAAAAGTGGGAAAAAGATACAAATGGACATTTTCCACTAAAGTTTTATAGTTTATTATTTTTTTATTTCAGAATATTACAAGGGTACAAACATTTTGGTGACATAAATTGTTTTTGTACCTTTTGAGTCAAAGTTATAAGTGTGCCCATCACCCAAATAGTGTGCATTGTACCTGTCAGGTGTGAATTTATCCATCTCCTCCACCCCTCTCTCATCTGATTGATTTCCAATGAATGTTATTTCCATATGTGCAGATAGATATTGATTGATTAGTTCCAATTTAATGGTGAGTACATGTGGTGTTTATTTTTCCATTCTTGTGATACTTCATTTAGAAGAATGGTCTCCAGTTTCATCCAGGTTAATAAGAAAGGTATTAGTTCACCATTTTTTATGACTGAGTAGTACTCCATGGTATACATATACCACATTTGGGACTGAAAATTAGTACAGCCTCTTTGGCAAGTAGTATGGAGATACCTCAAAGAACTAAAAGTAAAACTACCATTTGATCCAGCAATCCCACTACTGGGTATTTAACCAAAGGAAAAAAAAAGGTATTCACCTGCACTCGAATGTTTATAGCAGCACAATTCACAATTGCAAAGATGTGGAAACAACCCAAGTGCCCATCAATACATGAGTGGATTATAGCTTACTTTAAATAAATGCAGCATATTTCTTGTTAAATTAATTCCTAGGTATATGTTTTTATTGTTGCTGTTTCAAATGAGAATTTTTCCTTTTTATAGTCCAGGTTTTTTTTAGGACATAGGAAAGTTATTGATCATTGTAGTTTTATTCTGAAACTAGCTGCCTTACTAAACTCTTTTATTTCAAATACATTTTTAGTTTATTTACTTGGGTCTTCCCAGTAGATTAAAAAAATACCATCTAAAAGTAATAATTTTGCCTCTACTTCAATGTCTCTTCTTCTTTCACATTTGTACTACCCTGGCAAAAATACTCATACTAATGTTGAAAAAGTGTGTTGCTAGTAACATTTTTGTGTAGTGGCACTTAACTTAAGAAATGTTACTATGGGTAGTAGGTGTTAAACTCTGCAAAGCAGTTTACATATCTTATCTTTTTTATCCTTGAAAATAACCTTACGAGGTAGAAGTTACTTAACCTTTCATATTCTCAGTTTCCTGTCTGCAAAATGGGAATAATGACATCCCTACACCATAGGGTTGTTGTAGAGACCATCCTGTAGAATACTAATTCAGTTCCTAACGCAGCCAGCTTTCATTGTGGTAGCTATTATCTCACTGATATGATTATTATCACTTATAATTGTTTTATATTTGTTATTTACACTGTTTTACAGGACTATTATTATTTTATCATAATTTTGCAGATGTAAAAATATGAGACCTTGGAGAAATCAAGGTCGCAAACTAGTAAGGGTGGAATTGGGACTTGGGCCCATACATATGCTAAACTGCCAAATCTACATTTTTTCTACTTTTTTTTACTTTGATGGAAATTTTCTAGTGTTTCAGAGTCCAGAGTGCTAACCATTACACCATGGAACCCCCCCTAGTGTTTCAATGTTAAACATGATACGTAAGCTACCTTTCAATTTCTAGTTAATGAAAAATATTTTACAAGGAATAGTTATATAATTATATCAATTGCATTTTAGGGTAGTGAGATGATTATATAGGGTTTTTAAATTTTCTAATCTACCAAGAAAATTAATTTATGAATAGATTTCCTAATGTTAAACCATCTTTTCATTTCTGAGATAAATTTTACCTAGAAATAGTTATGTTATTCTTTTAATACCTGTTGGAATGCAATTTGTGAATTCACTCCCTTTGATTTATTTTCCTGTGTAAGGCAAATTCTTATTCTTTTTATTTTTAGATTTTGAATACTTTGTTTTTAAGTGTGTGCCTCTTAAAAAGAACATAAAGTTGAATTCCATTTTTTAGTTGATTTAAGACTATTGTACTATATATTTTAATTTATATTTTAATAGAAGTGTTCAACCCAATTACATTTATTTTCATAACCAATGTAGGTGGCCTTACTTCTTCCATCCATATTATATTTTCTTATTTTTATGCTTGTTCATTGTTCCCTTTGCCATAGTTTTATTGATTTTTTTATCATTTGGCAATTTGGAAAAAAGTTTTAAAACTTTACAAGTATTTGTATTAAAGTTTATTTTCTGTATACTGACTACAGTGCAGTATAGATTATGACCAGGAAAGTTGAAGAAATTACAATACATAATAACTTTTATGATTTCTCACCCAACCTCTCCTCATTCTACATATTATAATTAAGAATTTTTAAACCCAGATTCTTGATGACAAATTCTTTTGACTATATCGTGAATCTTTTCTTTGAAGAATTACCTGTGACATTTAAATTCTCTTTTGTAACCACACCTACAGCAATTATTTAGATTTAATTCATCTTTAAAATATTTTAAGGTTTTCTTCTATTCCTTTTGTGCCATGACTTCTCCATGCTTGAGTTCTTTATTTTGATTTATCTCACAGTTGCCTGGTATATATTTTTAAGTAAAGTTTTCGGGAAGAATATGGGGGCAGTATATTTTCTAAGAGCTCACAAATCTGACAAGGCTTTTCTTTTACTTTACTCATAAACCATAAATTTGGCTGTGAATAGAACCTTTGGATTGTAGCATTTTAAACTCAAAAGCTTATCACACTCACTCCACTGTTTCCTGTCGTTGAAGTATGGTCCCCTCCCACTTTATTGACATCGTGGCTGTAGCATTTCCTACATTATACAGTGATTTATATCGTCGTATGACGTTCTGCTACTAGACAAGGAGCTCTCGAGGACTGTGACCGTATCTCATTGATCTTTGACTCCCCAAGGCCCAGCACCACACCCGGCCATTGCGGGTCCCCAACAAGGGTCACTTTAGTTAAAAAATATACGAAAGAATGAGCTTCACAAATTATAATGTTCTACATAAATATAAGGGCAAGACCATCGTCAAAGGCTCTTCAGTATATATGAAATCATATAAAATTAGGCTTAACAGCCTTTCTATCAAAGTTAATGTTACTTTAGTTCTGTTTATTGATGAATCGATTTTGCAGAGGAGGCTGACAGAGGCTACAAGTAGAGTTGAGCCCAAGAAAATACTTTCTCCTGAAACTTTGTTGGTAAAGGTGGTGACTTCTCATTCCGAGAGTTGATAATCAGGAGTGACCGTTTAATCAAGATTAAGTCAGATTTGGAAACAGCCCGAAAGAAAAGCAACCATGAGAGAAAGCTGACGTACCACTACAATAGTCTTAAAACACAAGCAAAATGCAGACAATATAAGCCTAGCGTAGGGCACGGAGAACGTGTGTCAGGAGTAGCCACACATCTGTTCTAAAAGAGCATAGAAGAGTGGACCAACAAGCTTCAGAGTCCGGCACACCTGGGCATGAATGCCACCTAACTAGCTCAGGAGTGTGGTATGTGCCAGCAACTGACCTTGGGTTTTCTGTTAGAATGAACAGGGTAAGGCATGGAAGGACTGGGCACAGTACCTGAAAAACTGTAAGCACACAATTACTGTGAATTCCCGTCCTTGCCACCCATGCATAAATCTCGAACACAGACACAAATCAGTGGATAGTTCAGGCTTAGGAATTTGCCCAGTAGTCATGAGGAGTGTTTTGCACAGCTGTGTATCACTAATGCCCATTTAGTGAGTAGTGAAGCATCATTTGTTTAGGACTTGGCATGTCACCATACCATTTAGATACTTACTAGAATTGATTTTTAAAATATCATCTTTACTGTTTAGTTTACTTACCACATCAGAAGAATTACATACATCAGAGTGGTTTTCAAAAACAGAGGCCCTGGAATCCAAAAGATGTAGATGTGCTTTGAATTCAATACAGTTGAATTAAGAATAAACGTTTAACCGCCCCCTTGCCAAACTCATTGTTATAACAACAAAAAATATTAGTAAAATGTTCTCGGAGTAGTAGAAAATGGGAAACAAATGGGAAAAAAACTGAAATATGCGAACATCCAAGTACCTTCCTGAAGAAAAACGCATTCTTAAAGAAGTACCCCAGTTGAGAAAGAAAAGTTAAAAATAAACAACGCAAAAATGAGAAAGATATTGTTCAAAAGCAAAGGTGATGTGCAAATAAGTCCTAAAAATTTATAGCTTATATCTAAATAAATATTAATATGGTTATAAAACTTAATCTTATGTCAAAGAGCATTCTTAGAAAAAAGTTCATCATGTGTATATCAATAATATTTATTTGACACATTGTTCAAGTAGAAAAGGTAGGGAAAGCAATAAAAAAGAAAAAATCTAGGAAGCAAGATAGAAAGTGCAAAATAATTAAAATCAGGCACAATTATTACCACAATAAATATGAATGTATTCAACTCCTTCATT
>CM052438.1:1475241-1495789 GCA_028533085.1 Varecia variegata
CCAAGTGAGAAACCCAGTCAATACGAAGTCTCTAAAATGCTCTTTAATCCTGCCAAAAAGAACAGACATGGTTAATTGCATTTCCAATCCAGGTAATTGTTACAACTTGCCAGTTATATATCACTATTCTATAGCATGAAAAGAGTCATTAAAAAGGGTCCAGGTTTAAGGAAACTAGCACTGTGTGTATGAACTGATGGGAGGACCACAAAAGCCAACTCAGAGGCAAAACAAAATTCCCTCAGTGAGCAAGCAGCAAGCAGAGGCTGCCTGAGCTCACACTTGTGGATAATGAGGCCCAGTGGTCACTCTTAGTGGTTTGATTCTGTTGTACTTTGTAGAGAATCGGGATGGGGTTAAACAATTTTTTAAAAGCTTTGATGAAGCCTCTGCTACTCTGATGGTGTATAGCTGTTATGAAATTTCAGTTGTTGATCATTTTGCAAAAAGCTAATTATTTAGCCATTTGAGAACAAGCAGGGCAAGACAGGGGCTGGACCTGAAGTTGTAGAATCCCAGAGCTCGAAGTGGCCTCGTTTCCCCGAGCTCCATCCTCACGGTGGCTCACCTGAGGGCCTGTGGCGCAAAAGCGACAGAGCCGTGACTTCCACCTGGCCAGGTGCAGGTTCCAATTGGTGGCTCCTTGGTGACAGGTTTTACATTTGAGATGTTTATTGGTCTTCAGGGCCACGGTGCGCTGCTGCCTTATTTTTCCAGCAACACCAACTTCCCAAAAGGCAATTTTCCAGATAAAGGAATCTAACCCTCTTAAAGTGCCAGATTTTGAAGCACTTTGGGGATAAAAACATTTATAAAATAAGTTGCTCTCCCCCACCACATTCCCAAACCGAATATTAAATGCAGTTTTTAGGCAGGACAAGGGCCCCCGAAGGCGTCCACATTCTGATATGTCAGTGCACCACTTTGAGTGGCAAAGGGGACTTGCAGATGTGCTCAGGGTGGGGAGGACGAGGCGGGAAGGTTGAGCAGGACCCTGTGGGCCTGTCGTCATCACACGGTGCCTGTGAGCGGGAGGTAGGCGGAGCCAGAGAAAGAGATGGGATCACCCGGCAACAGCAGCAGAGATCAGAGTGATGCGGGTCAGAGTGTCCCCAGAGCTGCCGTCCCCAACGCCTGGCCGAGGACAGGTACCAGTCGGTGGCCTGTCAGGAACTGGCCTCGCGGCAGGAGGGGACCAGCGGGTGAGCAAGCGAAGCTTCACCTGTATTCACCGCCACTCGGGGCTCCCACCGGTTCTGCATTGTGGGGGGCTGTATAGTTATTTCATTACATATTACAGTGCAATAATAATAGAAATAAAGTGCACAATAAATGTAATGTGCTTGAGTCACCCCGAAACCATCCCCCCATCCAGATCCCTGGAAAAATTGTCTTCCATGAAACCGGTCCCTGGTGCCAAAAAGGTTGGGGACCGCTGCTCTAGAGGGTGTTTTGTTTAAACTGAGCCTTGACAGATGAACAGAAATTTACCGGGCAACGAGGAGGTTACAGGGAAAACCACTAAAGGCAGAGGCAACAGCATGTGCAAAGCAACAGAGAAAGCAGTGGCCGATTGTCGTAGACCGTCTGAACAACGACCAGCGCCATCCCACCTACCGCAACGGAACGCCAGCCGGGGGTCACACGGGGCCGTGTCGTACTGGGGTCGAGTTTTGCAGTGGTCAGTTTGACACGGTGCAAAGAGAAGGTTGAAGAGGGGCATCCGGAAGAGTGACGGTGGCGGCTGTCGAGGAAGGGCATGGAAATGCGGGGACAGACTTGAGTGATCTTTGGGCAACGTAGTCAACAGCGCTGCGAGGCTGGTTACCTGGAGAGGGGCCGAAGGTGGAATCCAGGATGTCCTTAAAGGGCTTCCGGTCTAAACAACTGAACAGAAGGACGCGATGCCACGTTCACACGCAGGGAACACGACGAGGAAAAGGCTTGGTGGTTTGGGAGAGGGAAGATGACAAGGACAGCCGGCTTTGCGCATACTGAGCTTAAAACCTGAATGCCCAGCGGGATGGTCTTGGATGAATAGTTTATATGTCTTCACAGCGGAAGACTCTTCAGGAATGATAAAGACAGAACTATATGGAAAGAGACGGAGTATTCTCCAGCTCCCGAGTTAAGTGAAAAAAGCAAAGTACAAAACAGAGCGTGGAGTGTGCAGTTTTTTAAAAACGTGCGCGCTTGTCATTTACATAAGCATGGAAACAAATATAAAAGGAACGAGTAGCGTGGTTATCTCCAGGGGAGAGACTGACTTTGCATAATTTTGTGTGGTTTGAATGCTCTAACAAGTGTACGTCTTGTCTATGTACTTACATTGAATTTCAAATCAGCACACACACAGACCCGCAATGCTTGTCTTCCTAAAAGAGGGGGGGACGTGAGATGATGCGGAGACACAGAAAAGAAAGGAAAGAAGGGACCGAGTTAGACAACTTAGAATTCCAAATTTTGTGTGGAAGAACGATACCATGCAGAACAAACATACAAGTATCATGAACCTTTATGTACCAAATATTATCAAAGCATGTGGAATTTTAAAATCAGACATACAAACCAACAAGCTAAAATCAGAAAGGGAGACAAAATTCCTCTTTTAAACAGATATAGATTAAAACAAGAGGAAGTAAAGAAACTGAATAATAAAATTTTAAGTGTTGTTTATAGAAAATAAAAAACTTTATAACTTACAGTATGTTAATCCCTTCCAAGTAAATATGGATTATTGACTTAAAAAATTATCTTCTAGGGCAAAATGAAAACTACAATAACTTTCCCAAAGTAAAAACTGTATAATATTCATTCTCTTCCCATAATGATGCAAAATTAGTAATTAATATTTGGAAAGCAATCACTTAAAAAATTTTTTTAAAAAAATCCATGGGACAAAATCTAAATTAGAATTTCATGTTGTCTGTAAAATAACAGCAGTGACACAGTGAAAACATTACATATCAGAACTGGTGACTAAAATTGTACTCAGAATATCTATAGTCTTAAATGTTTTCATTATTTAAAAGAAGGAAATAATTTAAACAATGAATAAACCTGCATCAAATTCAAAAAGCTAAAATGAAAGCAAGAAAATACACCGAAGGCAATTATTTCCAAATTGTTTGTTGTGAAAGATGAGTGAATCCCCAGTGTTCAGATGCAACACACACACTTTTAGAGGGATGGGAAAATTCCATCTTTACATAGTTGGGAAAACTTTTACTAATAGACTCTTTCTTGGTTAATCACCAATATGTATTAACATGTTAAAGCTCTGAGCAATTTAACATTTAAGGAATTGTTTAACTTTGTTTCCTAGCACAATAACGGTGTCCTCTTACCCTGGAGGTAAAAATATAAATTGGGATAATTTTTATAGAGATTAATTTATCAATAATGTATCTAAAGACTTAGAATTTAGTTGATAATTTGACTTTCCGGTAAATAGTCTAAAGAAATTATCCCAGGTAGGTACAAACAGCTGGCTATTTTAATGGTGAAAATTGGAAAACTCTAAATGTGGGACAGAGATCAGTGACGGGTTTGTGGATCAGTCACACGGTGGCATCCTATGGAGCCATTTACGTTCCTGTGGAGGAGACATTTATGGCTGGTGGGGAAAAGCAGCTCACAAACACGATGCATAGAGTCCTGTTTTTGTAAAATGCCTTCACTACATTAAAAAATAAAAACTCCATTAAAAAGATTCAGAGATTTTCAAGTATGTCCTGGGTATTCGGAGAACTAGTTCCTAGTTCTAGCTGCATTTCACTGCATGGCTTGAGAAAAATTACCTTTCTCTTTGGATCTGTCTCTTCATCTGAAGGGGTTAACCTAAACCATCCCTTCCAGATCTAAAATATTACAATGCTTTTATTCTATGGATTCAAAATGATAAAATTCATTTTAAGTACATGCTATAAATTCAAATCTCAGTACTTATTTTTTGTGGATGGCTGCTTTGTGCAAATCAATCACCGTGGTACAGATCGGATGACACGGGAGTCATCTTTCAGAGGTCTGGTGTGCTGCCCCACCTGCAGGCTGTATGGATCAGCTTACAGTAAACCAATTTTTACCTTATAGCAAAGGCAGAAAGCAAAGAGTGTTAATCCATTACACCACCTACACTTTAAGACATTTGAAGAAACTTTATTTTGCAGATAAAACCAAAACAAAACGTGAGTTCTGGTTATCTCACATCATAGTTTTAGTAGCTCTGTTTGTTACATTCCTCAACTTTGAGGTGATTTTGATTCAGCCAACATCTAATTATTGTAGCTTTCCAAGGTACACGGTATGTTAATTTAGTGATTTGTGCTATGGTCTATTCCCTTCAAAAGTGATTTCTTATCTTTCTCTAAGAATAAACATTTTTAGACTTTTAATTAAAGCTCCTAAAATGTAAAACATATTTGATCTATGGTTTTCTCTTTTTTTTCTTTTCCTCTGTTTTTTTTTCCTTTCACTTATTTCTTCGCTCAAAATTCAATTTTCAGTTTCCAGTGTCTCAACATTCTGCCATGATCAGATAATTTTCCCCTGAGCGTGTACATGTGAAATAAACTACACGGCAGTTCCGGGCCGTGGAGATGCGGATGTCTCCAGGCGGCCAGACTCCTGGGGACACCGGGAGTCGGGAGTCGAGGCTGGAGTCTCTGCCTGGCTACCGCGCACATGTCACTTCCCACCTCAGGTCTCGCTATTCTCACCTGTTGTTAAAATAGAAAGGAGCCAGAAAGGTGGCAAGCTTGTTCCGGGGACTGTAAGCTGGACACGCACTCAGGACCCCAACAGGTAACACCAGGGAGGAAGTGGCCAGGTGAGGACAGGGTAGTGTGGACGAGCTCGTGCTCCTCACGAGGGAGCAGTTGTTACTCAGCTCCAGCCAAAAACCCACTGTGGCATCAGATGTTTTCTAGGGACTGCAGAAGTGTGGGTTTTTATGCAAAATCGCCCAATTATTACACATTGACTAATTCTGTATTTCAACACGGTACAAGCCAGAACATGTCTACAGCCCAAATTCAAACTGTAAGATAATAGTAGTGTAAGATAATAGTGTAGGTGTGTTTGAGTGTGTGCAGGTGTGTATGGGTTTGTGTCAGTGTGTTTGAGTGTGTGTGTGTGACTGTAGGTGTGTTGGAGTGGGTGTGAGTGTGTGTGGGTTTGTGTGGGTGTGTTTGAGTGTGTTTGAGTGTGTGTGAGTGTGTTGAGTGTGTGGGAGTGGGAGTGTGTTTGTGTGTGGGTGTGGGTGTGGATGTGTGTGAGTGTGTGGGTGTGAGTGTGTGGGTGTGTGTGAGTGTGTGTGAGTGTGCGGGTGTGTGAGTGTGTGGGTGTGTGAGTGTGCAGGTGTGTGAGTGTGCGGGTGTGTGAGTGTGTGTGAGTGTGCGGGTGTGTGAGTGTGTGTGAGTGTGTGGGTGTGTGAGTGTGCGGGTGTGTGTGAGTGTGTGCAGGTGTGTGAGTGTGCGGGTGTGTGTGTGGGTGGGTGTGTGTGAGTGTGTGTGGGTGTATGAGTGTACAGGTATGTGTTTGTGTGTGAGTGTGAGGGTGTGTGAGTGTGCAGGTGTGTGAGTGTGTGGGTGTGTGAGTGTGTGTGAGTGTGTGTGTGTGTGTGGGTGGGTGTGAGTGTGTGTGGGTGTGTGGGTGTGCAGGTGTGTGTTTGTGTGTGAGTGTGTGGGTGTGTCTGGGGCTTTCCCCTCCGGGTCTGTGCTCCTCACGCAGAGCTCGGAAGGACAAGTGTCACGTGCGGGTGGAACCAAGAGTCCCCTTTTCCCCACCGCGGAGTCCCCTTTTCCCTCAAGATAAACACAAGGTTCTTCCGGAAGCTCCATTCTAAGCCTTGCGGTGGCGCAGGCGGCTGGCAGTGGGGACCAGCCCTGCGTCTGGGCCGGCTCGTTCACGCAGTGCTCCATGGTTGTCCCGGGTCGGCCCAGACGTGCTCCCAGCCCCTCCGCTCACCTCCACACGCCCGACAAGCGACAGCAGCTGCCTCCCCCGAGGCACGAGTCGGCAGCCCAGGGTGTGCGAGGGGACAGACGAAGGACTGACATGGTGTCGACAGAATCACCCGCAAGTCGTGTGCGAGTCTTTCTGCTCCCACCTCCTCCTCCCAGACGCTGTGCCATTCCACGGGCAGTCGGTGCCACGTGTCACGGAGGACGTGTCTGACTCCAGCCCTTTCTGTCCTGCACAGGTGGTGCTCCCGGCTCCTCCCTGCTCGTTCCCTACTCCTGTCTCTGCCCACGCCACGCCTCCACCTGAACCAGGCTGCAGGGCTCCGGTCTCCTCTCCGGCCTTCGCTCTTCTGTGGCTGGAGCTGTCCCCAGCCCCGTGCTCCCCGCCCCTCCTCCCCCTCCTCCCAGCGGCTCTGTGCAGACGTGGCTGCAGGCGGTGGCTTCCTGCCTAAGGACAATCCTGCAGCCCGCGGTGCCCCCACAGGGGACACAGCCTCTGGGGACCTGACTGTGGCACAGGCCAGACCCTCAGAAGGTCGCCGTCCACACGGTCCCGCCTGCCTGAGTTTGGCAGCTCAGGAAGGAGCGAGCTTGTCCTCACCCCGGCTACTGGGCCAGGACACCAAAGGGTCCTTTGCAGAATTCAGGGTCTTTTCCCTGCGTTTCCAGAGGTATTTGGAAGTGCGGCCATGAGGCCATGGAATCACCTCTTTTCTATGTTCCCTCAGTTTTCTTGAGACCAGATCGGGAGAAGAAAAACTAGGTTTCCTGAGACGGATTTGAAGACGGAAGACTTGAGGGAACTTGGAATACATTTGGCCTTCCTTTTTGCTTTTCTGTGGGAATGAAAATAGCATCCAAAAATCTCAGTTTTAGGCACTGGCTGATCAGAAAAGTGTCCCTTCAGCCTCAGGCCCAAATAGGACCCCAGTGGTGGCCTCAGCAGGGTGGGGCTGGGCGAGGGTCCCTTAGCCCTGGGCAGAGGCGCTCTGCTTTGGGGCTCACATTGAAACATAAACTTGTGCGCTGGCGAGTCCAATTCATTTTTGTTTTCCTTCATTTCCTAAGCTAATGTGGCGTTTTCAGTGTGATTCCACAGTGTCTTGGCGCAGGAAAGACCGTGATGTCACATGTGAACTATTCGTTGTGACTCTAACATGTGGGGGGAAGTGGCCAATTCTTTTCTGGCTCTGTGCGTGACAGCAGCATGAACATTCTCCCCTGGTTAAGAGTAAATCAAGACGAAAAAGACCTGTAGTTTCCCCAGAGGGGGCTGAAGCGGACAGCCCACATAAAGTAGGAGTTGCTTACTTGGGGACATGTGGACTTGGTAATTATTTTAGGAGTAGATAACTGTGATCACGGGAGAGTGCTCTATGGATAGGAAAGAGGAGAGAGGAGGCACGAGACAAAGCAATATAAAAACCGAATCAGTCTCGGGAATTTCGATGGCCCTGTTTCCGCTCACAGTGAGGGAGGAGAGGGAAGAGGCCCAGGGGCGGGGGTGCAGGCACCTCTTCCGTGTGGCTCCTTCACAAACGGGTCCCTGCAGTCACAGGCCGTTCGTCCCAGAAGAAACCGAGGCGCAGAGACAGGGGGACCCTGGCGAGGTCCCCAGAGCGAGTCTCCCAGCCTGGAGTCCCAGGCCGCCACTCACTTCCGGCTGGGTCTCGGAGCTGTGGTCTCGGGGTGCGCACCAGCGGGGTGCTGGGTGGCGCTTGCTCTGCCTTAGCTAAGAAAACTGCCCTTAGGAAAACAGCCGGGCTTTGGTTTTTTGCCACTGCCTGAAACGACCCTACACGGTATCTCCGCTCAAGGGCGGCGGGGCTGGACTGAGTTCCAGGACCCGGCTCAGACCTTCCTGCTTGGCTCAGTGGGTCTGGGTCTTCTCAGGACAAGCGAGCCCATCCCACCTGCCCAGCCCGTCTCAGCAGGTAAGTGAGGGTCAAGGGGCCGGGGCGGGATGCTGTTCCATCAGTTCCGTAAAGTGTAAAGCAAATGTTCGGGGCCGACCGGGATGCTATTAATTATTATCTTAATCTGTCGTAATTAAGCACATGGTAGAGAGAGTCTTCCAGAAAGCGCACAGGAGCCGCAGCCCTGGGCTTCGGGGTCACTTGTGCGCAGCTTGGCGGCTGGAAGAAGAAGAGGCCCGGAGGCCAGATGCTGCCCCTGACACCGAGGCAGAAGGCCTGGGGGCTTGGATGGGTGGATACGTCTGCTGGGGCAACACGCTCAGACGAGATGCTGGGACCCTCCCTAAGGTGAGAGGAGAGCCACCTGCGGCATCCCTGGCGTCGGGGCACGTCCAGCCCCCAGTCCAGGTAGACAATATTGTCACGGCTCACTCAGTTCCAAAATCGTCACCAAAGGCCAGAATCACCAAGTCGATTTTTCCCTTGACAATCCCCATTCCATATGTCTAACACATCCTGTTTATTTTGGGGGGTTGGTAACGATTTGGGTGTTTCTAGTTGGGCCCCTGATGAAGTCGTTGGTGGGTACTTTACCCTACATTGTGCAAAAGTACACAGATTCAGACTAGAGGGCTGAGATGCTCAAAGTCTGGGAGGTGTGGAGCCCAGTGGGGCGGAGAGGCACGTTTCTCCCCCCGTGCGAGCCGGGGGATGAGCTGGTTGAACAGAACCTTGGGCAAAGGTCCCTCTGCTATTTCAGCGTTCTCCTTCCCCGTCTCTCCCTCCTTTCCACGCGGGTCTATGGTTACGTTAGCGTGTGTGCTGTGCCTTCCATGAACACGCGTCAGAGCCTGGGCCCAGTCTCCCCAGTCATTCCCTCAGCCCCGGACGTGCTCCGTGAGCAGGCTCAGCAGGTGGGCTCAGGTTCGGGCAGGTGGAGCCCCTAACTGGCCATTCTTGGAGCCTTTTCACCCTTAGGTGCAGGGGCTCTGGACAGCCAGGTGGGAGCCTTTGTTCTTCAGACTTTGCCCGAGTCCCAAGGCAGCACTTGCATCCAATCTATCGCAGTACCTAGAGGAATGTATTGAAAATGACTCCAGTTAGAGGCCCTCTCTCTCGCATTCCCTGGCTCTGCAGACAGGAGCTGTCCGAGCTGGGCAAATCCCTTCCCTTCCAAGGTCTGTAAATTGGAAAAATTGAACTAGAAGAACTCCAAGCATCTCCCACCTCTAAGATTCCACCTGGACCAGCAATGTGCTCACACAGGCTGTAACTGACAACTTCGCACAGAGGTGACGTGCTGGACACGTCTAGCTGCAGCAGAACAGTGGCTCCATCTGTAAAGTTTTTTTCAAAAGCATCAATTTGGAGCCCCAGAGCCAAAAACATGGGAATAAGATGTGGTTGGGATCCAAGGTCCAAAGGAAGGGGTTTGGGATGCCGCTTCATTACCGAATGTTTATTTTAACAAATCTTTATGTAGCACCTACTGTTGCCAGACACTGTTTGTAAGTGATTTACAAATATTAATTCACTTAAGCCTGGCTCCAGCCCTGTGAGGAAGGCACTATGATTGTGCCCATTTTACTGATGAGAAAACTGAGGCACAAAGAAATTAAGAAACTTGTCTAAAGTCATATTGCTATTAATAAGAAGCAAGGACTCATTCACATAGGTGCTCAGACGTTAATATGACCAACATCCACACGGAGGGACTGGGGAGGAGAGGTAAGAAAGCTGAAACACGGCCCGGTCCTTGGACCTGCGAACCCACATGGATCCATTCCACAGCGTCTCTTACCGTTTGCGTCCCCGTAAGACAGGAATAGGTATTTTGCCAACATAGGAAATGGGGCTCTGGGCGGATTTCCATGGAACTTCTCAGGCTGCTCTGCTGTAAGGCTCTCAGAGCCTCCTCTGCAGACACACAGCGTGGACCCCACAGCGGGATGTGGATGCAGCTTCTCCCAAATGTGGTGACGAAGGAACTCGTTTTTTCAAGGAGTATCTCAAAAAACTAAAATTCTAGCAAACGCACTTTGTTTTTTTGTTGTTGGTAGATTGTTTTCATTCATTCATTCGTTTGTTTATTCAACAAATATTGGTTAATATTTATTTGGTTGATTCCTAGGAGAGATTGATGGTGCAGAACTGAAAGACAGTTTTTTCCTCTATAGGAAGCCGACCTCCTAATTCAGTGTTCGAATAAGAAACAAGGCCAATGGCAAATGCACCTTGGAAACACCAGCGTGGCCAGCGGGAAGTTGGTGACATTCGTCACATGCCCCAGATGTGATAAATGATCAGCCCCCTTCAGACCAGGCTCGCGCTGGCCCCGCCTGTCCCACGCAGACCCGCTGCTGCCCGGTGCTGTGGTCAGGAACTTCCCTGACTCACCTTCCCCACGAGCGCGGCGGCTCCTCAGGGCAGAGCCACCGCCGGCTTATCTCAGCGATGTTCGCAGCGGCCAGCACGGTTTCTTGCACGTAGTAAACACTCAGGTGTTTGCTGAATAAATAACTGAGCACATTTAAACCATTTCCATCTGAGAACCCAGAGAAAGAAAAAGCAATAAAGTTAAAACAGAGAGTGTCCATTTTTGGTTGGGCTTTTAAGGTGACAATGGTGTGAAAACCGCACAGGTGAGGAGAAAGGCTTTATTCTCCCACGAGAGTCAGTTTGTTGGCAACAGAAAGGGTAGAGGGAGAAGGAGAAGTCGCAGGATGACCCAACCTTGAAAACTGCGGGGGACTTTCCACTTCACACCTGTTAGAATGGCAACTACCGAACAAAACGGAAAGTAACGGTTGCTAGCAAGGCTGTGAGGATGTGCAGCCCTGTGTGCCGTGAGTGGGGCTGTGAAACGGGGCAGCTGGAATTGGGGTCTTGAAGAGAAATCTGTGCACTCTCGTCCATAACAGCATTGTCCACAGTAGCCAAAAGCAGGAAGCAACCCAAGTGCCCACGAACGGATGAATGAATAAACAAAATGTGATATATGCAAACAACGGATATTATCCAGCCTTAAAAAAGAAAGGAATTCTGACACGCGCTGCAGCGTGGATGAGCTTTGAGGTCCCTGTTCTAAGTGAGAGGAGCCAGCACAAAAAACAAACGCTGCACGGTTCCACTGGGACGAGGGACCTGGCACAGTCACATTCACAGAAACAGAGATGTACAGTGGCTGCCGGGGGCGAGCTGCTGTTCAATGGGCATAAATCTCAGTTTTGCAAGGTGGACAGAGTTCTGGAAACGGGCGGTGGTGATATGAAGCCACGTCACGCTACGGAGCTGCACACTTAAACAGTGGTTAAGATGGTGAATTGCATATTATGTGTATTTTACCACAATTAATGAAAAACTGAAGGAGACATTGAAGATACCCCACCCAGAGCCCAGCATTTGATACGTGGGGAAACTGAGGCCTAGAGATGCACAGTGACATCACCCAGGCCAACAAAATCAGTCCTCAGACTTTGATAACACTGTCAAGGCTGCTAATTCAAGGAATCATTCATAGGTGACCTCCTGAAATTATTTTTAAGAAAATGTTACGGTAAGTAGGCAGGAAAAAAAATCAGTTCCCTACTAGATCCTCCTCCTGTTTGGAGATAACGTGCGACTGTCTGATTCCCAAGAGCCGAAGGGCGACTCTACCGTCAGTCCTGAGCTCCCCGCAAGCCCTTCCCCCCACGTCACCCTGCCGCTACCCAGCCTCCCCCTCTCGCGCTGGGCCCCGTCTGTCTAACGGCAGAGTGACCCGCGGGTGCTGAGCCCCCAGTTTCCATCCGTCTGCACCAAGCCCACAAAGCGACGAGGCTCCCGGCCGAGAAGCTGCGATTTCCGCAGCCGCCCATCGGCCAGCCCGCTTGCTGGATCATTCTCCAGCAATCTTGGTAAGCGTTGGGGTAAAAATCATGTTTTTTACTCAGATCTGAAACCAATCTGAAGCAGCTGACTTCCTCGGCCTAGGCACAAAACTGCAGTCACAAAGGCCACAGAGCCAGACTACTTCATGGTTTCCTACGGAATATTCAGTTACCTTCCCGCGCCCTGGAGCCCTCTCAGCGCCGCCTGGAGGGAACCTCGGCCAGCTGTGGGCAGGGCAGAGGTGCCCTGAGATCCAGGGCCCTGGTGAAGCCCGGCACTCGAGCTTCTCTTAAAGTTCTTCTGAGGTCAAGGGTGTTTGTTTGTGGATAGGAATGTTCGCTAAGAACGAGCTGCAGGAAAGCAGGGGGTTCCCACACGCTGTTCTTTGGGAAAAGTCACGATTGCGGCACTGTCCGCTGTCCCTGCCCGGTGTGATCAGCTGTGCCCACAACACCCAACACCGACTGAACCATCTGGCTGTGCTCTCACTGTGGGTGGAGCATTGACTGACACAGGGACTTGGAGCAAAATAGAGGGAAGCGACCTGGACAAAAGAAAAAACAATCTAGGTCTTTATAAGCAAGAATAAGCAGCAAATAGAATTTCTGTCTCACATATAACAGGGACAATACTTATACTTTTTAGATGCTTTTATTCATTTTATTTCATTTGATTCTCAGTGTGGCAGTTGTAGCAGCAGCGATCGATAGCAGTAGTTGTGCCATTGCGCAGACACTGAGGCTCAGAGAGGTTACAGAAACCACCCAAAGTCACACAGCGGGTGACAGAGTCAGGTTTTAGACAAGGTCGGACGCTTCATTCTGTCCAGTCCTCACCATACTGGCAGGCTCAGTTGCAGGTATAGGACTTCCACGGAGTGTTGATTAGAGTCTACTGATCTTAAAGATGGTGTCCAAGTGCCCTGCTGCAGAGAAAAGATTACGCCAAGCACGGCATTACTTAGCCATTCCACCCTAAGAGGAGCCCTTTAGGGCCTCCCGGGCGTGAGGGGCCGCCAGGTGTGCGGTGGCTGCCGGCGCACAGCCCGTGCGGGAGCACACAGGTGCCACAGGTTTCCTGCAACACAGGAGCCCATCAGGTTCACTGTAAACAACTTTGACAGCAGAGCGTGGCTATTATTAACTCCGGTTGCCATGTCCAGAAATCAAACGAAAATTTATAGAGTAGAACAGCAACATGCAGTTTGGCCATTTCCATATTCATTTTCAAAACCAGCAATTAATCGATCCCCTGTCTTCTTTCACAGTAAACTAGAAAACAGTCTTCCGGGGCAGGACCCTTGATGGGCGCGGCGCGGCGTCCACGCAGCTGTGGCTCCGGGCCCGGGTGCTGCCGCCCTCTGCTCGGCTTCAGCCCAGGTGCTAACGGCGTTTGCCCACCCACAGCCTCAGGGTCGCCCCACTCCCGAGCCCGTCCTGGCCAGGCCGACGGTGCGTCTGGCAGCCTCGGCTTCCTCCACGGATGTGCCTGCAGGGAGTGGCGCTGCTGTAGACCTGTGCACAAGCGTGTACACATGCACAGAGCACGCACAGAGAACACGCACAGACCACGCACTGCAGATGAAGAGGGGCCCGGAATGTATTAAGTATCAACTAGGACACGAAAACGAGACCCCATTTCCTTCCCCAGGAGGAGGGGAGCAATTTTTTAAAGTCCTGAGTGGGGGCTGTTTTGCTCACGCATTCCACTGGGGTAGTGAACTTGGTTTGCTAAGCATTTGACTGGGCACCGCCCGTAAGGTACTGTCATAGCACATTTCATTGAAGGTGACGCACCACAACTTGCAATCAAGTCATTATTTTATACATCAGTTTAAGAAAAAGTCACTTCCAATTAAACTATGGCATGCCATCGATTGTGAGAGGCAACCCAATTTAAGAAATGTTAAAATGTGGAGAGCGTGACCTAGACATGACAAACAGCATGTGTTCCCCTCATGGACTGCAGAGGGGCAGGGGGCTTAGAGAGGTTAACTGGTGCGTTTGAGCCACACAACTAGTGGAACCTCAGACGCAAATCCAATTGTAT
Organism: Varecia variegata; assembly: GCA_028533085.1. NCBI lineage: Eukaryota > Metazoa > Chordata > Mammalia > Primates > Lemuridae > Varecia > Varecia variegata. The sequence goes on from CM052438.1 coordinate 1,489,040, forward strand.
CGACTCCAAAGTCAAGATTCTTTCTGCAAAACAACACTTCCATGTTCCAGCCACCAAATTCAGCCTTCCAGATGACAAGACCCTTCAGAACATATTAGGGGGCCGATTCCCCCCACGGGCAGTGTCAGCAGCTGGGCAGTCCCCCAGACCAGGGCTGGCTGTGCCTCCTCCTGACTGCCCGTGTTGCCGGCCCCCCTGTGCCTCATGCCCGCACCTGCCAGGTATGGCAGCGGGTCTGTGCTCTAAAGCAGGATGCCAAGGAGATGCTGGAGGCTTCTGTTTTTACTCTTCTAGCACAATATACCAGGGTTCCTAACAGACAGGCACTGTGGATACTTGGCTTGGACGCTTCTTTGTAGGTGAGGGCTGTCCTGTGCACTATGTGGCAGTCCCCAGCCTTTTTGGCAACAGGGACCAACCAGTTTCATGGAAGATAATTTCCACATGGATGCTGGGCAGGTAGGGGATGTGGGGGAGGCGTAGCCGGGGCCGAGATGCCGGCCATGCGGCTGCAAATAGAGATGAAGGTTCACGGGCTTCTACCACTCACCTCTTGCTATGTCCCCTCCCTGTTCCTAAGTCTCATGGAAGACAAGTTTTCCATGGACAGGGGGCTGGAACTCTGCAGCCAGGTCCCTAACAGGCCACCGACCAGTACTGGTCCACAGCCTGGGGTTGGGGACCGCAGCACTACAGGATGTTTAGCACCTCTACCCGTTAGGTGCCAGTAGGGTTCCCCAAGTTGAAACAACCAGAAATGTTCCCAGACACTGCAAATGTCCTCTGGGATAGGGCAGGAGGCAAAATTGCCCCTGGTTAAGAACCACCAAAAGACCTTTACCAGCCTCCTCTGGACTTAAAAAAATTCCCAGACATCTCCTTAGAACGCCACACGAACTTGCAGAATCCTACGTTGCTTCTGTTCCCATCACAAGTGGGGGAAAAGAGGGAGGAGGACACAGATTCCAGCTGTGCCCCAGGTCCTTGTGGTTACATTTTCTAATCAGGAGAAGCACAGTGTGAAAAGGAGGTTCTTCTCTCCTCCCATCAAATATTTTGCCAACAGCACACGACTCGTTAAATGTGTCCTATTGTAGCTGTACCCACTTCTGAAGGATCAAGCTGCAGCCTCACAGCTTGACACCAACAGCCCCTCAAGACAATCTGGCTTTTATTTCTCACACAGGATCTTCACAAGCGCAATTAGCAAAGCAACATACAACCCAGTTTTTAAAGTGAAGGACAAGGACTCTACAGCGAGGTGACATGCCCGGCGTGTGGATTTGAGTTCAAATGTGTTTCTCCTTTCCACTTCTGCCTTAGCAACTAAGCAGCGGCTGGCTCTAAATGAAAAGCGGAGTCTAATGGCTTGATTTAGATTCCGGGGAATTAATTCCCTCAGGATGGGATTTGAGATATCAGCTGAGTTCTCATTTACTTCCTTTCTAGCAAACCCCTGAGGCATGAATTTGGTGATAAGTTTAAATAGTCTTTGTGTAATTTTAATGGTTATTAGTTTGTATTATCCTTCTTGTCAACTGCCTAGAGGCGCGAGCTGTGTTGTTCTAACTCCACGGCCAGGCAAAACTAGCCCACTAGATGCTGGGATGAAGGTACAGTCAGAAAAGGAGAACCTTACCCTGCTTTGCCGACACTGTATTCTTTTCCACGGCTACGTGAGTCACCCAAGTGCAGCCGAGGTCCAGGAAACTAAGGAAATAAATACATGGTCATGGGAAGAGGGTTTCTAGTAAATAGAAAAAAAACAAATTTTTGACCCATTCATGTTTTCATTCATTCATTTATTTATTATTCATTTAAAAATATTTATGAAGCCCCTTCACTGGGCCAGGTACCACGCTGGGGACAGGGAAACAACAGAAGCAATTCAGACAGGCCCTCGGAACGCCGACACCTGGCAGGGAAACAACAGGTGACAAGTGCCACCACACCGCGTGATTACTGTGATGTGAAAAATGCATGTGATGTGTGCAGTAAGAGGCGTTAATTTAGTCCAGGAGTGGCGGGGAGAGGGGCGGGAGGATTCCCTGGAGGAAGCGATCTTCAGGTTGAAACTGTGAGAGAGTAACGCTGTCCATCACAGCTAAGTGATGAGGAAAAGGAGAGAGAACCTCAGACCACGGACTGTCAGGGGCTGATGAGGCCGAGACCCCTCCCGATGCAGTGTCTTCAGTTTAAGTGCAGGAAACCTGAGGGTCAGGTCAGTTCTCGGCATGCAGCCAGCAGAGCTGGAACCAAACTAACTGCACTAACCCTCCCAACTCTTTCCCCAGGGTGTGCTGGTCACAGCGGCTTCCACGCAGCCAGAGCGACGGGCTAGCTGATTTCTTTTGATTCGAGCACTCTTGCTGTCATTCAAGTATGTGTAAATGACCTCTGTGTGCTCCTGACAATAAAAATGTGAATCAGTCACAAACTCTGCCTTCAAGGACCTTAGAGCAAATTATATTAGAAAACAAGATAAAAATTGCCAAGTGCAAAAGCAGGGGTGCAACAGCAAATGCTGATGGGGATGTGGTCAGCATCCTAGTCCGTTCGGGCTGCTGTAACAAAGTACCATAGACTGGGTGGCCGAAACAAATAACATTATGTCTCACAGTCCTGCAGGCTGGGAAGTCCAGGATGGAGGTGCTGGCAGATCCAGGGTCTGTGAGGGTCTCTTCCTGGTTTTCGGACAGCCGTCTTCCTGCTGTGTCCTCACAGCGTGGACAGCAGAGGGAGAGAAAGCAAGCTCTCCTGCATTTTCTTTTGTTTAGTAGGGCACTGATCCTATTCATGAGGACTCCACTCTCATGACATAATTACTTCCCAAAGGCCTCACCTCTTAATACCATCACCTTGGGGGTTTGAATTTGGGGGAAAGATTCAGTCCATAACAAACAGTAACTAGAGTATTTTTGGTAGGCACATTTCTTTTGTTATGCGTCAGTTTTGGTATTTGGGTATCTTATATACCAAACTGATTGACGACTTCTCACAATAAACAGGAACTGCCATTCATTGCTGGTGGGAATGCAAAATGGTGCAGCCACTTTGCAACAGTTTCACAGTTTCTTACAAAACTAAACACACTCTTACCGCACAATCCAGCAATTGTGCTCCTTGGTACTTACCCAAAGGAGTTGAAAACATATGTCCACACAACACCTGCACATGGATGTTTATAGCAGCGTCATTCACAATTGCCAGAATGCGGAAGCAACCAAGGTGTCCTTCGGTAGGTAGGTGAATGGATAAACTGTGGTACATCCAGACGATGGAATACTATTCACGCCTAAAAAGAAATGAATCACGAAAAGACATAGAGGAAACCTAAATGCATATCACTAAGTGAACGAAGTCAATCATCATCCCGTACGATTCCACCTCTATGACATTCTGAAAGAGACGAAACTATGGAGACAGCAAAAAGATCAGTGCTTGCCAGGGGTTGGGGTGGGGAGGATGGATTTTAGGGCAGTGAAACTCTTTTGTATGATAATATAACAGTGGACACATGCCATTTACATTTGTCCAAACCCTTAGAATGTACAACATCAAAGTAAACCCTGATGCAGACTGTGGAATCTGGGTGATAATGAGGTGTCCGTGTGGGCTCATCAACTGTGACAAGGGTTGTGGCTCTGGTGCAGGATGCTGAGAGCGGGGAGGCCGTGTGTGTGGGGGGGGGCAGGGAGTACACAGGAGCTCTCTGTACCTTCTGCTCAGTTTTCTTGTAAAGGTTAAACTGCTCTAAAACAATAGTCTATTGAAATTAAAAAAAAAAATAAAGGTGCAGATGTGAAGAGCCCAGCATTTGCTCAGTGTTGCAAGTGCGCATTGGTCAGGAGAGAATCTGCGACCGGAGTAGGGAGACCCCCAGATATCAGCGGCTTGAGGAACACTGCAGTTTTGTTCTCTCACCCAACAGGTGGAGATGAGATGCCATCTCAGGCCGCTCTGGTCCAATGGCCACGCATCCCAAGGGTCTTGTTCTCTGCTACTGGTCCGAGATGGCTAGACCAGTAGAAAGGGGAAGAAGACCCCTTCTGCCTTAGTCTCTCCCTCCAGACATGAAACACCCCTCCCTCCCGTTCCAAGGGATGGGGCGGAGCCGACGGCCCCACCGGCCTCAAGAGGCTCCAGGAAACACAGACCCCACCTGGGCACCAGGGCCCAGCTACCACGTCTGTTACTATGGAAAATTGAAATGGATTTTAGAGGACAGCTGACAGTCTCCAGCACCAAAGGGGACTTTAATTATGTAAAAAATAAACAGAGAGAGCTCTCTATTCCCCAAGGATCTAATAGTCTTAGATAACCCCAGCCCGAGCCCCAAAGTCTGAACGACGTCTCCCGAGAAGGCTTCCCCGGGCTCTCGTCCACGCACATCCACAGGAGGGTGGAAGTGGGGCCCTGGGACAGCGGCCCCCAGGCTGTGTCCACGCAGACCTGGCAGGGCGACTGTGTTTGGCAGGAGGGAGAAGCAGACAGGGACCACGGAGCCAGCAGCTCAGCTCTTGCTCTGTGCTCTGCAGCAGCGAAGCAGCCAGCCCAGGCCACGCGGCCCGGAGCAGAGGGCGCCTTCGACTCCAGCTCCTCCGCGTGTTTGCTCTTCCCACAGCTGCTCTCACCGTGGGAGTCGCCGGCAGAAACCCTGAAAGGTGAGGGCAGTTTCTAAGTCACTGAGGCCGCCACTGCGACACTCAAGAGGTAGCGTCCTCCACTGCCAGAGTGATGGTGGCCGTGGGGGCTTCCCGCGCAGTGACCAGGGTGCCTCAGGACAGCCACACCCTCCCCTGTCCTATGCTGTTCTCTAAACTCACTTAATTCTTTTTAACTTAAATAGAACTCCTTTAAAAAGAAACTTTATGGCCCTGCCACAAATGGAGCCAACATCACTTGTCTTAATTGGAAAGCAAGATATAAAAATAAGTATCCGTTAAAATAAAAAGACATGCTCCTGTGCACCACTTGAACTCATCTTCCTCGTCCTTGGTGGAGCACACACGCGGGAAACTGTCCTAAACCATAAGGGTGACTTTGAATTACACAGTGCTTACTCCGGGGACCACAGCATCCCAGGTTTGCTGTTGAAAGGTCCAAGCCTAGGTAAGAATGAAAGTCAAGGGCAACAGCAAGTGCTACGACCAAGTCCACTGGCAGAACACACACCATAAAGTGGAGGCCTGCGGTCACCTTTGCCAACCTGGGGACACTCTGGAGGCTGAGCAGCTGTGTCACCCTGGGATAGACACAGCAGCACCCGGCCCGGGGAGGCAACGGGTGCCCACTGCCGGGAGAGCCAGGCTGGGCCAGTGTCCTTCGAAAGCATGACCCAGGGGCCTGAACTTTAAGATTAACATCGGAGACTCCAGGTCCCAAATACAAGGCCAAGTCCTGAGAGTTCTTCATCCGTTCCATCCTCACGTGTTAAGTGACTGGGAAGAAACAGGTGTAATGAAGTGAGAGAGCAAAGCTTTACCAAAGTAACAGCTGGCTCTCGCATTTCTTTTGGGAAGGCAAGTGTGTTTGCTTAGGAAAATACCTTGATAAGCATTTGGAGTTGAAGATGATGGAGGGGCCTGAGTGTGCTCCAAATTTCCAAGGGAGGCATAGTTTTGGTGATCCAGAGACAGAGGGAGATAAGGAGAGAGAGAGTCAGAGAAAAGGAAGGTTCAGTAACGGCCAAGAAACCTCCCCACAGTGCAGTGGCCAGCTCCAGGCAAACCAAAGTGACCCAGAGGCTGGAGTGCACTTGTCACCTGGTGCTCACAGTGCCTCTGGGTCCTGGGGCTCTCCTTGCCACCTTCTAGAGTTGGGGGGCCGAGGAGATACCAGGGCACCCGTCCTTCCCAGCACAGTGACTGCCCAGAGCACTGTGTCCGAACGATTCCGACACCTCCCTCAGCCTCAGCGGGGAGACGGTGTCTGCCACGGTGCAGAGAGGGTGGCTGGCACATCTGCCGCCTTCTTGTCACCACTGTTCCAGTGGCATCGTGCTCTATGCTTCTTTTCAGAACTCTGCCTCTATTGCTTACATTCCTTACCTACCTCAGTTTCCTCATCTATAAAATGGGAACGATTAAGAGTGCTTTTCTTATGAGGGTTTCGTGAAGGTTAAAAGAGTTTAATGTAAGAAAAGGTGCTTGGTTCAATGAGGCTCAATGGCAGCTAAAGTTAATATTATCATTGTCTCTTCTCTCCTGTCTCCTCCCATACTCGCTGGGAAACGTAGACTCTCTAACAAGAACTCTCGTAAGTTCTTTCCCCCATACCTCAGGCATCATGTTTACTTTTATTTTTATTTTCTGGCCTATATCTCAAAACAGTGTCCCTCCACGGCCCAAAGTGAGTGCTTTCACCTACGCTCTGATACTGTCTCTTCCTCCTCTTCCTCTTTCTCTCCATCAACACTGCTTGCCACCATCATCATCGCCATCATCATCATCACCATGATCATCATCACCATCATCACCGTCATCATCATCACCATAATATCATCACCATCATCATCACCATCACCACCATCATCATCACCATCATATCATCACCATCATATCATCACCATCATCATCACCATCATCACCATCACCACCATCATCATCACCATCATCATCATCACCATCACCATCATCATCACCATCACCACCATCATCATCACCACCATCATCACCATCATCATCACCATCACCACCATCATCACCATCATCACCATCACCATCATCATCACCATCACCACCATCATCA
>CM052438.1:1496289-1522541 GCA_028533085.1 Varecia variegata
CTTTAGCCGCCTTCTGCTGTGGTGGTGCGGGCAGCTGTGTCCGGCCACCGCGTTCCTCCAGTGAAGGTCACAGCTGCTGCCAGCAGCCCTCGCCACACAGCGTTCTCCGGAGGCCAGCAGCTGCTCCCTTCCCCTCCCCGTGGAGCCCCAGGGCCAGCACTGTCCCCGGGGCCTCCCCCTGCACCTGTCCGCACCTTTCAAACAGCCTCTCCCGTAGACCCTCCTCAGTGCCCAGCTGGAGCCTGTCCACTTTTCTGACCAAAACGGTGACGGCCACACCCCTCCCTGTCCCCTCTCCCTGTCTGGGGAAGGGAGTGGCTACAACGTGGCATTCCCAAGGCGGAAACCAAGACCGGCCCTGGACTCGTTCTCAACCCTTACCCGATAAGTCCTGCCGCTTCCTCCAGGGATGAGTCTCCAAATCCACCCTCTTCCTAATTCCTGCTCTCATGTCACCGTCTCAGCCCTCAGTTCTCCCTCCAGCGCAGTCCTTGTTCTGAAACGACAATCCGAACATTTCAATCCTTTATTTAAAAACACCTCCATGGTCTGTAAAATTAAGAGAGAAGTTACAATTTATACAAAGGTTTGTAGAAAGACCGGTCTCTTGGAAGCCCATAAACCAGTGATTCCTGTGAAACTTAAGAGAATTCCTACGTAATCATATATTTACCTTTATACATACTGAGGCAACATATTTGCAATTGTGTTTCACTAAATGTCTTGAGAGCGCTGAGGAGTTATTTCATGCTTAAGCGAAAAATAAAGCCTAAGCAAATTTGATTTCTAATACCTAAGCCAAATAATAACAAAAACAGCAACAACATAGATTATTTCATCTTCCTTAGGTCTCTGAGAGAAAATAAATAACAAATCTAAAATGCAGGAAAAAAATATTTGCATCCTATCCAACAAATAAAAACACAATTCTCTCGAGCAGACAAGTGACAATTGCCATAAAGCAAAGGATTCAGTAACTCTTTCATTTTTCTTATGGGGAAGATTTTATTTGGTGGTAATTTTCGTGCAAACACCTCCCCCTCCACTCGCAGATGAATAATGGAAGCAGGAAAAGAACAAAAAAAGCCCCGCGCCCAACCCAGCTGCCAGCCAAGGGACAAGGACGGGCCTCCAGAGAGGGTGCCAGGCCAGCGTGCAGCTCCTCAGCAGGACCAAGCGGCACCAGCCAGTTAGAGACCCGGCTCCTGCGCCTCCCTGCTCGCAGCAGAGCAAACAGGGCCAAATGTTTTAATTCCCCGGAAGCGAGAATCTTTCATTAGAGAAACTCACATAATTTCTTATTTAGGAAAGGTTTAAAGAGATTTGTGCTGGAGTATTTAATCCAAAACCCTGGAACTGTCGCAGCAGTGGGTATAGATTAGGGAACAGTTGACTTCACACATTGATATTCAAAATAGAAAGGTGCAATTCGTCAAACGTGGCAGGGAGACGGTGAGTGGCAGCATCCAGCGCAGCTGCGCAGGGGCAGAGATCCTGCTCTGTCCAACCTGCAGGAGCTGCTGTGGCTGTCGGCAAGCCGGCTTCCCCTCCATGGAGGGCTCCCTCGGGCATCTGCACACACAGGACTTTGCAAAACCAACCGCAGGCCTGATGACGCTCCAGAAAATAGCTCCATCATCTCTCTCTCTCTCCCCCCTCACCCCCCACTTGCCTTTTCTGTCCTATTCCACTAGGTTTTCATGCCACAGACTAGGAATGCTTCCACTTGGCAGTGAGCCCACAGTCATAAAATCCAAGAAGGATTGTTTATTTATAAGAATTCTGCATTTAGGGTAGGTTCAATAGAATGCTTCAATTTAAAGTAAGCAAGAAGCACTGGGTAATCCATCAGCAATTTATATTTTCCATTGAGAGAACAGCATGCATCACTCTCTGCAAATAGCCACACACTCCCTCTCGGTGTCTGCCAAGCCAAATACCCAGCCAGCGAATGTTGGACAGCTCGGAGAGGAAGCGAATGCATAAATCAAGTCTCTGGATTTGGGAGACAGCGTGCAGAGAGCTGCAGGAGAGGCCCACAGACCTTGGGAAGAAGCGACCTCTGGCATTCAGAGTTGTAAGAAGTGACTCCTCATGCTTGCTACTAGCCTCAAGCAGAAGCAATTCGCCCCAAGAGGCAGCCTATAAGGTGTAGTTACGTGACCTAGGAAAGCCCAAGCGCAAGCAGTGACCACGGAGGACGGTGTCAAGGCAGGAGGGTGACCACGTGCCCTGCCTGGGGAAGCACCTGTGAACAAAGAGAGGCGCAGACAGCAGCAGGCGGGAGAGGAGACCCAAAGAGCACCAAGGTGTGTGCTGGTGCAAAGCTCGAGTCCTAGCTTCCGCGTGCGCAGACCGTCAGACGAGAACTGTCGAGAAACCCCCCAAAGTCGCGCACCCCGTGAACTCCTGTTGGGCAGCCAGACACTCTCCCCTCTCTTTCTTCTCTGTCTTTTCTCTGCGAGGAGTTGATGGCTTCTGTTTTCTGAACGCTCCTCCTCGCAGTCTCTCCCCACCCTCCCACTCCCAGTCCCCCCACCGTTGATCCGCATCATGTCGTTCTGAAGGTACAGCTCACAAAGCAACGGGTCATGGCCAAGTACTTGCACAGAACAGAGGAGAAAGGCAGAGGCCCGGCCAAGGGCTAGACTCAGCCTGGCACCGGCGTAAAACACGTTACAATAGTAACAGCCGTAAACCCATGCACAATTTCTGAATGTTTTCTATACATTCCAAATATTACTGTGATACTTGAGGGAAATATATAACAAGAATTGAAAGCATTACAAGCAAAAAGATAATAAAACAAAAGCCCTGGAAGCAGTTTAAAAAGAGGTTGGTATTTGAGGGTAGAGAAGAAAAATCTTATCCTGACACGTTGGTATCTAGCCTAACAGACATTCAAGTAAGTGCCAAATCGGGGGTCAATAGACAGTAGCCCCACCAGTGGACTTGGGGTGGGCCATAGCCACGCCCCAGGAGGGAAAAGTGGAAGAGGCAAGGCAGGATTCCAGTTCTCATCAGACGTCAGGACGGCAGGCAGGTGTCCCAGACAGGAAACAGGAAAGAATGTTGAGAGAAAATAATAATAATGAAAACTAGGATATTCAGGAGACTGGAAGGAGGAAACTGAGGTTCCAAAATGGAATGCCAGTGTCTGGCAAGATGAGTTGCCCGTGATGGAAGGGGTATGGTTTGCCTCCAGTATTTTAGTTAATTTTGTGTAAAAACCAACCACAAAATCCCAGTGGCATGGGAAAGTGAGCACTGATTTAGCTCACCTGTCTGTGCATCAGCAGAGGTCAGGTGACGTAGACCGGTGTCAGCTGGGTGCTCTGCCCCTCTGGGAAGCCCCGCCCCCACGCCACTGCTCCTTGTCTGGCCTTTGACAGACGTGGGCTTGGCCGGTCGCGGGGGCGGTGCTGGTGTCACCTCCGCCCCGTGGCTTTGATTCTCCTCCTGGGACCAGCGGACTAGCCCAGGCATGTTCTTCTCACAGGGAAAGCAGAAATGCCAAAAAGCAAGCCCAGTTGCAAACGAGTACTTTACACTTTCGGTAGAGCCGGCCACGCACATGCCACCGGTCCAAGAAAATGACAGCTAAGCCCAGTGTCAAAGGGCAGAAGGACACTCCACCCATGGAGGTGGGAAGGGGGTGGAAGGAATAAATATTTCTGAACAACAGTCCACCAGGGATCGGGTTTTAAAACGTAGATTCGGAAGCTATGGGGAATAAAAGCAAAGATGCAGCAGACAAGAACAAGGCTAGTCTGATTCAACTGTCATTTTTGTCAGATAAGCCACAGGTCCCTGTCTCTTCTCCCAAGCAACAGGAGCCACAAGCCCAGATGCTGACACTTGTATTTTCTTCTTCCCACAGCTGAGAACACGCAACCCCATCCGCACATTCAGTCTCGCCTGACAATCTCGCTGCAGCCAGATAGATTTTGAAAGCTAACCTCATTCTCACAACTTGGAGGTCCAGGGTAGTCCTGCAATGCAGACCACTCAGCTGCCACCATCGGAATGGTTGGCCCATTTCCCAGAGATGATTATTCTTTAAGTGTGGAGGAGGGATACATTATTATTTAAAATCAATTAAACGTCAAGTATGAATAGAAACCAACATAGGGACTTGGGAGCATGGTCACATGTGATTGGTGCTAGGGAAATACTTTGAGGCACTCGCTCAGCTCTACTCACTGGTGATAAAGTGTAGAACTAGGAAAGCCAAGTGACAGTGCCCTGCTCAGCACAAAACAAAACTCTCATGGACCAGACGTGGAGCAGAAACCCAAGCAATGAAGAGCAATGACGTGGAGGACGGCTTTGAATCCAGTGGAAGACAGCAACGTCTAGGAGCTTGGCTCGTGTGAGGGTAACAAGGATGAAAGTTTCTGTGCGAATTGGGATAAGAGCCAGGCCCACTGCGTGAAGTCCAGGCCTGGACAAGGGCACCCACCATGATTTTATAGGAGGCTAGAAAAACATCGCAGGTGACTTTCCTCCTAAGGCTACCGTTTCATAGAAAGCAGTGGCGCTGCAGAGATCTGGGCCCTAGGAATAGAGGTACATACCCCCCTGGCCCTGCAGTTAGATCTGTAATATCTTCAGCAATGCAACTGAGCGGGAGCCTGGAAGCCGTTGTATTAACTGGTTCTACACTGTGGACCTTGGGGTGGGGTGGAAATCACATAGGGCCATAGCAATATAGCAAGATCATTAGATAAATAGAAGGAGAGCAGGAAAACCAAAATGGAACCAAGCTAAAACTAAACTTCCCACTCAAAGTGAGCATCAAACAAAATTAAAGAGCTAACAGTGTGTCCACATGGGAGCATGACCTGGTGCAGAATTTTGGAAGCTCAGCAAGCTGGGGCAGGCACCCACAGGGGAGGGGCCCGTCCAGCACGATGTTTGCAGCGTGGACAGGGCGAAGAGACTTGCTCACAAGGGACAGGCAGCAAGAGCAACGACTGTGTAGGGCTCCGGGTGGTGCTGGCAATAGGAGATGAGTTACATACGGGGAGATTAATCAAGTAAGTAAATAAATATGTTGAGGATAGGGGGAGCTGGGTTTCTCACTGCCAAAGAAGAAAGTTATAAACATGAAAAGAGAGAAAACCAGGATGAACCCATAATGCTGGATTGGAGCTGGAGGTATCGGTGTAAACTCACATATATATATATGTGAGTTTATATATAAACTCATATATATATATATTTGTGTATGTACATATATATATGTACATATATATATAAAGGTATAGAAATAAATATAAATGTGTTTGTGTGTGTGTGTGTGTGTGTGTGTGAGGTTCCCTAGCTGCTCTAGCTACTGAGAGTGCTGGGTACCAAAACCCCAACAGCCATAAGCAAATGTAGAACTCAGATTTTGGTTTCTAAATACCATTTTCCATGAAAAGGAACCAGGGCTTCTCAGAGAAATGACAAATTCCATAGCTGGGAAAGGAAAATACAACACAAGCCTGTAAGTATCATGTTATGCTGGAAGACACATATTCAAAGAACAGTGGGACACACCCAAGGGACACAGATGCAGCTGGAAGGAGTCCTGCTGTCCATATCTGGCACTGAGCATTAAAATAAATAATGGCATAACTAAGCACAATCAATTGAATAAAATAAGAAACTACGAGTCTATACGGATATAAATAAATCACTGAATAAATTAAAATTTTGATGAAGAATGTGATATTTACGTAGTTTTGAAGTACCACTCTTCAAAACACTTCTTAGTAACAATGGTAAAAGGGTGACTCTTCCAGCATTCACCGCCTTGACTTGGTGGCTGTAGGAAACATAATCAGTAATAGAACAAATCCAAACTGGGCGCCACCTGACAGGCTACAATGAAATAAACACTCCGTTGCTTGTGTCGCATTCCTGCCAAAAATGCACAACGTAAGTCTAAGGAGGAGACTTCAGATAAATTCAAATTTGCCAGGAAGCTAAATGCAAAGCCTGAGTCTGGACTGGAAATTTTGTTATAAAGAGCATAACTGGGACAATTGATGAAATCATAGGGGATCTGATTAGATTGCAGCGAGTATCCGTGTTAACTTCTTGATCTTTGTAGTTGTTTGTGGTTATGGGGAAAACATCCTTGGTTGTAATAAATACACCCTGCAGTACACAGGCATGATGGGGCAGCATGTCTGAACTTACTCCTAAAAGGTCCAGGAAAAAATTCTTTGTATCCATTTGCATCTCTATTATAAGCCTGAGATTGTTTCAGAATTTTTTAAATTAAAAAAAGTTAACAAGTGGTGGCTCACGCCTGTAATCCTAGCACTCTGGGAGGCCAAAGTGGGTGGATCGTTTGAGCTCAGTAGTTCGAGACCAGCCTGAGCAAGAGCAAGACTCCATATTTACAAAAAAAAAAACACAACACAAAAAGAAATTAGCTAGACAACTAAAAATATATATAGAAAAAATTAGCCGGGCACGGTAGCACATGCCTGTAGTCCCAGCTACTCTGGAGGCTGAGGCAGAAGGATTGCTTGAGCCCAGGAGTTTGAGGTTGCTGTGAGCTAGGCTGACACACGGCACTCTAGCCAGGGCAAGAGAGTGAGACTCTGTCTCAAAAAAAGAAAAGTTAACAGAAAAAGAAGTAAATGATAGAATTGACTCATTGAAGAAGAAAAAAAAAACAAAATTACAAAACACATGAAGAAATTTAATACTTAGAAAAAGTCAGTGAAATAAATTGAGACTTGAGTTCAGTTTAGATAAAATGCATTTTTAGAAGACTCTGATAAAAATATTTAAATAATCACACTTCAGATAATCAAAAAAATCAAGAGGGTCTGTCATATAGAGATCTTCACTAATACCAGGTAAGCAAGAAAAAGTAAGTAACTCTGGACATTAAACACATAAATAATTAAAATTATTTTGTAAATACTCAGGATATGGCCAAAGATTGCATTTGTGGTTTAAAAAGAATATGAAGGAATTTCCTCAGAACAGGCATAGAAAGACAAAGATTTTAAAAATGAAACAGCATTTAAGAGGCAGGAAGGACGGGGAACCTCATAAAAGGAGAATTAAAAGAAGAGCAGAGAATTAATAACTAAAGGAGTAAGAGCGGAGAATTTTCCAGAAATGAAGAAAGGCATAATTCCAGCAGAAGTACGTTCTGACTACCAGTCAGGTGACTTTGCACTATGATGTTCATGGTGAAATTAAAGAACATCAGTGATGAAGAGAAAATGTCGTCACTGTTGATTGAGGAGGGAAAAAACTCTCTATTAAGAAATTTAAGCCCTGATGAACTATCACCCAAAAATGAAAGCAAAATAAGAAAATATTTTCAGATATATAAAAAGATGTCATATCACCTACAGGATGAATTTAAACAGATATTAAACAGAATTTGGAGGAAAAATAATGTGTGAACATAATAGTGGACAGTACATAGAAATTAATATTTTAGTTAGAAATTGAACAAACTACTGAATGCAAAATAACGGTAATAATCATTTTTGTATCAAAATAAAGAAGTGAACATAGAGCCCCAGGTGACAATAATGAAAGGCTGAAGGAGGGTATTTCGTGGGTAAAGTGTATTAACATTTCTGCTATGTTTAGGAAGAGGATATTGTTAGAAAAATTTATATTTAAACACTTACATTGAAAATGCAAGAGTAGCCATTAAAATTATAGAAATGAATTTTAAAACAAAGTGAAACAGAAGAGAAACCTAGGTGCATGAGAGGAAGACTGTTGAAAAGCAAAGCGGAAATCTTAAAAGCATCCATAAATGAAAGCCTCCTACCTTGAAAGAAGCATTAGTAAGACCTACTAAGACTTACTGACCTTCTATTGTCAGAAAAGTGATAAAGCACTAATTTCTATCACACTTTACTATGTCAGGATTTCATGCTGTCTTATCTAGAGCTGCAGTCCCCAACCCCTGTGCCTCGGACCAGTCCACAGCCTGTTAGGGATTGGCCCACAGAGCTCCATGGCCCCCTACCCCCACCCCATGGAAAAATTGTCTTCCGGGAAACTTGGGGGGTGCACACAGCAGGAGGGGAGCAGCAGGGTGAGTGAGCAAAGCTTCATCTGTGTCTACAACCACCTCCCTCCCCATCGCTCACGTCACCACCTGAACTTGAACTGCGTCTATCCTCCCTGCGCCACCACCACCCCTGCCCCCCTCAATGGAAAAATTGTCTTCCCTGAATCCAGTCCCTGGTGCCAGAAAGGTTGGGGACTGCTGCCTGGAGTAACCACAGAAAAGTCTAGTAAATGGAATAAACATTCCAATCAAAAGGAAATTTTCCGACTGGATCTCTTTAATCCAATCATGTGCTGCTTACAAGAAAGGCACCTTGATCATGAAGCTACAGAAAGATTGAAAGTAAAAGATAGAAGAAGATTTACCATGGAAATATGAACCCCAAAAGGCTGGCATAGCCATGCTACTACTAGAAAAAGGAGATTTTCAGGTGGAAGGCATGGTTGGAGCTAAAGAAGGAAAAGCAGTGAGAAAAGATTCAATGCACCAGAAAGATTTTACCACTGTAAATTCAAACTTTCTGAGTAACAAAGCCTCAAAATAGATGAAGCAAAAAAAAAAAAAAAGTAGTCATAACCACCACAATAATTTTTTAAAGTATATCTTTCAAACAAGTAGAGGAAAATCAAAGAAATTAACAGCAACAAAATTTGATCAAGTAATTAAATAGAAATTTCTTTTTCAAGAAATCTAGCTTTTCAAATTTGTTTTGCTCCCCGGCAGTTTCCTTTGTTGTGCTCCTGGTCTAGCGATCTGTAGAGTTATCTGTGCTATCTTTAATTGTATTTTCACAGCAGGGCGTTCAAGGCTTCTGGTTCATTGTACTGCCAGAAGCAGAAGTCCCTTTCATGGCTCTTGTCACTGCTAAAATTTCACATTCTTATTGTGATTATTGGATTCATACCTATGTTTCCTACTATGCTACAAGTGCCATTAGAGTTGAGGACCCTGTCAGCTTTGACTCTCTGGTATCTGTGCCTGGCACAGTGATCAGCAATTAATATGAAAAATCTGATCTTTGCCTTCAAGAAGTGGAGTAGGGAAGGCAGTGATTAAGAAAATAATAATACAAAATCGAATAAATCTACACGTACTAAGTGACACAAGAAGATGTACAAGTTGCAGAGGAATGCGTAGAACGAGAGCTGACCTCGCCTGGAAGATCAGAATTAGATGGCACTACCCAGACAGTGCTGCGTGTGTACGACCCACGCCCAGGAGGCTGGATTCTCCTAGGGATGCCCCTCGCACAGGCCACCCGCGCTGGATGGAGCTTCCACTGCCCACAAGGATCAGCTCACGGTGCCGCAAGCCTGGAGACACCAAACATTCAGTACTCACAGCCGGACGAGGACGGGCCCCACCCCACAGCCCAGGTATTCAGGGACGAGCCGTGTCCAGTCAAGACAAAACTAGATAGAGTAACAGCCTAGCCCTGGGAACTCCTGTTCTACAAGCATGTTCTCATGTGGATGGGAGTTTCCCATAGTGGAAAGGGCCTTTTTGATATTCAAAGGATCATAGTTCTAAGAGAGTTTGGCTACTTTATTCTATAAACACAGATCTGGTAATCAGACCAGGTTTGAAACCTCGCTCTTCCATTTCCTGTGTACTGTTGGGCAGACTGCTTAAGTAACCTTTCTAAGCTTTGGCTCCTCTATGGCACAATGGAATTGTAATGGCACCTTGGCATATGAGGACTGAATGAAATACTACAGTCCAGTGCTTAGAAGGGATCAGACTCATCTCGCTCAGCACTGAAGACATTCGCAATGCTTAGCACTTGATAGGTCACATAAATGAATAACCTCCTGCCCCACAGGTCCAATAATGTATTCTAAGCCTGATTCTCACTAATCCTCCTTAGATATAAAGAGCTCTCTTGAACGTATTTGGGGGTTATATTTGTCAACATTTATTCCTGTAAACTACAGTGAGGTGTGACGAAGTGTGATCTTTTCACCATGCAGAGCTTGTTCCATGAAGCATCAACGTGGGAAGCAGAGGGAGAGAAGAGGCCCGTGACCGTGTATGACCCGTGCCTAAGTCCAGGAGGGGAGGATTCAGGAAACTGTTTCATTTTGCTTGGACACTGCTCACCCAGAAACAGCATCAGTTGTGTTTCACAGATTTGGATTCTCTGTCAGGTAGGGGGGAAAACAGTAGAGAATAGAAATATAATCTTAAACTACTAATGCAGGGTCATTCATCAGTTACAGAAGGAAGGTAGAAAACATGGATGGATGGGTAGATGGGTGGATGGATGGGTGGGTGGATGGATGGGTGGATGGGTGGGTGAATGGGTGGGTGTATGGATGGATGGGTGGATGGGTGGATGGATGGGTGGGTGTATGGATGGATGGGTGGATGGGTGGATGGATGGGTGGGTGTATGGATGGATGGGTGGATGGGTGGGTGGATGGGTGGGTGGGTGGATGGGTGGATGGGTGGGTGGATGGATGGGTGGATGGGTGGATGGGTGGATGGGTGGATGGGTGGGTGGATGGATGGATGGGTAGATGGGTTGATGAATGGGATAGACAGATGGGTGAAAAATGTTTACAGACAAAACCAAAATTTCTCCACATGAAAAATGATGCAGTTAAGACTGTGAAAGAGAAGCTTGCAAGACGTGTAACGTAGATTGGGGATTTGGGAGTTCAGGATCTTAAGAATAAAAGGTTTTGCCAACAAGTTACACTCCCATTGCTTGTCTGTGCTGCAGAACCGTTTTTACTGAGTGGTTTGTTCATTTGGTAATAGTTTCTCCAAGCACCAAGGGAAAATGACCTCTAGGAACCCTTTACTGACATGTACAAGGACATCTGTGTTTTCCTTTCTTCAGAGTGGACCATGGAAAATCAGGGGAATTTTCTCCAGCCGGTGTTACAAAGTGAACACCGAGGGGTCAGGTGGCGGGTGGGGAGTGCGATCCACGGCTTGTGTGTGTAAGAAGTGGAAGTCAGTATGTGGCACCAGCCTCTCTCTTTATGGTGAAATACCACAAATGCTTAGGTCTTTCTTATGTAGCAGAGACATTTTCCACACGCTGCAGCACAGAAGTATGGAGACGTTATTCCTTTAAAATCATTTGGGGCTTTAGGGTACAGCAGGCACCTGTGTGCAGGCGGCATTTTAGAGCATCAGGTTTCGCAATGGGATAAATCCATCAGAACAACTTCAATAACTACCGTAGCCTACGTATCTATCCAAGCTCAAATAATTTTGACACCTTTGTGAAATACAAATAAGGGCTCTTTTCAGAGTGCTTACAATTCTTACCAAGACTAATGCTAAAAAGGAAAAAAAACCTGTAGCCCATGGTTCCTTCCTTCCCCCCCATATGGGGCTGTAGCCCGTGGCAGAGTCCACCCCGACCCCCTACAAACATCACAAATACATTTGTGCACCCAGATATGCCCAGTCGATTTTAGAAGAGCCCAGGGAAGTTCTCACAAGCACTTACAGAAACCCCAGCCTGTCGCCACGTGCCAGCTGCGGGTTCAGTCTTCCCGTCCCCCAACAGTCCTCCCTGCTGAGCACCCCCACACGCACCGGCGCCTGCACAGAGGAGCCCCCTCACCCCTATGTATTCTGCACCCCCGTACCTGTTCATGCCCCAGTGTCCTGCAGACTTTTACTGAACCATCACCTTCAGGAGAGCTGGCTCTCCGTTTTCCACCGCGCCACTCCAACACGAATCCGGTGGATGCCAGGCTGGGAGACAAACGCCGGTGAAAATACACCAGGCTCACCTCAGGGTGGCTCTTCCTCACTGCTGACTCAGTTTCTGTTACTCAGCCAAGATCATTCTCTTTCTTTAAATCTGATTCTTTCTCATCAGGGCGAGTTGTGTCCGGGGGAGTAGGGGGGTGGGCGTGGGGTCCCCCATCTCTCGAGCCATCAGCTCCGGGCAGGCCTGCCGCCCAGCTCCCCGGTTGCACTGAGGCGTGTGAGCCCCAGGGACGGGCACAGCTGAGGCTCAGAGCGGGAGCCCGGCTCTCAGTCATCAGCATTACCAACCACCACCTTTGCTTTAAAATTAGGCCAAAAAATGTTTTAATGAATTGTTTGGGATTGCAATCTTCATCCTGAAGGTATTTAAAATACCTCTTGTGGGAAGAACAAATGCTTCTAAAACCTAAAATAGACAAATTGCATTGGCCTACTTAACAACAAGTCCTAACAAGGCACTGGCAATAAAAACTTCCCATTTTCTTTTGGTCTTAACCAGACTGGGAAAGTGTTGAGGTTGGATTTGCAATTTTCCACTGGTCAGAAGAGACCACTTTCTTGAATCATGGCCTAGAGGTATTGGCACCCTACAACAGTTCCAAACTCTGGGGGGTTTTCCCCCAAAAGGGGAAGGGCTGCAAATGATCTCTCTGCCCATGGCTAATACATTTATCATTTAAAAGAAATGTATCTTTGTGCATAGGATCAATGGCTTTCCTAATGAAAAGCACATTTCCGTGCATGTTCCTAACGAGATCTCACGGAGGCCTGTGAGCGCTGAACAACCAAAGCCCGCACAGCTTTCAGAGCTAACTGCTTCCAGGTGCCCAGTGGATGCAGCTTGAGCTCAGCTCTCGCTGTTTTCAACTGAGGGCTGAGTGTCTTTGTTCTTGCAAGTGTAAAGTTTCCCTCATTCTCCTTTTTATGGCCACAGGTTTCTGGGTTGCATAACACCCAATAAGAGAGCACCAAAGGGCTCAGTTTTATTGTTTTGTTGTGTTTTATTGACTGCATGTTTTATTCAGCTAATGTGTGCCGGAGAGGCAGGCAATAACAGCTCAATTACAGCGCCCGGGCTCTTCCTCTCCTCCGAGCGCCCAGCGACCCAGCACACTTTTATTGCATCCACATGCAGATGTTAAAAAAAGAAGAAAGGAATGAAGGAGGACTGCAAGGCGTCCTGGCTGAAGTGTTAACGCTGGAATCGGCCTTTCCCCAGTGATCCTTGAAGGCCAAGAGCTTTCCAAAGAATAGCAATTTGTTCCTGCTGTGGTCATGGAGCCAGTCACTCGATCTCTTCTTGGGAAAAGAATGCTGTTGCTCCTTGGAGAAAAGCCAGGGGAAACTTTCTCCCCCTTTGGAGGATCTGGGCTCAGGGAGTACGCCAGGAGTGCCCCGCCATCTGGAGCTGCTCAGCCGCCTGGCAACTCAAAAGCGTTTCTGCAAAGATAGAGGAGTTCTCTCCCATCCCCTTAGGTGTTTCAGCTATTAATTTTCATAATGCTTTAAAATAATTCACAGGAAACTGTATAACCAAAGCATTATTTTTTTAAGAAAAGAAAGAAAACCATTTTATGACTGAATAAGCATTAAGCCAGAATGTGATGTGCATTCCAGACAACCGGCTAAAAGGATCACAAAGACAGAACCTCACTCCCTTAGACAGATAAGTGGCTACCACCCATCCACGGAGGTGGGTTTTGCAATTGGGAGTCAGGTGACAAGTTAGGCCCTTGTCCTCCCAGGAAACTGAAGAGTGGGCCATTATGTCCTTTGACAATTACATTTCAAAGAGATGGCTCCCAGGAAACACTGAGTTTCCTGAGTTGAGACTGGCCATAGGCTTATTTAGCCATTAAAAAAACTTGCATACATTTGAGAGAGAAAACAAAATTTTTGCGGGGCGGGGGGGGGGGGGGGAAGGGGATGGGGTAGGGTTACTCTTCCCTCATTTTCCGCAGGGAGAACTAAGAGCCTGTGTTTTAATTTGCATTTGCCCTTCCGCCTGCACCAGCTTCCCAAGTGCTAGTCCTACAGGCAGAGCCCTGCCCCTTCCCAAGGCCCTGCTCCCATGTCTTCCTCAGTCCGGGCCCCCCAAGTCTGGGCGCCAGGTCCCCATGGTCCTGATCCCTCCTCCTCCATCGGTGCAGCCGCTGGGGGAGGCCCACCAGTCCCGGGCTCAGCGCACCCAGCCAGGCTGCTGGGCCCTGTCCCGCTCTGCCCCTCTCAACTGCGGGCCCCTGCGCAGAGGACGAAGAAATATCTCCAGCGTCCGGTCTCTGAAGGGTAACCGAGGGTGCTGGAGAGACTCCACCGCGTGGACATGCGGGAGCCTCATGGCGCCCGGGACCTAACAAAAGCTTTAGAATCAGAGAGTGGGGTTCAAGTCCCAGCTCTGCCGCTTCCTAGCTCTGTACACTCCAACAGGTTACTTAATTTTTCTAAACTTCAGTTTCCTCAACCGTAAAATGGGAATTATGTAACTGGCCTAGGGATCCCTGTGAATATTTAATGAGATAATTATAAAGCACAAGGTATGTTACCTGAATTCCCATTAATTGGTAGCATATCTTTTTTTACATAGTCATAAGCAAATGCTCTCAATGTTTGCTGTTTGCTTGTTGTCACTTGTTCCATTACAAGCGTATCTGTGGTTTTACACATCCATGGTAACATTGTTGTTATTGCATCATAATATTCTGCTGAAGTACCATAACTTTTTAGCCATTTTCTCACTGCTAAATGTTAAAGATGACCCCAATATCCATGAAAACAATGCTATAATACACATATTTATGCATAAGTTTTGTAGGTTATAAAAAGATATATATTTATACAGTGTATGAACATATAGAGAGATACACAGATATACACACAGTTGACCATTGAACAGTGTGGGGGTTAGAGGTGCCAACACCCTAGTGCAGTCAAAAATCCATGTATAACTTTTGACTCCTCAAAAACTTAACTACTGCTTAACTACTATTAATTACTATGTCTTTAAAATAAATTAATAGATGAGGACTTACAGGGTCAAAAGACATGAATACTTTTAAGGCTCAGTACATATTACTAAATTATTTTCCAAGAAAGCTCTCCTTACATTTTACAGCAATGCTAGCATCTCCTATCAGCCATCAGAAAAAGGAAGAAATATCCCAAATTGAACTTCTTTTATGGAAGATTTTCATATTGGGACATAAAGTTCACATTTCCTTCTATATAACAAGAAAAGCGGAAAATAGTGGTAACCATGCAGCTAATAAGAATTATCCAGAAAATTAAAGAAATTTAAAATCAAGCTGTCTGAATATTTTCCTAATTCTCCACATTGCCTTTCCAGACATAATCTCGATAGCACGGAACTATTCTTTCTCCATATTAAGGTCCAAATGTTTTCATCTTAAAGTGAAAAGAGTTACAAGCTAAGACATCCAGCAACCTTTTGAAGACTTGAGTCCTCACTAGGTAAAACATGGGTGCCCAATTAATGCATCCACAGGTCACGTAGGAAATGCGGTTTCCAATGTGACCACTGGTGTAGGGTTATCGTCACAGCGGAAGACAGCTTACAGAGGATCTATCCCAGCATTTTTGTAAGTGACTAAACTGAAGCCAAGAAAATTTAGGAGTTTGCCCGGTTACCCAGCTAGTAAGTGGCAGAACAAGGATCACCCCACAAGCAACCCTCGCCCACACTGCCTTCCCCCACAGCACGGCATCTACGCCACCACCAACTCATAATGCAATCCCGGAGACGGCCCCGTTCTCAGATCTAGCATCCACCTAAAGGACATACCTTGATGGGAACTGAGACATGCACTCTAATGAAAGGAGCAGCAACCGTTAGTCAACATGTCTGCAAATTAGGGTAATATACTATTAGATTCCATTCTAACAATAGGAGGGAGACAGATCTCTCCACGCTTGCTGCTGTTTACAGCCTAGTTAAACTCTATCAGACACAAACCTCATTCGGTACATGAGTTGATGAGTCAGTTAGTAGTAATTACCCCAGGAATCTCATCTTCTCTTTTCTTTCCTCACGATTCTTCTCCCCTTACCACAAATATCTTTAATTCGTCCATGGGTTTAATATCACAGAGACAACTTTGAGTTTTGCAAAAGTGTGCATCTTTTGGTACATTTGTCTTCCATACATTGTTTCTGTCCAAAAGACAGTAAGTCATCACCGTAGGTGATCTGGAAATAAATATAAACAAGCCTTATATTTAAAATAAAACTTCATTTCAGATCCAATATTATGAGTAAAAATATCTTTTATCTGTAGGATTTTATAGGTTATAAAAAGATATAGATATTTATACAGTATATAAATATATAGAGAGATATACAGATATATACACACAGTTGACCACTGAATAATGTGGGGGTTAGAGGTGCCAACCCCCTAGTGCAGTCAAAATCCATGTATAAATTTTGACTCCCTCAAAACTTAATTACTGCTTAACTACTAATAGCCTTACCAATAATATAAACAGTCGATTAAGATGTGTTTTTATGTTATATGTATTATATACTATATTTTTACTATAAAGTAACCTAGAGAAAAATATGTCATTAAGAAAATCATAAGGAAGAGAAAACATATTTACTATTCATTAAGTGGAAGTGTCAGAGACGACCAAGTAGGGAGCCACAACTGTCATCACCGCCAGCCATGAATGAGCCCCTGTCCCCCACCACACTGTCAGAAAGACCATGGGGGGAGCGGGAACTCCCACCCCTGCCCGGCAAGAGACAGGCACCCCTCCCCCACTTCAGGTAGCGACAGAGGTTGAGCGGGGAACCCGGGCTCCTGCCTTCACCCAGCTGTAACAAGGAGCACCCCCCCTCCCTGCTTCCCCTGCTCCATGGTGTTTAAAAAAAAAAAAAAAAGACAGGTAAAACAGGTTTACATAAGACCCAGGCTCTCATAACATAATATTAAAATGTCCAGAATTCAATCAAAAATCACTTGTCACCCCAAGAACCAGGAATATCTCAAAATGAATGAAAGAAAATCAATAGATGCTGACACTGATGTGAAAGAGACGTTAGCAATATCTGGAAAACATTTTAAAACATGCTAGAAATGCTTCGGTGAGCAGTTATGAACATGTTTGAAACAGATGGAAACAGCGGCAGCAAAGAAATAGAAAGTCTCAGCGAAACACATCTCACTGGTCAGACTGGGTTACGCGCTGGCCCCGCCACCGTGTGCTGGCTTCGCCGCCTCTTGCACGGAGGAAGACGAGGGGAAACGGGGTTGGGGATCGTAAACCCACGTGTCTTCTGCAAACCTCCTCGCAAAACACTTTCACAACCTGCTGCTTTGTTTTAAATCAACAAACTGAAGTTGGCTTTTCTATGTATTTTCTGACCTGTTCTTCTGGTGTTTGCTGTGTGAGCTTGTGTGCATGGCCTCTAACCCTTTGTGAAAATAAATAATAAGAAAATGAATTATTACTGCACAGTTGAATGATGATTATCGATAAGTGGTCTCCGCGGGAAAAGACTAACGACTGGAATCCTTTCACTTCCACATTGATGTTTTAATGACTGGTTTTAAACAAGCTATTAAAAGGTTAACATTTCAGGAGAAATACATGAATGTTTTTGGAAATTGTCATAGCAAAGGTTGTGTGTTTTCTATGACAGCAGAGACCATAACAAACTTTTTTTTCTAAAGTGACTTTGAAATGCATCCACTTGAGCAAATTGACGCTCCCCTGGCTGCCTCCGACTGCCAGGGGTGACATCACGCATCAGTCTGGACAGAGACGCACTGCACTGCTTGGTCAGAGATGAGTGCTGGCACCTCGTTATAAAAAATAAAAAGGTGTCCTGAGCAACTAATATTTTACCAAAGGGGGAGGGGCTGGGCAGAGAGTGGGAATAACCGGAAACTTCTAAGAACACAAGGAGCCCCACTGTCCCAGACCAGTTCCGTGGTGTGGGGCTCAGAACAGAAAGGCTGCTCATTTTTAAAAAATTAATAATAATAAAGGATCTAGTGAAAATATTCCAGTGATTACATATCTTTTAAGTTGTGTGTTCATGGAGCATTAGAAGTTTTCTTTCGAGAAAGATGGTGCTTGTCATACAAGAGTGAGGTTCTCCGGAGGGAGAGGTTAATAAAGACAAGAAATCAGGAAGGGTTTTCTGTGCAAAAGAAAATAAAGCTAGATGGACTGGCAGATGGAGAGAGACTTTTCTAGAAGGAGAAATAATAGTCGCCGGATGAGGGTGATCATGCTCAGAGTCCTAGAGGCGGTTTTCACCCCCAACTGGTCTCCCAGTGGTGTCCTCGCCAGGTGGGTGACAAAGGCCAGGGCTGTGAGAAAACAGGCTCTGCCCTCGGATGGTCACACTCAGGGCTAAGGAGAGCGGGAGGCCTGATGCGGGTGATGTCACCTCGAGTGCAGGTCACAGAAACAGCCTACAGGCACTAAAGCGCTAATAAGAATTTAGTGAAAGGGCTCTCGGCTCTCGTCGGAAAAGCTCTGAGCTCTGAGATGTAAATGGCCAGGACAGAGCACCTGGTCCGCCGCACCTGGGTCAGAGGCTCACCTGCTGCCAAAGACTCGGGTTTGCCATCCCGTTAAGACTAAGAAAAATTGGGGCAGTGATGGCCAAGGTTGGGTCCTTGATGCTGGACAGTCAAAACCACACGTGTCCAGGACACTCGCAGAGGTCTCTGCGGAGTGAGCCAATTACAGGAAGGTCAGATCAGAGCCTTTGGAGTTTAAACCAAACCGGTGAAATTATTTTCCCTAGATGGGGCTAAAAATGAAGATTAGAGGAAGCAGGGAATGAAAACCAGCAGGGAAAAAGGAGGAAGCTGGTGGCCTGTGGTCTCACTCTTAGCACATGTGCCGGGCACCGTGCTCTGAGCTTTGTGGGCTCTACCTCTCCACCCCTAACCCTAACGACAACCTCGTGAGGGAGGTGCGAATATGTGTCCCTATTTTACGGATGAAGAAGATAAGCTTCAAAGCAATTGTGGGATTTTCTTAAAATCGCACAGTGATCAGAAATTGTTTGTACCCCCATAATATTCTGAAATAAATAAATAAATAAAAACTAAAAACAAAAAATCGCACAATGAGTAGAGCTGAGGAAGCCGGGGGTCCAGAGAGGTGACTCTCTTGCTAAGAGTCACAGAGGTGACAAGCAGCAGAACAGATGCACAAATGTGTCACTCCACCCCACCGCCGTCCTCGGCTGCCTCCCGTGGGCCCAGCCCTGAGCCCCTGGAGCTCCACGTAAGATTTCTTCTTGGAAAACAAAATTGGTTCTGCTGCTAAATCCACGACAAATGAACACATGTTTATAAAACTTCTGATCTAGGTGAAAGGTGCAGAGACTTCTAGATCCCAGCCCACAAGGAGCTGGCCGGCATCGCCCGAGGACTCTATAGCATGTTGCTGGCGTGTGTGTGCAGAAGCATGTCTGTGACAAGATGGTGCCGTAACAGAAAGGGTTTCAGCAAGTGTCTGATGCCACCGCAGCAGGGGAAAAAAATCTGTAATTGGTGAAATTTCCATGTTAATTCCTTACAATTTGGCTGTAGCTACAGTATATGAGTCATTGAGCATATTTTAGTTTTCAATCCTAAGCATAGTAATGTATTATATAGTTTAAAGTTGAAGCTTTTAAAGACAGAGTCAAAATTAAAACCATTTTTAATAAAAAGGCTGAAAATTATTACATGTCATCTTGACGTTTTAAACTATATATTTAATGTTTTATTTCTTATATCAATTATTGGTATGAAATGTTATCTCTTTGGCACTTTTTTTCAACTCAGTGCACTCAAACTATATTCTTTAGTCCTCATATTAATTGGAAATATCCCACTACATCTGATTTTTGTGTGCGGGAACTGTACTCTTGTAACAATTGCAGTATTCAATTTTAAAATCTCTACTATATTATTGTATAGGGTATAATTTGTGCCCAAAAGCTCTTGTTAATATTTCTACAAACTGTGATTCTTTTATGTGGGTTTCATCAAACCATTGATCTCCAAAAACTGAAATGCACATCCATGTCTCCCCTGCCTTTGCTAAACAATTCAACTTTCAAAATTACTATTTCTGAGTCCGATGCAACCAAAGGAAACTCGCATCCGGCTGTGACACCAAGGGCCCACACAGAGCCTTTGGGGGAAGGTAGGGGGATAATGGATCTGTGACTCCTGGAGCCTCCGTGATCGTTTCCAAACGTGGGATGCAGTAGAGGGATCGGGCTCGGGGGTCGGAGAGTCAGGTCTCGAGGGCTCAGCTCCCCGGGCCACAGTCCCTTCCTCTGTGAATCGAGAATGACGATTCTCACCTCTCAGCTCTTTGGGTCTCTCTGCTGTGCTCGCAAAAGATCTGCAATTTTTGCAACTTTCTTTTTTCAAATAATGTGAGTTGGGAAGGGGAACTAAAATGAAGTTGAGTTCCTATATGATTAAGAAAAATATTAAAGAATGTTTGCATGATGCTCCACAGGTGACAAAGCAAGGTCACCTGCATGTTCTTATCTGGAGGATTCAATGATCCTCTGGGGTGGAGAGCAGAGGTGGCTAAGAACACAGGTTCGTACCCCGCCTCCACTGCTAATGGCACTGTGACTTTGGGCAAGTTATAGAACTGTTTTGCACCTCAATTTCCACATCTCTAAAATGAAAATTATAAAAACGTAAACATTTTAGAGGGAGGATAAAGTAGGTAAAGATGAGTACAGGATGTCCACGAGCACATGGTCCAGGCTAGGTGTTTAAATGGAAGTCAGCCACCATCACCATCACCATCACCGCCATTATCAGCACACCTCCATGCCCCTCAGGAATCCGAGGTTCTGAGTGGGGGACACTGTGGGTGGCCTCACGCGGGTCCCAAACTGACCTACTTCCAGTATGGCTCGCTGAAGTCACAGTCTGAAGAGCTAAAAACACTTCCCAGACTCCAGTAGAGTCCTGAATAAGATTTCTCGTCCACCATCCGGATAGACGTAGGCAAGCTCAAGGCCTTCACTTCCCTGTGCAGAGTTTAGCGAGGAGTGTGACTCTAGAGCGGGCCGGCCACACAGAGGCAACGGTTCCTGTGTGGTGCCGTCCAGTGGTGTGGTTTCTGCGGTTGTTCCAGAAGCACAATCTGAAGTCTGTTTCTTCCACACTCCCTGTGCTACTGTGCGGTACAGATCGGGGCGGCGTAGAACACGGGTCTATACCCTCCCTGCAGGACTGTGTCTTAACAAATCGCATTTTCTTAGACCAGGTAGAGAAGATTGTGTCGTCTGCAGCTGAGAAGATGGGTCAGTGTGGCAGCAAAATGCTCTTTCCTGAAATCATAGGCATAAACCGTGAAGACCAAACCCGCCTTACGACTCCTCGGTGAGTGCTCGTGTCACTGCGTCCCTGGAAGAGAAAGGAACGTCAGCCAACTTTAACCTGAATTCACTCATTAAGTCTATGGGACTTGATCACATCCCCGCTGTGATCCAGGAGCTGTGCCAGGTACTGGGAACGTGGCTGAGTTAATACGCAGCTAAAGGACCTGCCCTCAGAGAGCTTTTCATCAGTGGAAGAGACAAAACTAAGGCAAATAATAAAAATAAGATGTGATATAAGTGCTTTAACAAAAGGGTATATTGTACGGTAGGAACATAAGTGAGAATGCAAATACGTTAGCAAGCAGTCGGGTGGGACTCAGGTGAGGGGCCGAGCGGGTGGGTGGAGAGGAAGTCATTGTGCAGAAAGGGAAGGGCACAGGCAGGGACTCAGATAGCACGCCCACTGGGCATCTGCAGGGTGTTCTGACATTCAAACAAGAATCAATATGACTTTATTTCAAAACTGGGTTACTTTAAAACTGTTATCCTTCATAACTGTTTTGAGCCATCTTGGCTGGGGTATTTACGGTAGGAGATGAACTAATCAACAGAGCAGCCGTAGGCTATACATTAGTGAAATAAATGCATATGGCTATAAAGCATTTGGGCTTATTTAATCACATTAATACAAACTGTCATTCTCCTTAGAGGAACACCAGAGGCCACTGCGATCTATAATTGTACAGACATGTGCTGAGTCCCGAGTCCTCTCGACACGCCGTGTGCCATGCTAGACGGGGAACACGGCAAGGTCCTGGCCCTGGGGAAACTCACATCGAAGGGGAAGGAGATTTTCATATTATTTTTTCTTAAAAGATTCACTTACCATTATGAACAATTAGTGAGAAGAAAAAATATATGACTTGCCCTCGCCATGCCTGTACATGACTTTGGACACTGTCATTCCAGATAACCTTCATCTCTTTCCCGGCCGCTGAGGGCCGCACTTCAGCTGCTGACGGGCTTGTCGCCCCTCCCTCCACCCTCATCCCCACCTGGCCCCGGCCCTTAAGCATTTCTCAGAAGCTGCCTTTGGTTCCCGGCCCGCTGTCCTGTACTCGTCTCTTGCTTGAGATCTCAGAGGACACCGCAGGATGTTGTGGTGGAAATACTGAAGAAACGGGGGTCAGGAATTGTGGGTTCTCACAGCCGTGAGTCCTTAGCAAAGTCACGCCCCCTCTCGGGGACTCGTCCCCAGCTGGAAAATGAGCTCACTGAGATAGACGACCTCCCCGGTTCCTCCAGGACCAGCAACGTGATGCCTGCGCCTTCGTGACCCAGGGGCGTGCCCTTCAGATGCAGATGTAACTGTGTTTGCCGAGAATAATCGAGATGAACACCGGTCATAGAACATGTGTGTTTCAAACTTGTTTATAACCAGATCAGATTGAACTAAGCACGGAGCTTCTCCACCTCTGCTCTAAGGAATTAAGGGAAAAAAAGAACCAGACAAATCCTGAAAATTCCTACTGTAGAAGCATCTGGGGTCGACTAGATGGAATAAATTGTATACACAACCCCTAAAGAATAAATAACAAAAAAAATGATACCT
The DNA here is from genome assembly GCA_028533085.1 of Varecia variegata. Lineage (NCBI taxonomy): Eukaryota > Metazoa > Chordata > Mammalia > Primates > Lemuridae > Varecia > Varecia variegata. Next base: position 1,519,008 of record CM052438.1, read on the forward strand.
ATTAGTAATGAAACATAAGTGTAATGTTTTCTAATTTGGCCAGCTGGTTTTTACAGGCTTCTGTCATCATTGTAAGCAATAGAACATTTTTTCAAATCTAGAGCTGGTAACACAGCTGAAATTAAATTACAGATGCAGTCTGGCCACCACGACTTCCAGGGGCTGATGAGGACCCGGAAGCAGTGAGAGAATCTGGGTCTGCGTCCGTCCTGGGTCCTGCTGCGTCATTACCTGTATGGTCCCGGCAAGCCACCCACACTCTGGATTCAGGCAGCCCTCCTGCGGGGGTGTCGTGACGTTCCGAAGAGTCGCACTTTGCAAGCTGTCGAGCACGTCCGTCTCCGGGAATTCCTGCTGTCTGAGAACCCTGAGCATTCACGCTCTCTCAGACTGAAAGGGACAGTGATGGATAATCTTTTGTTGTCCCAGATATTGAGCTAAGTGTTTTAAATATACTGTGATCCTCACAGCAATCCTCCCCTCCCCATTTACAGATGAGGACACTGCAATTCGGAGAGAGGCAGCCGCGTGCCCAGGGTCACACGGCTGCTTAGCAAAGTGCAGGCAAGGCCCGAGCTCCGTCTGCCTCACGGGCACAAGCAGAGGTCGTGTTGCTTATGACAGTGTATCTTTTTGCAGATACAACCTCTTTTTCAGAATAAAATTTGAGGATTCTTGATTGATCTCCAAGCTGTCATTTGTCTGTAGTCGGTCCGACGCCGGCACTTGCCAGGTCCGCACTCTCCTGTCACCTTCTCACCTCCTGCAGATCACCGCTACTCGTCCCAGGTGTCACGGGTGCTGTGACATCAGCGCCTGGTCTCACAGGGAGACTGCAGGGTGATGATGGCCCCTTACGGGTGTCCTACGCCTTCCCAAGCCCGCTGTGTCATGTTGCTCTGGGGACATTGAGCTCCCTGGGTCGTTACCATAGTCACTGTCTCCAAGAGCATAGACTTGGCAGAGCAAGCCTCCTGGTGAGTGAAGGGGTTCAGAACATGCCACCCTGAAATCTAACACCTCGGCGTATTGAGATCGTGAGCTGAAGGCTCTGGGAAACAGCAGGTGCAGGAAAGGCTCTCTGACGCCCCCTTTCTACCTAACAGCACGTCACACATAACATTTCCCACGAGAAGGTGGCCTCCCTGTCCCGGGAAGAGGAGGACAGTTCTCATCAGCAGAGACGGGGAGTCAGGGGAAAACGGACCCATGAAAACAAACTGGTGAAATAACCCTTATCTCCCTCCAGCCGCCCTCCTGCATTTCCCAGCCACCGGCCCGTCCCATGAGGTGCTGCCCTTGGCCCTGGACCCTTTGTCTTGTCACATGCCCACAATTTAGCGTTCTTTGTGTAAACAGGTATAAGTTTTGGGGACTAACAGCTTATTCAGGTTTTAATTGTTCTTTGGAAGACTCCTGCGTGCATGTACAAAAAAATAGAATTTGTGTGCTTTTCCCTGTTAGTCAGTCTTATGCCCGTTTAATTCTTAGGCCCAGACACAGAATGTAAGAGGACGGAAGAAGTTTTCCTCCCTTAAATAAGTATCTGGAGAGAGTCAAGAATGTTCCGGCTAACTGAGGGGAAGCTAAGGAAAGCTGGGGCCCACACGGGCAGTGATCTCCACAGGCTGCAGGCCACAGGTCAGGGGAGGGTGCAGGTCGCACCTGGCACCAGCCTCTGCCCTCACGGAATCTTCCCTGGAGCAGCAGCGGTAAGTCGAGGCAGACAGCAACTGCTCTTCCATGAGTACCGTGCATTCTGGGTCTGCAATGCATCTCATTTCTACACGAGGGAAGACCTGCTTCTAAAAGTGTGATAAAGAAATAGAACGGAGGAAGACATCTTTTTAAATAAATTGATAAACAGCAACTTGCCTGGTGAGGGGATTGGTCTGACATTCATACTCACACTTGGTTTAAAACGGAAGGCAGGATTGACAGACTGGAGAATAGTATGTGTCCGATACCCCTTCCCACTCGTACCACAAAAAGTGGCAGACTGTGGCCACGGGCAGTCCAGCATCTGCAGTGTCCACTGCGGTCCTCCTTTCCCGTGATGCTAGAAGTCTTTATGGGCGAGAGGGAAAAGGGAGAAGAAGGGGTTGAGGCCTCCTATTTCCAGAGTCACGGCATCGTTCCCTACCGGAATGCCTGTACGTGAGATGACAAAATGTCTAGCAGCAACTTCCCATTTGGCAACTGAGGAAACTGAGGCTCTGGGAGAAGAGATGGTTTCCAAAATCACACAGCCGAACAGCCAGGACTGGAACCCCTGTCAAGTTGAATCCCTGTGGCCCGTGAGTCAGTTTCTGTCAAGCTGACAAGGGGACACTGAGGGTTAGAAGGAAAGGGGGGAGGGAGGAAAGGGGGTGGGTTCGTGTGTGGTCCTACATTTTAATGGCCACCAGTATATCCCACATTTCGGAGTAGGGAGACAGCACTTTTGAGACCTGTATTGTTTGCAATCTCCCATGGATCCCTTTTATTGGAGTCTTTAGCCTGAGACTCACTCAGCCCAGCCCTGCTGTAACGTTGAAGGCTAAACGCAGTGCACTCATCGCCTTCTGTGCCCACTCCTGCCCTAGTCCCTAACCAGTGTCACCCTCAAACCCAGAAAAGAGGGGCCTCTGCTCTGGCCCCAAGCTTTAGCAGGTCCCCCGGCCCCCAGCCCTCCTCCAGCCACATCCCTCCCCGTGGGGAAACACCCCCATCTCAGAACCTGCGCTTCCCCTTCTAGACCACGCTCTGGGCACCAGGACCACAGCACGCTCCTCCCAGGCATCCCGGAGCCCCCACACCACCAGTGTGTGAACCCCCAGGCCAAGAGGTGGCCAAAGTGGGGCTGTGACCAGAAGGGGCTGAGCCAGGACACGCAGGCTGGGAGGGCCAAATACAGACACATGGAGTAGGGCAAACCCACAGGGCCCGGGGGAGCAGCGCTGGGCCACAGGTCGTGGTCTAGAAACCAGATCTTGACTGTCCAGTTCTGATGCCAAAACACAGGGCGTCTAGATCTAGTTCAAATCTAAATTCCAACCTGGCTTTCCAGGCCATCATGAATGCAGGTGTATTCCTCATGGTGAAAAGACAGAGCATATTGATTTTGCAATGTCTTAGCTTGACTTCCAGTGTTTGCATGTTAAGACATAGAGTAAGTAAGGGGTCCTCCCTTTGCACTGTTGCCCTGGGCCCACACATGAGGCTCCAAGTTGTCTCCTACCAGAAAATGCTTTCCTTGCTGTGCAGGAAACACAGACTTTATGTGAGTTCCAGTACCCTACTATCAAACCCAAAACCAGCCATGGTGCAGAGGAAGGAGCTTGGATGTTTCTTCCCATTGCTGTTGTCTCTCACAGGAGAAAGCTCTTTCACTGCAATACTGATCCGGTCCAGCCCAGAAGAAATGGAGTGAGTTCCTGATACACCTCTTCCCTTTTCCTACTGAGATCAAATTTCTCAAGGAGAGCAGGAGTCCTCCTCTCTCCTCCATGCATATGTCTGTTACCTGTGACCAGATAGGTAAGTCTGTTTAAC
>CM052438.1:1523041-1547601 GCA_028533085.1 Varecia variegata
AACCTCAAACTCCTGGGCTTAAGCGATCCTACTGCCTCAGCCTCCCGAGTAGCTGGGACTACAGGCATGCGCCACCATGCCCGGCTAATTTTTTCTATATATATATTTTAGTTGGCCAGATAATTTCTTTCTATTTTTAGTAGAGACGGGGTCTCGCTCTTGCTCAGGCTGGTCTCGAACTCCTGACCTCGAGCGATCCTCCTGCCTTGGCCTCCCAGAGTGCTAGGATTACAGGCGTGAGCCACCACACCCGGCCAACGTAAGGTTTTTGAGGTTCATTCATGTTATGGCACGTATCGGTATTCCATCCTTTTTATCGCCAAATAATATTCCAGTGTATAGCTAGACCACACTATATTTATCCATTCAGCAGTTGATAGATATTTGGGTTGTTTCCATTTGGGGCCATTATAAGTCATGCTGCTATGAATATTTAAACACAGAAGCTTTGTTTAAAATTAAAGGGGTTAATCCTACTTTTCTTCACAGTTCCTTTTTCATTTAAAAATCCATTTCAGAGACCTTTACACACTAGCACGTGCAGACTGCGAGGTAGGAAAAGAGGTGCATTGAGGGTCTGATAGGGGCAGTGAGCAGAGGAGTTTGCTGGTGTGCAGAGAAGCCACCTTTTACTTCAACCAGGGCAAATTTACAGCAAAAAGGAAAACTAGGAAGAGATGATTTGCAAGCAACCAGAAAAGGTATAGATAAGGTTAAACGCTATTGTCACCTGCTTTGGCAAATACGACAGCTTCTCTAGACATTCCTGGCCCCATTTCTTACAAATCAGTGCCAACAAGCCCTGTCATCATTGGGGAATCTGCTCAGCTCCCATGACCCCGGCCAGACACAGCACCACACGCTGTCACCATCACAGCGAGCAGCCCTCCCTGCGCCCACCTCGCACCTCTCTCATCCTCTTCTCGTCCCAGCCCAGTCCTGCACCCATCCTCCCAGTCTCAACAGATGGAACGTCAACCCCTCGTGTGCCCGGTTCTTGAATATCTCCCATGTCCTTTGTGAACGTGTCCCAGTGGGTGCCCGGGAGCGGCTGCGTTTTACCCCCAGGTGCAGCCTGGGTTGCTGAGAACACTGAAAGGACAGGGAGATTTTAAGCGGAAGTAAGAGTGACGTTCCACATTTTCCCCCTTTGTTACCTGTTATTAAAGTATCCGGAACTGCAGCCTGCTTGTCTCGAACTGCCCACCCACCTCAGGCAAACCTCGTGCAAAATAACACAGGAGCTTCATATTTCCACACTTTAACACCCCGTCACTGTCTTGTTTTTCCCTAAGTCAGAACTGGTTGCGACTGCTATATTTGTAATTATTCATTACTGAAATATTCCACCTGGCGACCAAATCAGGCTGGCAGCAGAGTAGGGCTGATTATACAAAACCCATCTGTCCTCATTAATCTGGGTAATGATGTGCGGAAGGAAGCCCAGGCGGGAACCCTGGAAGTCGGTGCTGCGGGCTCTGCCAGGTGACACGGGCAGCGACACGGCTGTGCACGGCCTCCCCTTTGATCTACAGGAGCCGCGTCAGACCCGGGGACAGCCCCGGGTCTAAACATGGCCCTGCAGACAAGTCATTATCTGGTGTCAGAGGGGACCGGACCAGCTTTCTGCAACGTTCAAGTTCTGACCTGTCTCCAAGGGCACTGGGGACTTGGTCAATCGCTCCTTCTCCCTGCTCTGCCACCGCCACCCTCTACCCCTTCCTTGACTTGAGAAAATAATCTCACCCTTAAGAAATATGACTTGATAACATCATGGATATTTGGAAGTAAGAAATACAAGTTCACATGCTGAAAACTTTATCATCATCCTCACTGAGCAGCTCACATCTAGAATCTAAATCCCGGATCTGTTCTGTGGGCAGAGGAGGCTGGGATCTGGCTGCCGTGCACACCTGCCATATGCACATTCACCAACAGACCCCAGCTCCAAGCGAGCTTGGCGCTCCCTCTGCCACCAGCGAACGATATTTCCTGCACGCCTCCCCCGAACCCCTTGATCTGATGTCTTGCCCAGTGCCAACCCAGACTTGGTACCATGAGGGACAAAACCAGGTGGGTGCAGAGGAGGCAGCTATTTATCTAAAATAAGGTCTTGTTCTAATCTATAATTACCCAGATACCTGCTGGACTCTAGTCTGGAATGTTCCGTGGGACCATCACCTCCACCTGTCTAAAACTGACCTCATTCTTTCCCCTTACAAATAAAGGTCTCCTCCCAAGACCTGACTTTATATTCTAGCACCACCACTCTGCTCATTTACCCACTCAGAACCCGAGCATCACGCCCCCTGCCTCCCTCTCTGACCCCGTGTCTGCTGGGTCAGCTCAAGCTCTGGCTGCTCTCGGGGGCTTCTGTTTCTACACAAACGGCTGCGAAGTCCAGCCGTGCAGCACCTCCTGTCAAACTAGTGTGGTCGCTTCTTAGTGGGTGTCCAGTCACCACTCTTTCTGACCTCCAATCAAATATTTAAAAAGATATTAATATTGGAAAGGAAGAGAAAAACCAGTGACTGTTTTCAGATAATACAATTGCTTATTCTAAGTCCAAGACGAGTCACTGACACGCTATTGCTGTGGTTTGAGCATTTGTCCCGCCAAAGCTCATGCTGAGCTTGAATTGGCAGTGTAACAGTATTGTGAGGTGGGGTTTTTAAGAGATAGTATCAGACCATTATATATGTATAATATATGCACATATAAAATACAATATATATACATGTGTGTGTGGATATATGTATTTCCTAGTCTGTGCTGTTTTCTTACAGCAGCACAAAACAGACTTAGACGACTCCTAAACTAGCAAGAGAGCTCAGGAATACATCAGACACATGATGGTTAAAACCTTTACGTCTGTCTCATATACAAGCAATGATTAAATAGAAAATATAACCAAAGAAGATTGCCTGCCCCCTCAAAAGCAACAGAAATGTAAATACTTAGAATTAACATTAAGCTACGAGAATGTAAGACATCTATGAAAACTGCAAATCTTTCGTGAAGAAACAAATGCACGTTACATGTTCTTGGGTACGAAGACTTACTATGAAGTTAGGAATTGACCTCCCAAATTAATCTGAAAGTTCAATTCAATCCCAATAAAAATCTCCACAGAAATTAACATGGCATTTGACAATTATTTGATAATTCTATAACAGTCTATAGAAATCTAAAATTCCTAGTGAAGGATTATAAATAATGAAGAAAATTTTGAAAATAAGAAAAATTTGGCAGAACTAGTTCTATTAGAATTCAAAACATGTAAAATTATGGTAAGGTGTGTCTTTTCTTGTGAGCAGAAAAAAAAACCCCAGAGATCGGTGGAGTAAAACCATAACTCCAGAAATGCAGCTATATAGGAACTTAATTTATGATATTTCATGGAGAATGAGAGGTTCGAGTTGGGGCATAAGATAGTCTGTAAATGCCATATGGAAAAATTGGCCATCCATGTGGAAAAACATAAGGATTCCACCTCACCCATACTGTCCATAAAACCAAAGATAGAGGAATAAATCATGTATAAAAACCAAAGCCATGGGAGAAAATATAAGAGAATATTTATGTACTCTTGGGATGAAGGAAGGCCAAAAAATTCCAGAAGCCATAAAGTATAACTGATTGAGCCATATTAAAAATTAAAGCTTGGTATAAAAAAGACATAGCTAATAAAGTTAAAAGATAATTTCCATACCAGGAGGAAAAAAATTGCAACAAAGAGAATGAGGGGCCGTGGTATGAGATTAGGCAGACCCGGGGGCCATGCTCTGGGGTTCCGTCTCTACCCCGAGAGACTCGGGCAGCATCCGAAGGGTCATGTGCAAGGTAATCATGACATGCCTGCGATGCACATTTGGGAAGAGCATCTGGCCACAGGGTGGAGGGCGACCTGGAGTGCAGCTGGGGTTGGGGCGGGTAGACCGATCATAAGGCTTTATCATACAGCGGTCCAGGCGAGAGACGACCACCAGGGCTATGACGCACGTGGAGAGAAGTGGGTGGACTGGAGAGAGCGTGCGGGAGCAACGTTGGCAGCTCACGGTCACGGATGGACGTGGGGTCGGGGATGAGGAAGAGGAGGGTGTTGGGAGCTGGGTTTCTGGCTCGTGTAACTGGATGGCTGGTAGATCTACGAGATGAGACAGAAACAATGGAAGAAAGACGCTTAGAAAGAAAAGTCGAAGGTTCGGTTTGGGCCACGTTGGATGAGGATGGGTTTGCGACCTTGTCGCCGGTGCATCTGAGTTCCACGGGTCCTGGTTAACAGGACAACAGGAAAATGAGATGACAACAAAAAGATGTAAAAGTGCTGGGGTCCAGGAGGGAAACCAGCAGACACTGTTGCTTGACTCCGAGGAGCTTGTCCTCCAGTGCAGAAGAAAGACGCTCGTACCACGAGTGATAAACAACGGCTCTCAGGAGCCACCAGGCCATGCTGTCCCTCCATGTGGAGACACTTCCTTGGACTCCAGCTGGACCCATGGTAGGTCCTAGAATCGGACGAGTCTGAGGGTCGGAACCAGGCCGTGGGCATTCCAGGTCGGTTTATCACAGCAATCGGGACAGTGGGATTTCAAATAAATGTGCTCATCATCTCTAAACGTTCTCTAATGACCTTGTATTGCTTTATTAGGAGACCAAAGCATCAGTAGACGTGAATATTTTTAAAATATGTCTTACAAAGAAGGAAAAACAGAAAACCAAAGATCATAGAGGATTGTCTTTCTTTTTTACGTCCTTTAACACTTGCAGTATTCTGAAGAAGAATGACATCTGGAAGGAAACACAGGAGTGGAGGAGAGCCTGCCTGGTCACCAGTGTCCCAGGGCACATTATGACACCAGGAAGAGGGGAGAGGGGAGGGCAGAAGAACCCCAAAGGGACAGGGAAGAGAAAACACACACCCACTTTCAAAACTAGTGACACACTATGAGTGGCTTCTCAGCGCAGAGTGAGTGAGAGTACTATTTCTTAACAAAAATGTATTCAAAAAAATATCAGTGATGGCCTTGTTTTGTTCATCACAATCACCCCACGCAGATTCCAATTTCTAGTCTTTAATACTTAAACTTATCAAAGAAATTGAAATTAAATAAACTTCTCCCTTTCCACTGCCAGATCTCTCTCATTTTCTTCTCTTGTTTCTTTTTTCTTTTTCTCTTACCTGCACTTAGGAATACGGATGCTCAAAAAATATTTGTTACTAATTCCCTGATTCCCTGGCCCTGTGGGGTTTGGGCAAGAACGTCTTGACCCTTCTTTGGTGCAGCCAGGGTTACCTTGCCTGGTGAAGGTGCCCCAGGCCAGCTCTGCTAAGCTCCGAATCCTGTCCGGGTGGGGTCTGTGCCTTTCCACACCTCGCCTGTCAGTGCCACGCTGAGCTGCATCTTAGGATGCAAATGAGCAGATTCTCTGATACCTGCTTCCTGCCTGTGAGTCTGGTGCCTCATTTCTAGCTCCTGCAGCCTAAAATTAGATGGCATCACCAGAAAGATGTTCAACCAGTCCTTCTTTTTTTTTTTCTTTTTTTAACCATCATCCATTTTTCTGGGATCAAGCTACTATTCTAGGAAACAGCATCCAACCTGCACAAAAAGGGGGGGGGAGGGGAAGATTGCCTTGGGGAATAGACCACATAAGTGGTCCAGTGTACCATCCTTCCCCAGAAGGAAAACTGGGCTCTTTACTACATTAAAATTTCACCCTACCTCCACAGAGAGCCCAAATCATGTTCAAATTTGGAGTTAGGGCACAAAATACAAAACCTGGAGCTAGGCTAGCAACTGTCCTCTAATTAGAAATTGCTAGAAATCAGCTAATTGTAACACCACTAGAAACATCCTGCCTGTGACCCATACAAACAATACACATAGGGATGTTTGTGACTATGTGTGTGTGGCTATAGATATAAATATAAACATAGATCAACACACTAAAGAAACTAAGCAAGCTAGTCTCATCTGCTTTTTTCTCTAATCAAGATGCATTTTTTGGAGTCTGCATTCAATTCCAATTAAGGGATTCTTTTATGCCTTTTATAGAGGAACGACTATATTTAACACCACCATTCACTCTAAATAGTAATTGGATTTTACAAGGTACGAAGCTTTTAAAGCTACCTTGAGTCTCAAAATCTTCTCTATGCTGCTAATGAGCCAAGCTGGCTGAGCCTGAAGTACAAGTGCAATGAAAAAAGGCTTCCCGGGCACCAGAGAACCTGCATTGCACCTCTGCTGACAGAGCAGAGTCCTGCCGGGGGTCCGGCTAATTCTCACAATTAAGGAGGAAGTAATTCCTTTATTAAAAAACATATCAGTGATTCGAAGGAACTGGCACATTGGCTTTTTTTAAGAATTCAGAATTAGGTTGTAAACCTAATAAGTGTAAAGAAGAGGAAGGAAAAGCATGCATTCAGAAACGTGTACTATTCTGCTGGAAAATATACCAGCTTGAAACAAAGAGGACTTCTGCAATATTCGTGGAGAGTGATCATGATGTCTTCCATCTCAGTCTGCTTTGATGGCTACAAATAAAATTTCTCCAATGTCACAAAACAATTATCTGTGCAAAACTTCAAATAAGCTAGAATGAAACATCAACTGTATCAACAAGATAAGTTAAAAAAAAAACTGACTCTTCAGACATTCTCTTCTGGAATGGGCGATCCTACCCTTATTACAGCCTTGCTCTCTTCAAGTGCCCACACCATTTCCCTTCACATAGTAATCAGAAGTCTATGGACAAAAATGCATCAGAATAGATTTGCTAGATTCTGAGTTAGTGGAGTAGGAAGTACCAGGAATCTGCCTGCCCACCCAGACAACACTTGCACTGGCAGAATCTGTCTGACGCAACTATTTTGGAAAACTGGAATCTATTGAAGGCTTGAAACTCCCAGGGGAAGATTTGGGTGGTAAATGGTGGTAAGTTTCAGCCAATTTCAGCTCTGAGCTCAGCAGTGGATACCCACCTCCCATCACATGGTCCACATGTTCCTGGAGCAGCTGGCATGCAACTTTCAGGAGCCAGGATGGGCAATAAGAAATCTGTCTTCTAAAACTTGAGGATATATGTCCTAATCACTGATTACTGTTTTTGATCACATGGGTACAGACACACAGGTGGGCAGCCATTGTTGCATTGTCCCCCTCACTGTTGCAAGTCCCTCCCCCTCCAGCTGAAGTGACTTCCAGGGGATTGAAAAGGATGGTGTCTTTTTTCTCCCTTTATTTTTCCTTTTTTTTCCCCCCTTATAGGAGCCAGACATTATAGACTAGGACATTCAAAAATAACTATTAATCCATAAACAGAAAAAATGAGAAAGTCACTACACATGACCAGGAAAAGTCACAGGCTCAGAAAAGACCTGAGAGAACCTTAAGTTCATATCTCAGGCTGATCCTTGACACAGGGACAGCATACAACAATCTTTTAAAAATTAAAACAAAACAAAAACAGCAAACTCTGGGAGAGACAGAGAATCTGACTTCCAAGGTTACCACATTATTAGACTCAAATATCCATTTTTCAACAAAAAATCACAAGGCATACAAAGAAATAGGAAAGTATGGTGTATTCAAAGGAAAAAAAATAAACAAACAGAAACTATCCCAAAGAAAAACCAGATGGAAGACCTACTAGACAATGGCTTCTAAACAACTGTCTTACAGATGCTCAAAGAACTAAAGGAAAACACGTAGAAAGTCAAGAATACAATGTATAAACAAAATGGAAACATCAATAAAGAGATAGAAAATCTAAAAAGAAACCAAAAAGAAATTCTAGAGCCAAAAAGTATGATAACTGAAATGAAAACTTCACTAGAGGGAGTCAATGGCAGATTTGAGTAGGCAAAAGAAAGTATAAGTGAACTTGAAGATAGGACAATTGAAATTATTGAATCTGAGAAAAAGAAAAAACATTGAAGAGAAGTGAACAGAGCCTAAAGGATCTGTAGGATGCCATAACACAGACGAACATATTCATCGTGGGAGTCCCAGAAGGAAAACAAAGAGAAAAAGGGGAAGACAGATTATTTGAGAAAATAATGGCTGAAAACTTTCCAAGTTTGATAAAGGATACAAATATAAATATCTAAGAATCTCCACAAACTTCAAGTAGGATGAACTCAAAAGGCCACACAAAAACACATTATAATCAAGCTATCAAAAAACAAAGACAGAATCTTGAAAGCAGCAAGAGAGAAAAAAATTACCACTCACAAGGGTCCTCAATAAGATTATCAGAAGACCAGAAGGTAGTGGGCTGATATAATAAAAAGGCTATAAAAAAACCTGTCAACCAAGAATTCTATATCTGGCAAAACTGTCCTTCAAAAGTGAGAGAGAAATCAAGGCATTCCCAGTCAACGAAAAGCTGAGGGAATTCATTACACTAGACCTTCCCTGCAAGAAGTGCTCCAAGAAATCCTGAAGGTTGAAACAAAAGGACGCTAGACAGTAACTTGTAGCCAGATAAAGAAAGAAAGATCTCAATAAAAGTAAATACATCGGAAACTATAAAAGCTGGTATTTTGTAACTGTACTTTCTGTTTTCAATATGATTTAAGAGACTAGAACATTTTTAAAAATTATTAGCCTAAAAGCTAATGTTATTGTAACTTTGGTTTGTAACTCCATGTTTTTTTCTATATAATTTAAGAGGTTAAGGCATAAAAATATTAGTTTATGCTTTTGAACACATAACATATAAAGATATAATTTTGTGGCATTAATAACTGAAAGATGTGAGGATGGAGCTACAAAGGAGCAGAATTTTTGTATGTTGTTGAAGTTAAGTTGCTATAAATTTAAATTAGAGTGTTATAATTTAAGGATGTTAATGTAATCCATGAAAACTACAGAGAAAATAATTATAGAATATACACAAAAGGAAATGATAAGGGAATTAAAATGTTTCACTACAAAAAGTCCACTAAGCACAAAAGAAGACAGTAAGTCCCTCCTTATCAGTAATTACTTTAAATATAAATGGATTAAATTCTCCAATCAAAAGACAGAAATTGGCAAAATGGATTTTAAGAACATGATCCAAATATATGCTGTCTGCAGAAGACCCACTTTAGATGCAAAGACACAAACAGGTTAGAAGTGAAAGAATGGAGAAAGATATTCCATACAAATAATAACCAAAAGAGACCAGGGATGGATATACTAATATCAGACAAAATAGACTTTAAATCAAAAAAGGTTACGAGAGACAAAGAAGAACATTATCTATCAATAAAATTTCAATATATCAGGGCAATACAGCAATTATAAATATTTGCACACCTAATAACAATCAAAATACATGAAGCAAAAATTGGCAGGATTAAAAGAAGAAACAGACAATTCTACAATAATAATTGGAGACTTCAACACTCCACTCTAAAAAATGATAGAACAATCAGACAGAAAATAAGTAAGGAAATAGAGGACGTGTATGATGCAATGAACCTAATAGATTTCACAGACATATTCAGAAAATTCTACCCAAAAACAACAGAATAGATGTTCTTCTCAAGTGCACATGGGACATTCTCCAGGATAAACCATATGTTAGGCCACATATTAAGTCCCAACAGAGTTAAAAAGATCTTTATTATCTAAAACATCTTCTCTGATCACAAGATAAAGTTAGAAATCAGTAACAAAAAGAAAACTGAAAATTCACAAATTTGTGGAAATTAATCAACACACTGTTAAACAACCAATTGGTAAAAAAAATCACAAGGAAAACTAGAAACCTCAAAAAATCAAAAACATAATTACCTTGTGATCCAGCAATTCCACTTCTGGATATATACTCTTCACAGAATACATACAAAGCAATTTTATTTAACTATTTTAATTTTCCTAGTCAATACTTCTATATCACAGCAACCCCATTGCTACTTATTTGGATTTATTTCTTGGCCAACTCAACACTCTGTGGAATAATGTCTCAGAGAGAACGTCCGTAGGTGATTTACATCCTGGGGCCTTTCACCCACCCCCCAAAAAAGGAAAAAAGAAAAGATGCTTTCACTTATGACTAATTTTGCTAATATAAAATTTGAGGGCTAAGAAATTTTTCTTTCAAAACAGTAATTTGGAGAAGCTAGGACAGAAATAACATACAGTGCTGCGGGTTCCCTCCCTGCCTGGGTGACCGTAGGTAGACACGTGCAGATAGATACACCCCCATAAACAGCCTGCAACGCAGGACGGCCCTGCTCCTTCCTCGTCCTTTCTTTTATTAATTGTACTTGGCACTTTTTGGCGTCAAATTTTCTTCTTGGTCTTTATGACTATTGCTTCTCTTTCCTCTGACTGGTCTCCTCCCCGGGCTTCCGTCATCCGCGCGTCCCTTGGGCTCTACACAGGCTCCGTGTCATCTCCTCTCACTGTTTTTATTTCTTTGCAATTTCCTTCCAAATTTTGGGAGCTCTCAATTTTATTTGACACTAGGCATTTTCTGATAGCTTTTAGAAACAATTGCAAACAAAATTTCTGACGCCCAAATTATAAAGAATTATTTTTTTGAAAAAGATCAAAAAGCAGCTGCCGTGGTTGAAGTGGGGCTCAGGAGCCATGGGCCCTACTCCCTACACCCCCTTCCCTCCCCGCACCAGCTCAGTTTGAAAACCCCTGCATTTCTCATTACATTTTCTGCAATGTTAAATTCCTTCTTTGCTACTTCTAATGTTGATTTTGATCCTATAATTTCATTTTCAATGCAAAATACTGTTTTGGTTATTAGACTTATTCCTCCCTTCCTAAAGCTGTGTACCTAGTTCCTCTATACACAGGTGACTTTAAAGCTTAAACTTTAAAGTTTGATTGGCAGCACAGACCAAAAATTTTCAGAGAAGTCAGATTGGTTAGCATTTGGAGAAATTTTAATAGCTCATTTGGAATTCATTGATGCTATGTCTCTTTGAAAAGCCAAAACAGTAAAGAAGGAAACTAATTTACAATTTTCTTTTCACTAAGAGAGGCTAAATATACATCTTAAAAATAAATTTTGAAAACATCTGTGCAAAGGTGGGCGGGACACAGGACGTGGAACCAGCTCTGGTAACCACATAAGCGGAGAGGAATGCGACGCACGGCGCTTTCTGTGTGTTCTTACTTCCAGATCTGTTATCACCCACTTGAAAAGTCATTAAATTTTAGTTTCCTTAAAAGCTTTCCTTATCACAATCATCTCCCTTTTCATCAAAGTCTATTGTGTTTTCATCTCATCCTTGGCTTCCTGAAGTTTATTGGGCTCAAATTAGATATTTTCTAAAATTTTCTGCTCTCTCCTATAATAAATTTTTTTCAAAGAACACTGTTCCTCTGCCTCTCGAGCCCGGTGTTTTCTCTCTTCCGTGTTCAATCCTTTGACTGGGGAGAGCTCTTTGCTCATAAAAAGCGCGTGTGGCTTTGCCTTGGTCCCCGTCCCTGTCTCTCGGAGCCAATGTCCCGCGACTGCAAGTCGCTTAGCCCGAGGAAGGGTTTCTTGGTCCTCCTAGTCTGAAGCAGTGTGTATTTCCTTGTCAAAGGCACTGAGTGAAAAACTGAGTCTCCTCTTTGCACTTCTCCCTCAGTTTTCCAGTTGCCAAATTCTGCTTCTCTTTCACATTACTGGGAATTGTAGCCCAGGAGTCAGTGGAGAGAGAGAAAGAGAGAGAGAGAGAGAGAGACTCTATAATGGGCAAAGAATTTCCTATGATCTCTTTTTCCCTATATGGCCTCACTTTGTTCCTTGGGGCTTCCTCTAAATTTTGCAGAGTAGAAATTTCTTCTGGCTTCTAGTAAGTTATTAAGTAATATTTCTGGTTTCCAGCTCTGTTGGAAATTCGACTCCCTGTCTATATTTTCATAATTATGTCAGTGGAAGGTGGGAGAGGGTAAATTAGGAGGCTCTAGTTTCTTGCCATCATAACCCACAAACTAGTGTGGCAATTCCAATACGTCAGGCCACTGATCAAACCTGCAATCTTCCCTGAAGTTATTAGGAATGATTGGTAGCACTGAGAGTGAAAATTTGTCCCTCGAGTGTGAGGAAAACCGCGGAGGACGTGAGTATACGGACACATGCATGTGTGTGTGTGTGCCTGGGAGGTGGACACACGATGGACACATAATGTGACAGTGATAAAATTGCAGAGGATGGACAAACAAGACAGTTAATGAAATTTAAAATCAGAGTTTGTGTGCTAATTTCTGGAGTGTTCCTCAGGGAAACACTTACAGGTCATTAACGTTATCTCCCCTGTGGACTCCAATCTACTTGGTGTGTGTGGTGACGAGGGGCTTTGGTGGTTGTCTGTGCAGCACCCACCCCCCTCTCTCCCATCCTAACAGTGTCCACCTTTAGTTCAGCTCCACCGACTCCCTTGCCAAGCCCTGTGCTTTGGAGAAAGCTGACTCGACACTAGTGTCCTGGTTGGATCCCGACTGGTCATCCAATCAGGGTCGTGCCATCTCCCCTGCCACAGGGATTAATCAGGTAATTGGCCTAAGCCAATTAGTGCCTGGCTGTCCCCAGCCTCATAGGACTGATCTGCATAACTGTGGGGTAGGCTAATATTTCTTTTAAAATATACACACAGGAAACACAAGCATAAAGGAAAAGATTGGCAAATTGAACTTCATTAAGTTAAGACTTTCTACTTATCAAAAGACACCACTGAGAGAGTGAAAGGCAAGCCACCACGTGGTAGAATAGGATTTTCATCCAGAAAGAACCCCAGGCAGCAGTCTTGAACAGGAACTTTACAAAGAGCACATCCAAACGGTTAATATGCATGAAAAGGTTCTCACTGCTATTAGTGATCAGGGAACTACGTATCAAAACACAAGGAGATACCACTATACATCTGCTAGAACATTAAAAACACTTCTTTAGTGTCACAATACCCCTTGTTAGCAAAGATGCTGGGCAGCTGGGCTCTCACAGTCACCTGATGGAAGTATAGACGGATACAGGCACTTGAGAAAACTTTGTCCGATGTACTGACGCTGTGTGTACGCCTACCCCATGACCATGAGTTCTATCCCTATAGACATACCCAAAAGAACTGCACACATACATGCAACAAAACACAGTATAAGAATATTACTGGTATCATTATTTTAATAGCCATAAACTGTAAACAAGCCAAACACCCATCAATAGCAGAAAAGGTATCTGGGCGCTGGTAACATTTTATTTCTTGATCTGGGTGTCAGTTACACAAGGGCTTGCCCAACTTGATCAGAAGTGAAAGAAGGATTTCAAACCCGAGTATGTCTGACTTCAAAGTCCTTTCAGTTACACTATTTTAATAAATGTGGCTATGTGGCAATGAAATGGCTGTGAATGGGAGCATGTTCCAATGACGGCTCTTTTTGTCATCCATTTGGGGACCGAAATCACAGACCCGTGACTAAGAAACCACTGCCACCTGGTGGCACCCATCCCTAATTGCAGGATCAGATATTTTGAGCATGACTCAACTTGACCTGTGTCTTGTCAATTCTAAATAGCACAACGACAGCAAAAGCTTCTATTAGATTTCTCTACACACACCATACATTCGTTTTACAAGCAATGATTTATGGAAAGAAATCATTTCTTCCCTCAGATGGCTTCATCTTAGTAATATAAACATTCAATCTTTACCCTATACTTATTATTTTTATACTTTAAAAAAACAGTAAAAATGATACCCACCAATCATTGAGGAGGAACTATATGCCAGAAATTGAATTAATATCTTTGTGTCATATTATGTCACTCAATGTGACAATTCCAGGAGGGGTCTACACTATTACACCCATTTTAGGGAAGAGTGGACAGAAACATGCTGATATTTCCCAAGGTCAACAAGGCTACTAAGTGATCAAATTGAAACTTTAATCCAAATCTGTAGGATTGCAGACCTCCTGCTCTCCTACCTTCCAGCATCTAAGCTGGATGTTTTTTCCTCATAGCAGGGGATCCAGAGATGTGGGTTCCAGTGCCAGAGGTACCGGGGACTCACTGTGGACTACGAGTGATGCACTTGGCTCGTCAGGGACTCAATTTCCTTATCTGTAAACTAAAAGTCTCGTGCAGATGATCTCTGAGGCTCCTTCCCACTCTATCACTAACAGCTCCTGAACACAGAAGAAAGGCATTAATCTAAGTCACTTGCAATATGTTTTTGTGGTTTGGTACAACTATTTTTAGACCATCACAGAATAAGAGCTCATTTCATGGAGCCAGTCACAGATTTCCCACAATCTTTGGGGGAAATCCAAGCTTGAGCCATGCTAGTGCTTAATGAGATGATGTAATGCAGGAGAATATATAGCGGGAAGGAAATTTTATTACTCTGAGTAAATGTGCATTTTCAAGTGAATTACAAGACCTTAAGAAGTAAATGTATACGCCCCAGGGGGGAAATCACCTAAGACTTTAAAACAGAGCATGTAGTGTTCATTTGTAGGCATTCTGAGAACCTCTGCAGATGTGAGTAAAAAAGGAAAATTGTACAGAACTTTTAACCCTAGAAAGAAAAACAAATGACCTCAGAAAAAATATCTTCAATTAAGTAAATTGAGGATACCCCATGACAGGTGCAACTGTCGGATAAAGGGGCTTTATAATGCAATGTGAGCTAATATACTCATCCAGCAGAGGTGCACTTATGCAAATCTGCTTATGTGAGATCTGCAGGATTAGTAACTTTAAAGAATAATGTGTGAAACTAGTCTGGCTTTCAAACAGTGAAGCATCCACTCTCCATTTCAACATGCCTGTTTTCCAGAAAAGCATGTTGGCCGATGCAAGCACAAGAAGTAACTCTCCAAGTCATGTAAATGTCTTGAGGTGTTTCTAAACTGTCTGTCACACACCTATAATATGCTGGGCACATGCATCCTAGCACATTCCAATCCCATGACGTCATTTCAGAATTCACAACTTTGGCAGACTGTAAGTGATTGGGAAGTTTGGTTTTTTCCATCATTATTTCAATAGCTAACCTTAACTGGGTAAAATAACTGAGGTAAGTCATTACACAATGAGAAAGGTGCCCCACAGAGATGCCTTTTTGTCCTGTTTTACCTATTTTATCTCTGCAAAGACACTCCTGGCATTTTTCAGTCATTAAACAAGAATTGTAATCCTAGCGCTTTGGAAGGCTGAGTCAAGAGGGGTGCTTGAGCCCAGGAGTTCAAGACCAGCCTGGGCAATAGCGAGACCCCATCTCTACAAAAACATAGAAAAAATTAACCAAGCGTGGTGGCGTGCACCTGTAGTTCCAGCTACTCTGGAGGCTGAGGCAGGAGGATCGCTTGAGCCCAGGAGTTCGAGGCTGCAGTGAGCTGTGATTGTGCCACTGCACTCTACTTCAGGCAACAGAGCAAGACCCTGTCTAAAAAAAAAAAAAAAAAAAACAAGCATTTATCAGCATGTAAGCTGGAATAAGTTCAAAGACGAAGCATCTTAGGGAATACCACTCACTGATGCTTTCAACACCAGCAGAGCATTGCAAGGAACCAAGGGCTGCGCTGTAAACTTGACAGGACTAAGCAACTAATTCATGTCCACTCCACAGTTACCGCACTAACACAATCGGGCCCACGGCATGTAAGTGGCCATTTTTTACACGTCTGCAGAGTAGGAGTCTGAAGCACAGGAGAGGAAAACCGCGTGTGCCTCCCACCGACCCCAGTGCTGGGGCCTCCAAGCGTGACCTGAGCACTCCTCCATAGAATGCTCCTCTGACACTTTAGTCTCCTCCCCTGCTGACACCCCCAAGTATCCTCCAGTTCCCCAGCACTACTATGCCCCTCAGCGCTTGCTCTAGCCCCGGAAGGCTTAGCTCTCCCTTGCCCAGCAGCCATAAATCCACGGGACGCTACAGTAAGGACGCACCTTCAAGGCGTCTAGCCCTCTCTCTTTACATCAGCTCAATCCAGCAAAAATGTACACACCTCTGGCAACTGGCATAGTGCCTGGCACATAATAGATACTCAAAAATTATTTATTGGATCTATAGATTTGCAAACTGTTCACATTTACGAGATGAACAAGACCCATCTTCTGCCTTCTCTGAGCTCGTAGTCCAGCTGAGGGGATGAGACATGTTCAAAAGTAACTATTAATATAATTGAAGAATAAGAAACCACCGCCACTCAAGGCGGGCAGAGGGAGGAGGCGGCATTTGAGGTAAACCCTAGAGGACGGATGGCAAAGTACAACAGACAGATAAGAAAATGCTTCCTCTTTTCTCTAGAACCTTTCCCTTCTAGTGTCTGTGCTCACATTCCTCTGAGAATTTCAGCCTGTGGTGCTTAGGTTCTAGCTCCACCCTCCAACCAGCCAGGCTCACAAACAACCCCCTAGAGAGCTTGCAGGTCGGACAGACGAGAGGACGGGTGGATGGAAAACATTCCCTGTCGTCTACCATACTGGGCTTCAGCTAATCTCGACTGACCTGATTAACCAAACTCTGGTGACAGTTTCATCTGCACTATGGCCCAGCCAATTTCCTAAACATCTTGCAGAAATCTTTTGCTACGCCCCGTCCTTCGATTTGCCTGTAGAGTTCTTCTGCTGTAAAATGGCCTATTTACCTCCATCCTCTAATGCCAAGTTCAAGTTTCACTTCTTCCAGGAAGTCAATTTGATTACAGTGGCCCCCAGGGATTCCTCCTTTCTCTGAATTTCGGCAGGATTTTCAATGGGCACCACACGATCTGTCCCTAAAGTACATAGTGCCCAGAATCTCCTCTGACTACTGCAAATGAAATCAGATTGTTCTGCAAGAGACTTCTCTTCGTGTGCAAGGAACAATTTATATTTGTGACGCGTCCTCTGCTAGACTGCACGGATCCTGACTCACCAGCTGCCGAGCAGGCATGGCAAGCGGGAAGGAAGAGGACGGAGAGAGACTGAGCTGGATTTGAACCCTAGCTCTCTCACTCACAAGTCACCCGTTTCTCCAAGACACCACTTCCTCATCTGAAAAAAAAATGAGATGAAGCTACCCCCATTGCAAACACGGCATGACAAGCAAGCGAGACCAGCCCCGTGAAGGTGCTTAGCATTGCACTGCACAAACGTGAGGCCTTCAGTGAATGACCGAGCCCCTCTGCTACTGGACACTCCAAGGTGCCGTGAGGAGGGAAGGAGGGTAAGTCAGAACAGCCCCCTCCCTCAAAGGGTTAATGCTATTGAATTCTGAAAAGAATTGTCTTGTATTTAGAATTCACTGGAAAATGCCTAAAAAAGCCAGGCCTTAAAGTTGAAATGTCTGTTTTGCAAGGTCAGCCCTCATTCTGTGAAACCCCGTAATCCAGGGGAAGCAGGATGTGTTCTGTGCAGGCAATGTAAACGCACCGCAACTCCGCCGACCAGGGTTTATCAAAACAATGCAGTTCTCTTACAAGCCGACGTCCTGACAGCTACACTGTAGCTCTATAATTATCTATCAAATGCCTGCAGATCATAACGGGGCTTCATTCCTCTGCCTGGCAATGGCGGCCTTTCCCTGCCACGGGGCCCTTCTCTTGCTGCCGGCGTGAGCAGCTCTCCAGACGATGCGTTAACCTGGGGGTGCGAAATCAGAAGAGAGCCCACCACGCACAGTGGCGCCTTTCACTGGCGCCTTTCACCTGTTGACAAACACCCAGCGACGGAAATCTAAGCCTGCTTGGGCAAAATAATAATAACAACAACAATAATAATAAAGTTGGGGACAGGGAATTGTTTTCGTCCACCCAACTGGGAAAGGCAGAGTGGCAAATGCCCACCGCACTGGGTCCACACTGCTGGACTCTGTCTCCTGCGCACAGACGTCATTTTCTCCCTCCGTGCAGGGGCTTCCTTCTGGGGCCCCTCCAGTCATCCTCTGGTCTTTCCTTCCCTGTGGAGCCATAGTTCTCGAAACCATAGCCCACCGCAGACGGCTCCAAGTTCTCCTTTCCCGCCGTCTCCCCAAACGTCCCAGAGCCTTCCGGCCACTGCTTCATTCTGAGACTGCTCCCATTCCAGCCGCCAGCACCTCCTCCGTGTCCAGCTGGACACGAGTTGGAGTCTTCTGCTACTGCTGTCTCTTTCCCCCCTGCCTTTTCTTTAAACATATTCTCTTCGTTCATTTTTATATTTTTCACGTTCTCTGCAAATTATATGTGTGACTTTTTAGCATCTATTTTTGATTGACAAATAATACTTGTATACGCGTCATGTTTACAATGTAGTTACAATGTTTCCATGCAGCGTGTTCTCTGGTCTCCTCCCGGCTGCCCCGTCTCAGGGTCCTTTGCTGGCTTCCTGCCTTTGCCCACCTCTTAGATGTCCTTATCCCCACGGTCCCACCCCCCGCTCCCGACTCTTCTCACTCCATGTGCTTCCTTTGGCCCACCCACACCCCCGGGTGTCATTGTCACCTTTAATGATAACTATATCCCCAACCCAGAACTCCCACTTGAATTCCAGACCCCAAATGATAACTCTCTCCTTCCCAATGGCCCAAAGGCACCTAGAATTCAACACGTCCAAACAAAATTCAACATCACCCCATTCCCCTAAAACTTGCCCCCCTTCTCTTCTGAGCGGCACCATTCTTCTCTCAGGATCCCAGGCTAGAAGCTGGACCCTCTGCTTCCGAATTCGGTGAATCCCGGGCCCTGTTAACCTCTAGACTGTAGCCCCTGCCCCCAACCCCACCGCCCAGCTCACCCACCGGATACGAAACAGCCGCCAAACAACCTACTTCCCTTCAGCCTCTCCCAGCCCAATCTCAAAACTCTTCCAGATATGCTCTTTCCAGAATACAGCACAGTTGGGATCATGTTACTCCTCCCCCCTCCCCACTGAAACTCTTGAGTTGCCTCCAATTGTCCTCAGACTAGAACGTGGGGAGGTTTCGTCCCTGCCCGTGAGGCTTCACGCCCCGCCTGCCCGAGTTCTCAGGTCTGGCCGCACGGGCTCTGCGTGGCTCCCGCGTGCACACCCTCCCTCCCGCCTGGGCACCTCAGCCTCCGCTCTTCACTTTGCGAAGGCTTTCCCTGCTCACCTCAGGGAACGCTGCTCATCCTTCAAGTCTCCACTTCGCCTTGTGCTGGTTTCCTGGGACTTCCATAGCAAAGGACCTCGCACTGGGGTGGCTTAAACAAGAGGAATTCATTGTCTGTCACTCAACCCCGGAGGCTAGAAGTCCAAAATCAAGCAGGGATGGTTCCTCTGGGCTGCGAAGGGGAGTCTGTTCCATGCCTCTCTCTGAGCTTCTAGTAGCCTCAGACGTCCCTGGCTTGTAGATGATGCTCTGTGCATTCAGTGTCCCCCTCTGTGCATAGCTCTCTGGGTCCAAAGTCCCCTCCTTTCTAAGGATACCAGTCACGTTGCATCACGCCCAGCCTAACAACCTCATCTTAGTGGGATCATCTGCAAGGGCCCTATTTCCAATAAGGTCACGTTCACAGGTACTGAGGGTTAAGACTTCAAAATCTTTTTCAGGGGACACCATTCAACCGGTAACGGCCAATCTTATAACCAACACCCTTCTTTACTTTACTTACAACCCTACCCCACTTCCACGCTTAGCTTTAGGAACTCGTGCGTAATTAACAAGCCGAAACAGAGAGGACTGGGACCCAGGAGGTGACCCAGACCTCGCAGTTTGCCCTCGCAGGGAAACTGAACCACTCTGTTGATGGCCTCCTGGGCCAAGGACCGAGGGAGAGAAGTGAAAGCCCAAGACCACCCCAAAGTTAGGATCTGATAGAGCCCTTCACCCCGCACTATGCCATGATGAGGAGTCAGGGGTGAGCGAGCCTGCAGCACACGGGCTTCTCCGCCTGCAAACCCGCGCTGCAGCTCAGTGTTGGCGCACAGCAGCACAGGGAGCGGGAAAAGAGAGGGGTGAAACCATTTCCGAGAGAGGGTGATCTAACGTCAGCCCCACACAGCCAGAATCAGCCCCAGTTCTCACCGCCGGGGTCGTCTAAACCCCCTTCCCTCCTTTCTTTTTGGCTCATACTGAGCCACTGAAGCTCACTCTGAAGGCACCTGTACACCCGGGAAGGGGTGATGTAGGCACAAAGATGAAATGACGGGTGGAAGAAGGATACAGCATCTTTAGGACAAAAACCAGTTTAAACCAAAACCACATGACATTGATACAAGGAAGGAGAGTGACTGGGAAACTCTTGACGTTTTTGGCTTGATGCTTTTAAAATCCACATTCTAATAGTGTATTGTTTTGGATATTAAAATCATATATAAGAAAAAGTCTTCCTTCCTGTGACATCTGATTAAATTACTTCACTCCCTTCTACTCTTTAAGCCTTTTTTTTCTTTTCTTTTTCTTTTTTTGGCAGGAGGTATTACGATATTCTTGGAGGAAATTTTATTGCTTAGAATCCAGGATTGTGAAAACATTAAGAAGCACCAATGTTTTCATGATGTCACAGTCAAAACAATTCTCAGGCAGTGAGTTCTACCCCCGAGCAGGCGGGACGTGCGACCGTGGCCTGGGGGAGCTGGCGACCCCTTCCTCACCCCCACACCACGGGACGACGTGGGCCCTGTGTCAGGAGGCAGGGGCGAGTGAGATGGCAGGACAGCTGTGGAATAAAATCAGGCATTTCGGACTTCGAAGAGGCCTTGGAAGTCAACTCGCTGTGAGAGCTTGAGCAAGCAGCATGTGGTGGCTACTGAGCTGCTCCTGACACAGCAGACGCGGGACGGAGGATGCCAGGGTGGCTCCCAGAACAGCTGAGGGAGTGACAGCATTGCCTGGAGACCGTGGGCCAGTGTGTCACGTCTCCTGGTGGCCCTCAGGCCTCAGAACGCCTCCAACCTGCTGCTGCGGCTGAAGCCGGCCGGGCAGGAGGCACAGAGCCCGGTGGCTGAGCCACCCCGAGGGGGCGGCCAGGGCAGGGAGTCTGCGGAGCGCTGGTTGACAGAGAGAAAAGCACCCCTAGATCCTTAAAATTTCAGACCTACACAGATCCTGAACGAGCATATCCAGAACAAAATAGATAGTGATTGAAGGTAATTAAACTCTTACCGAAGGACACAGAGTTATCCCGCAGAGTGGGTTCCTGTGTTCTCTTCCTTCAGTCACCGCGTGTCAGGGGGCCCGAGGGCGCGGCCGGCACTTACCTGTCCGGGCAGCAGAGCCGCACATCCCCCCCCACACTGCACGTCCTCCTTCCTGGTGTCTACGCTGGGCACTCCCACCTCTCTGGGCTTCAGAGTCCTCATTCACTTAATGAATGGGTGTGACGTTATTTTTGTAGCTCCTTTCAGCATACGAATTGTCCTAGTTTCCTGTGGCTGCTATGACAAGTGCAAGTGACTTAACACAACACAAATTTGTTCTCTTCCTGCTCTGTAGTCAGAGGTCTCACTGGGCCACAGTGGACTTGTCAGCCGGGCCGTGTTTCCTCGGCCGCTCTCGGGAGAACCCGCTTCCTCGCCTTCCCAGCTGCCGGAGGCGCCCCCGGTCCTTGGCTCTTCCTTCTTCCGGCAGCGGCAGCCCGAGCCCTTCTCACGCTGCCTTCCTTCTGGGTTTCTTTCCTGACTGCCTTTTCCAGTTCTGTGGATCCCTGTGACTCCCATCCAGATACCAGATAACCCAGGATAGTCGCTCTGTTTTATCATAATCTCCCTGTCTTTTTCTTTTTAAGAGACAACATCTTACTGTGCTGCCCAGGCAGGCCTTGAACTCCTGGGCTCAAAGGATCCTCCTGCCTCAGCCTCCCAAGTAGCTGGGACCACAGGTGCACGCACCACACCTGGCTCTAATCTCCCTATCTTCAGGTCAGCTGATAAGCAGCCTTAATCCATCTGCAATCTTAATTCCCTTTGCAATTTAACCCAACGAAATTGCAGATTCTGGGGATTAGCTCATAGACATCTTTGGAGGGGGGTGCGGGGCTGGGGAGGGGGTGGCATTATTCTACCTACCACACCAATAACACAAAGCTCTGTTTCTATAATGATCAGCTCTCACTCCTATCACTTCCCTAGGGCCCAAAGCATGAGTATAAATAAGGAGGAAATACTTTTTTTTTTTTTCTTTTTTGAGACACAGTCTCACTCTGTTGCCCAGGCTAGAGTGCCATGGTGTCAGCCTAGCTCACAGCAACCTCAAACTCCTGGGCTCAAGTGATCCTCCTGCCTCAGCCTCCCGAGTGGCTGGGACTACAGGCATGCGCCAACACGCCTGGCTAATTTTTTGTTTATATTTTAGTTTTCCAGATAATTTCTTTCTATTTTCAGTAAAGACGGGATCTTGCTCTTGCTCAGGCTGGTCTCAAACTCCTGACCTTGAGTGATCCTCCCGCCTGGGCCTCCCAGAGTGCTAGGATTACAGGCGTGAGCCACCGGGCCCGGCCAGAGGAGGAAAATACTTTGACTTCTGAACAACCTGATGTTGGGAAAGGTGAAGGAGAGAGGACACCGACATTTATTGAGCATCTAATAAACATCAGCGACTGTGTTACATGCTCTGTCTACAGAAGCCGTTTGCTACACACAGAACCCTTCAAGACAATGACTGGGATCACCATTTTCATAGGAAAAAAGTAAGATTAAGGTGGTTTAATTAAAATGGCTAGGAAGTGGTAGAGTCAGAATTCAAATCCATGTGTATCAGAAAAACTTTAGAGTTTATGGTCTTTTTGATATTAAAGGTCATTAAATATGAAATGTCTGATTTCAAATCAAAAGTTTGGTTTATTATATCTCAAACAAGAAGCAGTACAATTAATCAAAGTGTGCTCTT
Source organism: Varecia variegata (assembly GCA_028533085.1). Taxonomy (NCBI): domain Eukaryota; kingdom Metazoa; phylum Chordata; class Mammalia; order Primates; family Lemuridae; genus Varecia; species Varecia variegata. Next base: position 1,545,798 of record CM052438.1, read on the forward strand.
AAACTGTCAGCACAGTTTTGGCATCTTAACAGTGGCTTGTTTATGCCAGCAGTGGGGAAGCCTGGAGAGCCAGTGGTGATTACATTGCAAAAGGCGGTTTCCACAGCTTGTTGAGGTTTGAATATTTTTCCTTGCAAGAAGTGGTCCAATGCCTGGAAGAAGTGGTCGTCAGTTGGTGCAAGCTCTGGTGAATACGGTGGATGACAGAGAGTTTCTAAGTGCAGCTGCTGTAGTTTGAGCAGTGTCATTTTTTGCAATAGGTGATCTTGCAAGAGGATTGGCCTGTCTCTACTGACCAATCTCAGCTGCTTAATTGCAAGCATCCTCATCATGTCATCCCACGGGTTGCAGTAGACATCCGAGGTAACCGATTGATCAGGTTTCATGAAGCTGTAGTGAATGATACCAGCGCTGGGCCACCACACAGACCCCATTAGCTTTTTTTGATGAACATTCGGGTTTGTACTGTGTTTCAGCAATTCACCTTTTTCCAATCATTGTGCTGAACACTTGCGATTGTCAAAAAGAATCCATTTTTCATCACACGTAACAATACGGTGTAGAAATGGTTCGCCTTTCTGTCATGACAGCAAAGAAAGACAAGCTTCAAGACGAATTCTCTTCTGATGCTCGTTTAATTCATGCAGAACCACCTAACCAGCTTCTTTACCTTGCCCATTTGTTTCGGATGGTCCAATATCATTGGAATAGTAATGTCAAACCTTGCTGCTAATTCACGCACAGGTCAAGATGGATTCGCTTCCACTACAGCTTTCAGCTCATCGTTATCCACCTTGGTCTCAGGTCACCCACACGGCTCGTTTCCAAGATTTAAATCACCAAAATGGAACTTCTCAAACCATCAATGTACTGTGCGTTCATTAGCCACATCCTTCCCAAACACTCTGTTGATATTTTGAGCTGTCTGTGCTGCATTGGTTCCACGATGGAACTCATATTAAAAAATAACACAAATTTTTAACTTATCCATGGTTTCACAAAAATTGCTCAAAAAAACCTTGAAAGATAATCACAAGTCAAAACATGCATTTAAAAGAAGGAGAATGTACCTTCACAATAAAAAAAAAACAGAGAGTGTCAAAGTGAAACATGAAAGATATCAACTGTCAAACTTGGTACTTGAGGAAATCAGACATTCCATACTATATAACCTGACACCTTGGTCCTTTCCCAGTTGACGGTCCCCTTGGCCTATGTGCTCATGATGACTTTCCAAAACTCTAGGAGCAATGTATCTGAATATACGCAATCCAAAGCCTGTCCTTTATTCTGAGTTTTTTTCATTCCTTTTTTTTTTTTTTTTTGGTTTTAAAACTATTTTTAGTTTCAAGAACGCTGGAGGTGGAAAATGAGGGTTGCTGGAGTCGTACAGACCCGACGTGAGTCTCAGCTCCGCTGCCTCCTGCCCGCGTTGCTGCGCAGCCTGGCGCTGCCTACCTGCACAGCGAGGATACGAGGTCTGCCTCCTGAAGCTGCTGTGGAGACTGAGACAAGCACAGAGCCTGACCAGGTGCCTAACAGGCTGCTGGCGCTCCTCCTCTACGGCGTCTCTGCCATGCCAGCAAACCACGTGGCTCCACCTGCCACCTTCACCCAAGTGGCTCCTGCAGCCTGGTTCCCAGGCCTCTCCTCTCGAGGCCCTGACTCTCCCATGGTCTGCTGAGCCCCCCCACCCGCCGCCTGGCCAGGGTCCCAGACTCAGTGTGTCCAAAGCCGAACCCTCCCCAGCCCCGAGGTCGGCTTCCAGGCCTGTGTCTGTTTGTGCTAGTGACGCACACCCTGG
>CM052438.1:1548101-1568855 GCA_028533085.1 Varecia variegata
GATAACGAGTCGTGAAGTCCAGCCCACGCCCGCGGGGACGGGAATTAGACTCCTCCCCTTGAAGGGGACAGAATCAAGGAATTTGTACATATTTTAAAACCACCACAGGATGAGTGGGGGATCGGGAAGGGTCTGGTGGCAGGGAATTTTGTTGTGCGCATACCCTGGCCATAAAAACACTATTTTTACATTCTAGCACAGTTGCTCCAAACAGCCAGGTCAGAACGCCCCAGGCCGCAGACACATTTACGATCGCTCCACCTCTGCAATCGATGGCCCGCGTGCCTGCATCCTGCACACCACCTGACGCTGGGGTGCTCAGATCCCAAATAGGCAACTGCGTGGACTTATCAGGAAGGTCTTACAGGTCACGAGCCTTTCGGGGGGCCCAGGCTTAGCTCGCTGTCCTCACACTGACCCCCAGACCGCACGGTCGAGCACTTTGCGTATTTGACCTGTCCGGGAATTCACATGATTCTGCAGCAGGAGGCAGCTTCGTCCCTGCAACAGCTCCCTCGCTCCGTCTCAGATAAAAATAAGCAAAGCCGCTTTTAGAAGCTTTGTATACTTTCTCCCTTCTGACAGCCTTCAAGTGGCAGCGTATGATTTGGTCCCTGAGACGTACAAAGTGTTTTAATTAAAGGTTGTCTAAAAATACAGAACGTTTCCACAACCACATCTGCCATTAACTCTTCTGACATTCTGGCGGCGTGAAGTCCCAGAGAATCCTTTACACGTTGAAAAGGCTCCGAGGGTGCTGCTCGCTGCTGCCTGTCTGCCCAGCCGCGGCAATCACAGCCACCGAGCGGCCGGCCGCAATTTGTCCCTACAACTGAGAAGCACTCGGGGAGATGCCGCGGCGTTTTGCTGAATGGCTTTATTTAAACACCCTGTGAGGAGAGGCGACGGCTTCCGCGTCCACTAGACCAATCCGAGGAGCCGGCTTTTTGTCCCACTGGATGGCCAACGTCCCCCGTGACCTCGAACAAGTCAGCTAACTCCTGCCGGCCTCAGTTTCCGGAAAACCCTGCCATTGCCATGGAGCGTTGACAGCGAGCCAAGCACTACACAGAGTGCTGGCGTGGGCGACAGCACCCGCTCCTGCCGCGGCCTCATGGGAGGGTCCCGGTGTGCCCACTGCCTAAGGCTCTGCCTCACGCAAGGGTGAGCAGGGCCCTGGAGAGCCACGGAGCGGTGGCCAACGGCGCACGCACGGGGGAGAGTTCAAACGCCGGCTCCGTCAGTTACCGGCTGAGCGACCTTGGGCTCCCTACTCAACCTCTCTGTGCCTTGGTTTCCCCTGCCAATAAAATATGGGTAATAACAGTGCCTGCCCTATAGGCCTGTTAACATGAATTAAATAAGTTAAAATGCTTAGGACAGTGCTTGCTACGTAATAAGTTTGGTCAAATAATATTGAACCTTCACTGGAGCAAAGAGCCCGATGGGGAGTTGGACCCCTGGCGAGTCGGGGAGAGAGAAAATGTGCTTTCAGGAGCAGCCTCTGTCCAGAGACGCTGGCCTCAGCCAGAAAGGGGAGAGGAGCCTCAGGGCTGTCCCACTGGCCGGGTTACCTGGACGGCAGGTGGAGCCTGGCTGCAGTGCCCGTCTTCATTTGGAGACACGTCCAAGAATGGTGGCAAGGCCCTGCCAGGTGCACGGCAACAAGGGCCACCTGTGCGGTGGGGCAGAGGTCACGGCATTTCCTGCAGAATTCCAAGCTGCTGCTGCCAGAAGGCCCAGTCACGAGACCCCCTGCCCCTTTCTCTGTCATCTCCATTGCAACCTTGTATATAATCGATCAAGACCCAGGGGCCTACACCTAACTTCTGCTCCTGTCCTGCTCTGGCCCACAAATGGACAGCAGCAGTGCGTGAATAGAATCTTTGTTCTTTCCTTCCTTCTTCACCCCAAATATTCCTCCCTGTGGCCGAGATGCTGCCGTACTTATTCCCTGGCTGCTGGGGCAGCGTTTGCACTCTGGCCTTGAAGATAATAGGTCGCGGGTCCCCCGTACATGGGAACCTACTCCATATATCTTTGCAGAGGTAACCAAAGATAAATATTTCATCATCAGAATCCAGGGAGTGGAGTAAGAAGTGTGGATTATCGCGAGAAAGGCAGTTCCAAAGGGAGATAGATGACACTTCCTGGCTCAGGGGGATTGTGGCAGCTGGGGGTCACGAGTAGACAGCATGTCTGCACTGTCCAGGGAAACAAATAGGATGAGAGCAACAGAAGAGATAGGATGTCAAGGAGAATCTGGGGTTGAGCGTTGAGCGTTGTCTTATGGGAACAGCTGCAGTCCATGTGGAGGATACTTAGAGAAGGAAACTTAGAAAAAAGAATTTTTAAGTGTTGCTGTGCGTTAAGAATCTGGCCCCTCCATCGTCCAAACCACCCTTGGAGATTTTTCAAGAGACTAAGTAAAAGCTGGCAGAGTTTTTAATTATTCTGAGGAACTTATAATTCTTTCCATTGATACTGTACAAAGTTGGGGCCACATGGGGCCCCCGTTATTGTTAGATTACATGTACAGAATCTCAACCCTGGGACTCCATAGTCCTAAGAACACAATATCCAGGCAAATGTTAGCTAAGCAGTGGTGTTTGTGCCAAGCCTCCACAAGACACATGCGCCTTTCCATCTTGTGGGGCCCGTGACCTCCACAAGGGCTGGCACAGAGCGCAGGTGGTTCAGGGTAGAACAGGACTCTAGACAATCTCTGCGGACTCCTACACTTCCAGGAAGGGGTGCGGTCCCAGCAAACCCATGCCGCCCAGAACCAATTAGTTCTCCGTGGTCACTATTACTATGAATCTCTTACACTCCTAGGCCATAAAAAGAGGAATTCATCAGAATTCTTGAGCTCTAAGACAATGTCACTCACAAGATGTAAGAACACACCGTTAACTTAAAAACAACTGGGAGGAGCCGAGCCAGGGGCCATGTGTTCTTCTATTACTAGAATGAGCTGCCCTCCTCTCCATCATAAAAATTGTCTCTCTTTCCTCATCTTCCCTTTACTCTCAAACTTCCTACAGCTGTTTCTTAGCCCCTCATTCCAACACTGGTGTCAGCAGACGCCATGGATGTCACGGAGCTCTCATCCGACACAGCTCTGCGGAGCCTTCCGTGCGGCGACGCTCCCTCGTCCAAACGTGAGTCTCCCGCCTGGCTTCCCTGGGGCCGCGTTGCCATCAGCAGCTGTCCTCATCCTAGTCCTCTGGCTGTGCCTTTCCTCTACTTACCCATTTTATCCTCCCTCAAGGACTCCGTTCTGGGCTGTCGTTTTATTACCCTGCATCTCCTCTGGGCGGTCTCCGTGCACACGGCCTCAGCACCGTCCAAAACGCCGGGGCCCTCTCAGAGCCGCAGACCCCTGCCTCGCTGCACACTTCAAATCCCCCTTGACCTTCTCAAGGAGGATTCCTACTCAGCGTGTCTAAGACCCAACATGCTAGCAGCCCTTCAAACTTGGCTCTCTGCCAACATTCCTCCCCACAGTAAATATCACAGATAATAATAATGGCAGCAAGCACACGCTCTGTTTACCATGTCCCAAGCACTGTGCTACACATACCACGAGTCTTACTTTGCACAAGAGCCCTAAGGGTCCGTACCTTCCCAGCTCCATGTTACACATACGGAAACGGAGGGAAGGAACGAGCAGGTGGGCTACTTCCCTGAGGCACCCTGTTAGCAAGTGGCGGATCCACAGTCCACGTAGCTGTCCAGCCAAAGCCAGGGGGACACTGTTGACTCACCCCTTGATGACCCCAGAACCCCCTTGCTACTTGGGGCTCATCACCGAGTTCCGTTTATTTTTGCTCCTAAACAGATATTAATTCTCTCCATGCTCTCCGTCCGCGTGGCCACTCCCTAGCTCAGCCTCCATTATCTTGCTGAGATGCCTGCCATGGTCCACGCACCTCCCTCTCTCCCTTCCCGTCCAGTTCCAACACACTCCCCCCCCATGGAAGCCAAAAGGAGCCGTTACACCTGTGAACCTGATCTCTCAAGCCCTGTAATGTCTTCCCAGTGCTTTTAGGACAAGGCCCAGATTCCTGACGGTGGCCGGCACGGCTGCCCGGTCTGCCTCCCTCGCCCTCCGCTCCGCAGCGTGAGGTGCACCCGTCCTCCCACCCGCCCTGGCTCCAGGCCACTGTCTCTTCAGGCCCTTGACTGACCTTGCTCCCTGCTTGACCCACGCTCCTCCTTGGCCTGAAATATTCCTTACCCCTCACTTCACCTGGCTAACACCAACTCACTCCTTAGATCTCAGACCAAATTTATGCTTTGAGGGAGACCTCCCTGCCCCCAAAGGGGGTGTTCTTTTCTCCAAGGCACTAATCTCATTTAATAATTTACAGGCATTTGTTTCACCATTTGACTGACGTCCGTGTCCCTTGTTAGTTGGAAGTTCCTTGAAGGCACCACCACGTCTGTCCCATTCACCATCACATCCTCCCGTAAGCAGCACAGGGCCTGGAAGGTAACTGGCACCTGGTGACGTCTGTGGATGGATGGGTGGGTGGATGGTTCAGTGGATGGATGCGTGGGTGGATGGATGGATGGATGGATGGTGAATGGTTCAGTGGATGGATGGGTGGGTGGGTGGTTCAGTGGGTGGATGGATGGGTGGGTGGATGGGTGGGTGGATGGATAGGTGGATGGATGGGTGGATGGTTCAGTGGGTGGATAGATGGGTGGGTGGATGGGTGGGTGGGTGGATGGATGGATGGATGGGTGGATGGTTCAGTGGATGGATGGGTGGGTCGGTGGGTGCATAGATGGGTGGGTGTACACTGAATGAAAAGGGAAAGCAAGAAGCCCAACCCACTCCCTGGTTTTGTCCTCCACATTCATCTGGAAGATGATCTTCTCTTCTTTGCACACTCAGCTATGCCTTTGGCGTGTTGTATGAGTGTTAAGCACCAGGAGTCAAGTGATTCCTACAAGCCTACAAAGAGGTGGGCTACAGACTCAGGAGAGCAAAGAGCAAAACTGGAGCAGGAAACAGAGCCCAACCACCACCCGAGACGGCGCTAAGAGCTCATCCGACGTCTGCAAACTTGCTGCCCGCACAGCTTCGTCACACAATAGCCACGTGACCCTATGGAACTCTCTTTGCTTCCTTACTTTCTCCAAATGCTATTTTTTTTTTAAAGTTGGAGATATAATGTTGTTTTCTTCTTTCAGAATTCCTGCTTGCTTATTCATTTTAAGTTTCAGTTTATTTCAATTATTATTATTTCAATTAAGTTTATTCTTAACACACACAGTTACCCATAAGATACAAAAGGGAGGTTTAAAATTAGAAAATTCATATAAGAAATAAGCATAGCTTTTAAAGTTCGTGTGGCATTGTTTCCAGACCAGGTACGAGTGTTTTGCTGCATTTTAAAATAGCAATTTAAGCTGGGCATGGTGGAGCACACCTGTAATCCCAGCTACTCAGCAGGCTGAGGCAAGAGGATCACTTGAGGCCAGGAGTTCAAGACCAGCCTGGGTGATACTGTGGGACACCATCTCCAAAACCATAAATAAAACAGCAACTTAAATGTTTCACTGCTTTTATTCACTGTGGTCGTGTATTTGCTGCTCCGTAGACTTTACACTAATGTGGAAGAAGCCACGTTATTTAATTATTAAAATCATTACTTTCTCTTTATCATAAATGAGTAGTTATTTTGTGCACTACAGCTCATAATTGCAGCACATTGTGTTAATTATCAAAACATATACTCTCTTCTAAAAAAGTTAATAAACTGTAAGGACCACAGTTGAGCTTCATCATCTCTTTAGAATCACTGAATTCTATCTGTGCACTTTGCAGAAAGTCTCTCTGAAGGGAAGGAGAGCAAGCTTCAAATCAGTGCTGAGTCTACTTAAGAGCAGTGCAGTGGGCGACTTGCAGTGAGACCCAAACCACCAGGAAACCTCAGGTCATTTCCTAAGCTTAAGTAAACACACCCGCTTTGCCGTTAATAAAAACAATGCCAGGGCGATAGAAAGGTGAAGTCATGAATACTGAATGACAGAATGCCCGGGTTAAGAGATGCAGACCTGGAATATGTCAGGCTGCAGGCGTGTGAGTTTCCCGTGAGGGGAAGGCCCTGTACGTTTCATACTAATGCCGAGCTTCGAGTGCATGAGTTCCATAGACTCATTCTCAACCAAGACTTTTGGGTTTATTTTAGATTTGGCATTTTGCATGCAGGAGGGAAGCAACGCTCGTGAATGATGCACTTGGGGGTGGGTTAACGTGGGTCGAAGAGGAGGCCAAGCTGGAGAGTTAGAGATGCAGTTCTCTTTCATATAAGGATTGACCATTAAGGTTAACCCCAAAAGTATGTACTATTTTAAAAACCTGCTTAAAAGTGTTTATATCCAAAAGGCAAATGAGGGATTTTATCCCGGGGAAGGAAGAGAGAGAGGCAGGTGCTAACCATATTTTGTTGAGGGCTCAGGCAGGCTTGCAGACTGGGGAAGAGGCTGAAATGCATTAGCTGGGAGATCTTGGGTCCGTCCCTGCCCCACTGTGGGACTCAGTTTTCCAGGCTACACGCTTTACCTTACCATGTAAGCCCTCTTGAGCTGTGCTACTCCAGGATGCTGTAAGATCATTTTCATGATTTCATGGAAGCATGAGCTGGAAATTTTTCTGCCTCTGAATTTTCATAAATAAAGATTTTCTTTCTGATTTGCACGTGAGTGTCTTGTAGGTTTGGCTGCTGAAAGTCGTTCCAGTCAACTCGATCTACTCTATGGCACCATTATTAACTCGACAAACACGTACCGAGGGCCACAGACCTTGTCTCCAGCAACACAGGAGCTGCTCAACCAAACACCAGGCCCTGAGACGGACGCTCTCGTCTGGCCTGGTCCGCAGGGAGCCCCCTCTCTTCAGCACACGCTCCCCACAGCCGTCTTCACCGCAGTGGTTTCTGGCTTTGTCAGCGTTCCCAGAACTGATCTATACAAACACAATAAAATTTATGTCTGTCTATGTCTCTGTTATGGCACCAGACTGGACAGATTTTCAACAAATTTAAAGAGAATATGGAAATGGTCAACTGTGTGGTCTAGAATACATGGAACACCTGAAATTTACTGAGTGGCCTGAGAGTATGTGTGAGAGACAGGCGGCTCTTCTCTGATGCGGCTAAACTGAGCTTCAACAGGATGTCCTAGTCCCTGCCGATTAGGAAAACGCACCAGGATACTGTGAAATAGAAAATACTCCTCTTAAGTACTAGCTCCAATGGCAAGAACTGACTTGCAGCAAAGCTGTTTCTCGGGGAGAGCTCTGTGCAGCACGAAGCAGGTAAGAGACGGTGGGATTTGCTCATTTGAAGGTGATTGATGCGTCCCTCAAATGCCACTGGAGGAGTCAACTAACACAGACGGTGACTCACTTAACTCCATATGTGCTCTGTATTGACACAATTACAGAACAAACATTTATTAGCACGGGTATCATGTGCAAAGCAGAGGATTGGCAGTGCACTAAATATGGCCCCTACTCTCAGCATGTAAGTTAGTAAGAGAGAAAACACTGGGACATAAATAAGTATTCTAGACGTCCGAATTTTAAATGGCAGAGTAATGATAGCCTTGTTCCTTTTATCTCTTTAAAATCACCCAAAAACAACAAAGAAATAGTAAACATACATTAAAAGTTCAGAGTTTGGACACATACACACACCCATCCCATATTTGCAGGAAATAATTTATTGTTGAAGAATAAAAATCTGCATTATAAGCAGCCTGATTTCTGCCAAGCTCTTTGACTCGGTAGAAGTTTGAACCCTACAACAATGCATCCACATGTACACAGCCCTGAGTAATGGAGAACTAGGAAAAATTTCCGCTAGACGGAAACATAGTCCTAATCCTCCCCCACTGAAATTTCCCAAAAATAGCTGGTCCAGGAACTCATCATATTTAAAAATGAGTAGAAATTTTTTTACAAGAAGATTTATGCAAAAATGCCACAAGAAAAAAATGGGTAAAGAAACTGGGAAAATAAGTGACAAAAAGTGCTCATTAGAAAAAATGTTGTCATAAGAAGATGAAAATTATAATCAACATATTGCCATGAATTTTCAAAACTTAGAACAATTACAACTATCAAACAAGAGTACAACACAGAAACAAAGAGCTAGAAAAGCTATGAGAAGATCATTTAAGAAAATAATATATTTACTGGCAGAACTCAGGAAAAAAGTAAAATAGATAAATCATTACCAAAAAGCAGGTTACGTTAGAAGCAGTACAAGCGAGAAAAGGAATTTCTAAAAACACAGTAATGGATATAAACACAAGATGTAAACACAAGAGAAAAATATTCATTTGGAGAAATAAAAACAATCAAAGAATTTTTTAAAAATAATTTTTAAATATTTTTTAAAAGAATTAAATTTTTTTAAAATTTTAACTGAAAAATAGACAAAGCACATACAACATAATTGTAATTGTCACAGAAGAAGAGAACTGAAATAAGGGACTAGACTAAAGGCATATTTTTTAATGTAATTCAAGAGAATTATCCAAAAATTGAAGAAGCTTTGCATTGGAAGCACACCTATTTCCCAGCAGGAGGCCGGGGAGGCAGAGTAAATTAATATAAAATGAACATCAATACATATTATAGTAAAATTACCTGATTTCATAGACAAGTAATTATTTTGCTAGTCTGATAAAAAGCATCAAGTTACCTACTTGGGAGAAGAATAAAAATCAGGTGACTTCAGCTTTCTCCATAACAATATTCACAGAAGACCTGCCGCAGAACAATGCCTACAGAGATTCCCAAGGAATAAAATGTGACTCAAGAATTCAAACTCAGCCAAACTGTCATTCACATATGAAAGCTACAGATAAGTATATTTCCCATGATACCTTCACAAAGAAACTATTAGAAGAGGAACTTCACAAATTCAAGTGATAAATGGAGAAACTACATTGAAATAACAGTCATGGGACATTTAATCCTTTTAACTGTTGGACAAAAACTAAAGAAAATATAGAGAAAAAGGCTACATAAGCAAATGTGAATGGTATGCACCCTGGCAATACAACAAATGACTAAACAACACTATGGGAGGGGAGAGCAGGAAGGGGTTACATAATATGCCAGTGTCTTCATCATTTATAAGCTACAAAAGCAAGAAATAGTGGTAATAGTTATGAGTACATATAAGGCTATAAAAGTAAACACTAAAAAAATTCTAAAACCAAAATGGAAAAGGGGATGAAAAAGAGGAAATACACTAATTTCAATATTGCTCATAAAAATTGAGAATTAAAGTAACCACTAGAACGCAAGTATAAAACTTCAAAATTATGAGGAAAAAAATTAAAACAAGAACAATTATAACAAAAACTCACCCACAGAGATTATTTAGTAAAAGACTTATTTCAAAAAGCCTTAAAAACAGAATTAACATAAAATATGACAGCAAAACAAAAATGAAGTCTATCCATCATAGCAGCAAATTATTTGATGAAATACATTTATTTTAAAAAATGATCCAAACAAGGAAGCACCACATAGCAATTTTAAAAAAAATCACTATCAAAATCCCAGCTGCCTTTTTTGCAGAAATTGAAAAACTGACCCTAAAATTAATATAGAAATGCAATAGAAATGCGATGGACCTACAGGAGCCAAAACAGTCTTGGAAGACAACGAAGTTGGAGGACTCACAATTCCTGATGTCAATACATACTATAAAGCTACAGTAATCAGGACAGTGTGACACTGGCATAGAGACAGAAATACAGAACAGTGAAATACAATTGAGAGTCCAGAAATAATCCCCTACTTCATAGTCAACTGATTTTTGATGAGGGTGCCAAGGGAATTCAATGAGAAAAGACTAGTCCTTTGAACAAATAGTGCTGGGACAACTGGCTATCCACATGCAGATAAATAAAGATGGGCCCCTACCTCACATCATATACTAAAAATTAACCCTAAATGGATTGGAGACCTAAATGTAAGGGCTAAGATTATAAAACTCTTAGAAAAAAACATAGGAGTAAATCTTTCTGACCTTGTATTAGGCAATGGTTTCTTATATATGACACCAAAATCACAAGAAACAAAAGAAAAAAAATTGATCTCAACAAAATTAAAACTTTTGTGCTTCATAAGACATCGTCAAGAAAACAAAAAGATAACCCACAGAATGGTAGAAAATATTTGCAAACATTTGTAAATATCTGCTAAAGGTCTTATATCAAAAACGTATGAAGAACTCTTACAATTGAATAAAAAAAAGACAGCCTAATTTTTTACATGAGCAAGTGATTTGAGATTTGAATAGATGTTTCTTCAAAGAAGATATACAAATGGCAAATAAGCACATGAAAAGATGCTCTATCTCATTAGTCATTGGGGTAAAGCAAATCAAAATCACAATGAGACACCACTTCACACCCACCAGGATTGCTATAACCAAAAGATTGACAATAACAATTGCTGGTGAGGATGTAGAGAAATTGCTGGTGGGAACGTAAGACAGTGCAGCCACCTGAAAAACAGCTTGGCTGAACCTCAAAAAGCTAGTTTTTGAGTTACTGTTTGATCCAGAAATTACGCTGTTAGAATGTCTGTCTTAGTCCATTCAGGCTGCTACTACAAAATGTCATAGACTGGGTAGCTTATAAATAACAGAAATTTATTTCTCACAGTTCTGGAGGCTGAGAAGTTCAAGATCAAGGCACTGACAAATTCAGCGTTTGGTGATGGCCTATTTTCTGATTGGCAGGTGGGTGTCTTTGGGCTGTGACCGCACACAGCGGAAGGAACAAGGTCGCTCTCGGGAGCCCCTTTTTAAGGGAACGAATTCCACACGTGAGGGCTCCACGCTTACGACCTAATCACCTTTCAAAAGCCCCACCTTCAAATACCTTCGTTCGTGATGAGGTTTCAACATATGAATCTGGGGGGAACAAAAGCATTCAGACCAGAGCAATAGCCAAGAGAAATAAAAACATATGTCCTACCAGACAGTTACACACAGATATTTATAAAAGCATTGTTCATGATAGCCAAAAGGTGGAAACAACTTAGGTCTCCATCACAGGATGAACTGATACACAACATGTGTTAGGTCTATGCAATCCAATTGTGCACAGCCACACAAAGTGGAGCACTGATGCCCTTGCAAACATTACACTAGTGTTTTAAAGAGACCAGACACAAACGGCCCCATGTTGTGTGATTCCATGGATATGAAATGTCCAGAAGAGGCAAACCGTAGAGACAGAGAGTATTTCCGTGGTTACCGGGGACTGGGGAGAAGGAGGAGCAGGGAATGATTGCTCATGGGTACGAGGCCTCTCTGAAGTGATAAAATGTTCTGGAATTAGGTAGTGGTGACAGTTGCACACCCTATAAATATATTTTTAAACCACTGAATCAAACACATTAAAAGGGTAAACTTTATGGTATGTGAATTACTTCTGAAGAAAGTTGTTATTTTAAAGAAAGAAAGAGAGAATAAGGCATTTCTATGTGATCTCTAAAATATATATAGCAGAGGAAAAAATCAAAGTGAAGATAGTATATACAGTCTAGAGCCATGTGTGCACCAGAGGTAGATGATGTAGAGAGAGACAGACTCACAGATGGGAGTGCGAGGGCAACCAGCTCTTTATTCTATACCCTTTTATGCTTTTTGTTGTTTGTACTATGTACAGATATTGTATCTCTTAAAATAATATGAATTTAATAACTTGCTCTGAGGCAGACCGTGATCACGAGTGTATGAGAGGCAGACAACATGCTTCCCCAGGAAGATGAACACCTGCACAGCAGGTAGAACAGAGGAGGGTTCAAGGTGGAAAGGAAACTCAATATAGGTCTAGAAAGATCTGCTGACCCCATTTGATCTGAGTCAAGGGTGCTCTGGACAGAAAGAACTAAAAGAGCAAAGGAGTGAAGACCCCCTGAGCTGTCCACAGGCCTCGGTAAACTGCTACCAGTTCTCACTGCTAAAAAGTTCCACAGCATTTATCAGCTGCTCTATCACTCCCTTAAACAAAGAAGGAAAAGAATAAGGCAAAACTCCATGTCAAGCATTTTCTTTAATGTCCAAGTCTACTATGTTGAATATCAAAAGTAACAATTATCATTTTTCAATGTTTTCTCTCTCTCATGTGTTCAAGAGAAAAGCTATAAATATGACACAAGAACCCTCTGGCTCCCCACTGATCCCTCCCTTCCTCCTTCCCCATCCTTCCTTCCCTCCATACTTTTGATCTTCCTGGGGACAATCTGCCGAAAAACAAACAAACAAGGAAAAGTACTTCTAAAGCAATGCATTTGAAAAGACCCCAGAGCTCAGAGTACAACTACCCGGCGGGACCTTAGCAAAGTTCTTGGGTACCTGGTGTTGAGGGGAAACAGCAAATCACCCACGGCAGCTGCCTCCATCCTTCAGCAGGTGTACAGTGTTATATATTCCTCCAAATATTGTGTTCATCACGCATACTATCACACTTGGGAGCATTCAGGTTTTCTGCCAAAGGCTGAAATGGGAGCTCCGAGGCCCATTCTTGGTGCTCAAATTCAAGACTGTACAATTTGCATCTGTTAAGATGCACATGTCTTTTGACCTACTATTTCTATTCAATATATCTATTAGAAAAATATTTGTACCTGTGAAAAGTGATTTTTATATGAAGATGTTCACTGCATTATGGTTTATAATAGTATAAAAGTGGACAAAAACTGAATATCAATTATTATGGAAATGGTTAACCAAATTATGATGTACCCATATTATGAAATATGACATAGCATTTAAAAAGAATGAGAAAGACCTACATTTACCCACAGAGAAAGCTTTCCAAGATATAACAATAAAAGGAAGAAATCAGGGTGCAAAACAGTGAGGTGTTTATTAATAAATAAACACATATCTCTTCATAAAAGAATGTAAATGCATTGGAAAGTAACTGGGAGCATTTACACAAAATTGATCGTGGTTGTTACGAACAAAGGAAGAGGGTTGCAAATAAAGGATTTTATTTCTTCTATATTGCTTGAGTAATAGTAATTCATTAACTTTGTGAAAAATTTGAAAAATGCACAAATACATAAAGAAGAAAATTAAATTTACTTATAACCTTTCCATCTAAAGGTATCCACGATTCATATTTGAATGAATTTTCTTCCACTATTCTGCAGACCTTTTTGTCATGAATTGTTCAAAGGTTTTACAGGTTTAAAATCTCCAGCAGAGAGCACAGAATGACAGTGTTGATCAACAGTTGTACCCCCGTAAGTTACGCTTCCACTCAAAATCAGCCCACATGGCATGTGCACCATAATTACAATTAAGTTTTAAAATCTGTTAGCAAAAACATAACAAATGAGATGCACTGAGGTGTTCAGATTATGCTATGGCTTAGGACTGAAGCAGCCCTAAACCCCCACCTCGTTTCAAATGTGCTGTAATTGTCCTACGTGGCCTTTATAATCCGATAGTTGCCCAGTCGGCATATACTACCCCCGTGAGGATTTTTACTCTTTTTATGTGTTTTTTTCCTTCATTTAATCTTTACCCTATCTGTTTTCCCTATCCTTATCCTACCCATTTATAAAGATTAAAAATCTTTATAATCTTTCAATCTCAGGAGCAAAATTTTTAAAAATGAAATTTTACTCCTGTGGTTCCACAACACCAAAGTCCAAGTTCTAGGACACGTGGCAATGCCAGCGTCTGAGAAGGATCTGCAATATCTACAAGGCAGAGAGAGGAGAACTGAGAAAAGTTTCTGTACACCTTGCCTCCCTGGAAACCCAGCCTTCCGCTCATGCCAGGGCCCAGCCGGGAAACACAGGTGTGACGTCTGTCTTCGCACTGTCTGGTCCAACGAGACAACATTTGCACCAAGCTCAAGATTGGGCAGCAACGCAGGCACAGTTTCAGGGTGACCACGAGAGTATGACCACACCCACAGCATCATCTAATGTGGGGGTCCCCGTAAGTTGAGTTTGCTGGGAAGAAATGGGGCGAGTCCCAAAAGGACATGCTGGGTATTGTGTTTTGTGTACACTCCATTAGATCAGGATAGAAGGCTTTATGCTTCAACAAGGCAGAGCTGAAATGGGCAAATAAAGGGAAAAGAGGTAGGATAAGGATTAACTGAAAGGAAAAAAACACATAAAAAGAATAAAAATCCTATTGGAGATAGTAAATGCCAAAACTGATAGTGCAGAAAATTGAGTCAGTCATGTGGAAAACACTAGAGAATCATTCCCAGATTTAAGACGAAGCGGTGATGAGACTAAAATGATGACAGATAAAATGATACATGGAAGATAATGGGACAGTGTTCTGACACATACATGATTGAGATTTCTGACAAACATACCATGACATATAAGAAAATAATAATCTAAAATATAATAAAAGAAAGTTTCCCTTAGATCAGTAATTCTCAAAATGTGGTTAGTAAACTTTAGAGGGGTCCCAGGACACTTCCAGGGAGTCCAGAGAGTCAAAATTATTTTCATCCTAATGCAATGACATTATTTGTCTTTTTCCACTGTGTTGGTATTTGCAGTGACAGCAGAAAAGCAATGGTGGGTAAAACTCTAGCACCTTAGCTCGAACCAAGACAGTGGCACCGACCTGTCTTCAAAACCATTATATTTTTCACTCCCATGCACTTGTGTTTTTTAAAATGTCAGTTTTATTTAAGAATGTCCTTGATGAAACAGTAAAAGTATTAATTTATGGCATCTTGGCTCTTGCAAACATGACTTTTATATCCTGAGTGATGAGTACACTGTGGCATTCAGCCTCCAGGACTTCACAGTGATGTTCTCCCAGCACCTGCACACTCATTTAGGTTTCCCTCATGTTGACCAGGGATGACCTGTGCAATAAACAGGGATCTTGCTGGAACAAAGGTCTATGGCTTTCAAGGCTAACTTATAAAAGATGCTGTGTCTTTTACCTTTCTCTGTGAGGTCACTCCTACCGACAGCCAGTGGCAACTTACTGGGCATGCGAGTGGGCCACCTTCGACACCCTAGTGAACTCTTAGAATGACTGCGGCCCCAGCAACACCCTGTCTGCAACTTCACGACAAGCCTTGAGCCAAGAAGCACCCAGCGAGGCCAGTGCTGGGTTCCTGACCCACAGAAACCGTGTGAGATCGTGAATGTTGATTTTTGTGTTAAGCTGCTAAATCTGGAAATACTTTGTTATACCCCAATAGATAGGCATAAAACCCTATGCCACGCAGCAAAGCATTAATTATTATATAATGGCTGGTTCCAGAGAGTTTCCAGTGGAACTAGCCACTTCTTTGATGAAACAGCATTTTCACTGACTGACTAAGGTGATTCAGATGTGGGCACGTTGCAGACATTTCTCTCAAAAATAAACAAAGCAAAAAATAGCACTTTGAGGACAACTGGCAGCATTTGTTGCCAATGATAAAATTTGGGCTTCTAAAGAGAAATTAAAATTTTGGAAAATGTATATCTGCCACCACAAATCTAACAGTTTTCAATATATAAGGTCTTTTATGATAAAATAGCAGCTATATTAACTGATATGATTTTTCTAACATAGTATAATTAAATGTGTCAACATCTGGAAGATCTATGAAACTCTGTAAATCAATATTTTCCAAATGACCAATGCATGATGTTACAAAGTATCTGTTCAAAATGCAAAATAGAGCAATTAATTTCAATGTAACACAGCACAAATAGATCATTAATATGTTTTGATATTGCAACTCCATGTTGTAACTCACCTTTAAGAAATTACCATTGGCCAAGTTTTGGCATAATATCAATGAAAAATATCCATAATCATCCAAAAAGTTTTCTAAATACCCTCTGTCTTCTCTAGTTACATAGCTATGTGATGCTGGATTTCTTCATATGCATGAATCGAAACAACATATCAGTGGATGAAGAAATAGTTATGAGAATTTAGCCATTTTTTATTTAGTTCCTCTTAAAGATATTTGCCAAAAAACAGAGAAATGCCATGCTTCTCATTTGATTTTATTTTGTTTGGGAGCATATAGTCAGTTTTCATTTCATGTAAAATGTAACCACTGACATTTATGTTAAGATAATGAGTTAATTATTTTAGGTGAATTAAAAAATAAATATTTTGAAATTCTCAATTTTAATTTTTAATATGGCAAATTATATTTTTATTTATTTTCTTTTGAGACAGAGTCTCACTCTGTGGCCCAGGCTAGAGTGCCGTGATGTCAGCCTAGCTCACAGCAACCTCAAACTCCTGGGCTCAAGCAATGCTCCTGCCTCAGCCTCCCAGAGTGCTAGGATTACAGGCATGAGCCACCATGCCCAGCCAAATATGGCAAATATTGATAGATATATCTCACACAAACAAAAGTTTGGAGAGGGAAGCCCTCAATAATCTTTAAACCTGAGACCAAAAAGTTTAAGAACAAGTGCCTTAACCAAAGAAGGAGGCATATGTATGCCTGATGGAAAAGTTTACCACATCTATTACTCAGAATCAGCTTAGTTATGCAGCAGTAACAAATGCCCCCAAAATCACAGTGTCTTGCAGCAAGAAAGATTTGTTTCTTGCTCACACTGTAGGCTCATGATGAAACATATCTATTGGGGAAATCTACAGTCTTCATGGCAGAGGTAAAGGAGGGAAAATCATGAATTGATTTCAAAACTTTCACCTTGAAGTGACAAACATGCCTTTTGTTCATATGTCATTGGATAAGGTGAGTTACAAGGACAAACTTGACTATCCGTGAAAGGGCACTAGATAAGGGTAAACTGTAACAGGGTCTATCATATCACATTTTAAGCAACAGTAAATTTGGAGAACCCACATCACAGACACATCTCAAAAAAAATTTTTTAATGACAGTAATAAAAAAATTACAATATACTTGCAGACAGAGGAAAAGTTATAAGAAAGAGAAAGAAAAGAAAAGAAAGAAAGAGAAAGCAAGAAAGAAATAGAGAGAGAAAGAAAGAGAAAATCAAACTGTACTCAGTTTTCTCTGCAACTTTAAATGCCAAAGACAATGGATTAATAGCTACAGTTTTAAGGATAAAATTATGCGACCCAAGAATTTTATTGGGCAGATCCCAAAGTAATACATAATCTCTAACTGAGAAATAAGCAACGTTACAAGTAGAGAGATGGGAAAGCCATGTTATAAATGAAATGACAGTGAGCCCTGAAACCAGATAAACTAAAATAAGACTAAATACTTGTCATAAATCTGATCATAAAATGGAAGGCAAATAGCAAAAATTATTCTTGCAGAAGGAATAGTATACAAAAAGTAACAGCTTAATGATAACAATCAAGAAAATTCAGGCATTTTTCAGATAAAAATTAAGAGTAGGAATAGAATGAGATATAATTTTTAAATTTGTGTTTCTGAAATCAGTGATATTACTTCCCTGATGAGTCTGATAATTGGTGAAATATAGGTTAAAATCATCAAAATGTTTAAATATAATTAATAATAGAAATAAAGATTACATGTATATCTTTCAAATGATACAAAAGATAAAAATAATAAAACTATTTAATAAGGAAACAAAAAAGTTTAAAAGCAGAGCAAAAAAAGTAAGGCTTTGGCCGGGCGTGGTGGCTCACGCCTGTAATCCCAGCACTCTGGGAGGCCGAGGCGGGTGGATCGCTCAAGGTCAGGAGTTTGAGACCAGCCTGAGCAAGAGCGAGACCCCCGTCTCTACTATAAATAGAAAGAAATTATCTAGCGAACTAAAAATATATATAGAAAAAATTAGCCGGGCATGGTGGTGCATGCCTGTAGTCCCAGCTACTCAGGAGGCTGAGGCAGTAGGATCGTTTAAGCCCAGGAGTTTGAGGTTGCTGTGAGCTAGGCTGACGTCACGGCACTCACTCTAGCCCGGGCAACAGAGTGAGACTCTGTCTCAAAAAAAAAAGAAAAAAAAGTAAGGCTTTGTAAGTATTTGGGTGGAACAAATTTATTACCTGAATTTTAAGTTTTTTAAAATGACTTCCAAGATTTTGAATTTGGAAAATCACAAAAGAAAAAAGATTAGATAACAGAACAAGAATTATCAAAATAAAAATAAACATTAAAAATATTTTAAAGAGATGAAAAACATCTCTGAAGTATATTATATTATATTTCAATGCATGCAATAAATTCTTTCTTTTTAATACAAAAGATTTTTTAAAAAGTAAAATGTTTTAAATAACACCATAAAACATTAGAAGCAACTACATGTATTTATGGAATCTTGAGGTGGAAAAGCCATTTGAAAGCCTGACTCCTAAGGGAAAGATCTGAACACAGAAATTTTAAGATTTCCCCAAGTTGGGAAAAAAAAATCACAAACAAAATTAAAAGACAATAAAAAACCAGAAAATATTTACAACACATATGAAAAAGAATTAAATTGAACACCCAACTAGAGCTGGTTGCAGGACCCCAAAACAACATTGCAGCATGCTCCTCCCAGCAAGCGCCACCTACTGACAGGGAGGTCAATTTGCTGTCCTTTTACTGCATTTACTGACTCATCATACAGGGTGTGATTGATTCCCACACACAAGCAACACCTACTGGCTCAGAGACTAAACTGGACGTGTCATTATCTAAATGAAAATCCAAAGGTAAGAAGCAACAGCTGCTCCAGATGGGAGGGAAGCAGCAAAAGAACTCTGGAAGTATGAAGATTCAAACTGAAAGGACAAAAGGGATCACCAGCTCTCTAGCAATGGATACCAACCAAAATCAGAACACTGAAATGACACAAGAAGAATTTCGAACATGGATTGTAAGAAAATTCAATGACATGCAAGAGGAAATGGACATCTGACACAAAAAAACCACAAAAAAATCCAGGACTTGAAAGAAAAAATCACTAAAGAAAATTAAAAAAGAAAAATCAAACAGAACTTCTGGAAATCAAGAATTTATTCCAGGAATTACAAAACACAGGGGAGAGCCTCAAGAACAGGGCAGATCCAGCAGAAGAAAGAATCCTGAAGAAATTATTCCAGAACATCGAGAAGGAAGGAATCTTCCCCAACATGTTTTATGAAGCCAACATCACCCTGATACCAAAACTGGGAAAGGACTCAACAAAAAAAGAAAACTAAAGACCAGTATCCCTTATGAATATAAATACAAAAATTCTCAACAAAATCCTAGCAAACCGAATTCAGATGTTTATCAAAAAATACTCCATCATGACCAAGTGGGCTTCATCCCAGAGATGTAGGGATGATTCAACATACACAAATCTATAAATGCAATTCACCACATAAATAGGAGTAAAAACAAAGACCATATGATCCTCTCAATAGATGCAAGAAAAGCATTCAACAAAATTCAGCACTCTTTTATGATAAGAGCGCTTAACAAAATAGGCATAGAAGGGACTTACCTAAAAATGATACAAGCCATATATGACAAACCCACAGCCAACATCATACTGAATGGGGAAAAATTGAAAGCATTCCCACTTAGACCTGGAACCAGACAAGGTTGCCCTCTATCACCACTTCTATTCAACATAGTGCTAAAAGTCCTAGCCAGAGCACTCAGACAAGAGAAGGAAATCAAGGGTATCCAAATGGGGGCAGAAGAGATCAAACTATTGCTCTTCGCTGATGATAAGATCTTATATTTGGAAAACTCCAAAGATTCTGCCATGAGACTATTGGAATTGATAAACAGATTCAGCAAAGTCTCAGGTTACAAAATCAATGTGCAGAAATCAGTAGCATTCCTATATGCCAACAACAGTCAAACTGAGAACCAAATCAAAGACTCAATATCCTTCATAATAGCAACAAAGAAAATAAAATACCTACAAATATATTTAACTAAAGAGGTGAGATACCTCTACAGGGAGAACTACAAAACACTGAGGAAGGAAATAGAGGACATAAACAGGTGGAAAACCATACCATGCTCATGAGTCGGCAGAATCAACGTTGTTAAAATATCTATGCTACTCAAAGTGATCTACAGATTCAATGCAATCCCTATTAAAATACCAAAATCATTTTTCATAGATCTAGAAAAAATAATTCTATGCTTCATATGGAACCAGAGAAGACCCTGGGTAGCCAAAGCAATCTTAAGCAAAAAGAACAAATTGAGAGGCATCAATTTACCAGACTTCAAGCTATACTACAAGGCTATAGTAACTAAAACAACATGGTACTGGCACAAGAACAGAAACATACACCAATGGAACAGAACTCAGAGCCCACATATAAAACCATTCTCATATAGCCATCTAATCTTTGACAAAACAGACAAAAACATACACTGGGAAAAAGATCCTTATTCAATAAATGGTGCTGGGAAAATTGGATAGCCACATGTAGAAGACTGAAACAGGATCCACATCTCTCACCTCGCACAAAATTCAACTCGCAGTGGATAACAGACTTAAACCTAAGTCATGAAACTATAAGAATTCTAAAAGAAAATGTCGGAAAAACTCTTATAGACACTGGCCTAGGGAAAGAATTTATGAAGAAGACTCCAAAGGCAATCACAGCAACAACAAAAATAAATAAATGGAACCTGATCAAATTAAAAAGTTTCTGCACAGCCAAGGAAACTATCACAAGAATAAACAGACAACCTACAGAATGGGAGAAAATATTCACATGCTGCATATCCAATAAAGGGCTAATAACTAAACTCTATATAGAACTCAGGAAAATCAGCAAGAAAAATATCAAA
>CM052438.1:1569355-1585081 GCA_028533085.1 Varecia variegata
AAAAAAAAAAAAAAGATAAAGAAAATTTAAAACTCAGTGAGGACATAGAAGACTTGAACAACATAATTAAGAAGTTTGATCTAATTTGTGCATATAAAACATTCTATCCGACAGCTGCAGAACACATTTTCTTTTCAAGCACACATGGCGTGTATATGAGAATTGCCCACATACAAGACCAATGCTATCCAGAAGATCTTTGTACAATGACGAAAATGTTCTGTATTTGCAGTCTAATATGGTAGGCACTGACTCCATGTGGCTATTGAGCAATTAAAATATGGCTAGTGCAATGAAGAAACTGAATGTTAAATTTTATTTAAATCCAATTAATTTATATTTAAGTAGACATTGTGGCTGCTGGTCACTGTATTGGGCCATTAGCTCTAGACCATAAAAGCAAGTGTCAGCACGTTCTAAGGATAGGTACCATGAGATCACATTCTCTGACTATAAGAAAAATTAAGTTCAAAACCAATATCGAAAGATAACTAAAAAACCTCATCTATTTGGAGATTAAGAACACTTCTAAATAATTCAGAGGTCAAAGAGGAAAACAGAATGGAAACTCAAATGTATTTTGAATTGAACAATAACAAAAATGCCACATATCAGAACTTGGGCTGCAGCAAAATTTGGTAGGAGGAAATTTAAAGCCTTAAATAGTTGTACAACAAAAAAGAAAGGCTAAAAATTACTGACTTGAGTAATGACATAAGTAATTCAAAGTAAATTAGAAAAATGAAAACAAAATAAACCCCAAAAGGAAAATATTAAAGGTGAGATAAAAATAATGTAAATAGAAGATAAAGAGATAATAGAGTGAGCACAGTTAAAATCTGCTGTTTGAAAGGATTACTGATGTTGATAAACCTCTGGCAATACTGATCAAATGAATAAGCAGGCTGAGATAAACAATAATAAAAGAAAAAGGCAATATAACTACACATACTGTAGAGATTAAAATCTCTCTAATGAAACACTATTATAAATAACTGTGCTCTATTTTTAAAAGCTTAGGTAAAATGGAAAATTTCCTAGAAAAATATAACATCAAAATTGACCCTAGAAAAATGGGAAACATCAATTATCCAGAAACCATTAAATATAGGAATTAGCAGTTTAAAACTTTCCCCAAAAGAAATTTTTTTGGGTCTAGAGGCTTTATAGTTGGGTTCTAACAAACAATTAAGGGACATATAGTTCTGATCTCACCTAAAATATTCCATAAAATAGAAAAAAATTTTCTCCCACTCATTTAATGACACAAGTGTAACATTGGCATCAAAACCAGAAAAGGACAGTAAGAAAATGGAAAACTGCAGTCAAGTCAGCTTAACTCGTGAACTAATGAACAAAAAAAGCCTAGCAAGTTGAATTGAGCAATGTGCGGAAGTGACAATACATATTGATCAAATTGGATTTATTCCAGGAAATAGCTTAACGTTAGAGAAGCCATTCATGCATTCCATCACATTCACTGATGAAAGCAGAAAACCATACCATCATTTCACTAGATGTCGAAAACCCATGTAAAAAATTAAACATTCACTCATGGTGTCTTGGTCCTTCTGTGCTGCTATAAAGGCTGGGCCATTTATAAAGAAAAGAGGTTAATTAGGCTCACGGTTCTGCAGGCTGCACCCGGGGCGCCAGCATCTGGTTCTGATGAGGGTCTCAGGAGGCTTCCACTCAGGGTGAAGGGGGAAAGGGGTCTCGTGGGTGCAGATCACACGGTGGGTGGGGCAGGGAGAGAGAGAGAGAGAGGAGATGTCAGGCTCTTTTCTACAAGGGGTTCTAGCTCAGGGAACTGAGACCGAGCACTCACTCACTGCCATGGGAGCAGCACCCAGCCGCTCAGGAGGGGCCCGGCTCACCATCCCAACACCTGCCACCAGGCCCTGCCTCCCACGCTGGGCATCAAATTTCAACGAGAGACTGGGAAGAGCCGAACAAACCAAATCCAAACCATAGCACATGGTGAGCACTTTTTTGTTGTTAATTGACAGATAAAATCGTGTGTATTTATCATGCACAACAGGATGTTTTGAAGTATATACCCATTGTGGAATGGCTGACTGCATTATCCCACGTAGCTGTCATTGTTGTGGTCAGAACACTTCACATCCACTCTCTTCGCATTTTTCAATAATACGATATATCATCGTTAACTGTAGTCCCCATGCTGTACGATAATGTCTTGAACTTATTCTTCCTGACTGTCATTATGTCTCCTTTGGCCAACATGCCCCACCATCCCCACCCCCACCACCCACCGCAGCCTCTGGTAACCACTATTCTACATTCCGCTTCTACCAGGTCAACGTTTTAGGACTTCGCACATGGGGAAGAAGTGGCAGTATCTGTCTGTCTGTGCCTGGCTTATTTCACTTCACACTATGCCCTCCAGGCTCACCCATGTTACTGCAAATGACAGAATTTCTTTCTTTTTACATTGCTGACTGGTATTCCATGGTGTACATGTACATCACACTTTCTTTACCCATTCGTCCGCTGATGGACACTTAAGTTGATTCCATATCTTGGCTATAGTGAATAGTGCCGTAGTAAACACAGGGGTGCCAATATCTCTTTAAGGTACTGCTTTAATTTCCTTTGGGTACATACCCAGTAGTGGGACTGGTGGGTCATATGGCGGTTCCATTTTTGATTTTTTGAGGGACTTCCATATTGTGTGCAATAATGGCTGTACTAACTTACATTCACATTGACATTATGTAAGCGTTTCCTTTTCTCCATATCCTTACGAACACTTGTTGTCTTTTGTGTTTCTGATAGTAGCCATTCTAACAGGAGTGAATCTCTCATTGTGGTTTGATTTGCATTTTCCTGATGATTAGTGATATTGGGCATTATTTCATATTCATGTTGGCCATTTGTATGTCTTCCTTTCAAAAATATTTATTTAGGTCTTTTGCCCATTTGAAAAATCAGGTTATTTGTTTTCTTGCTATTTAGTTGAGTTCCTTAACTATTTCGAATATTAACCCCTTATCAGATGATTGTTTGCAAATATTTTCTCCCATTCTGTAGGCTGTCTCTTCATTCTGTCAATTGTTTCCTTTGCTGTGCAGAAGCATTTTAGCTTCACGTAATCCCGTTTGTTCATTTTTGCTCTGGCTGCCTGTGCTTTTGAGGTCATATCACTGCCCAGACTAATGTCGCGGAAATTTCCCCTATATTTTCTTCTAGTAGTTTTGTAGTTTGGGGTCTTACATGTAAATCATTACTGCATTTTGAATTGATTTTTGTATATGGCGAGAGATAAGGGCCTAGTTTCATTCTTCTGCATGTGGATATCCAGTTTTCCTGACACTATTTACTGAAGGGACTGTCTTTTCCCCATTGTGTGGTCTGGATACCTTAGCTGGGAATCTGTTTGCTGTAAGCATGTGGATTTATTTCTGGGCTCTCTATTCTGTATCTGTTTTTATGCCAGTACCATGCTGCTCTGGTTACTATAATTTTTAAGTCAGGAATGTGATGTATCCAGCTTTGTTCTTCTTGCTCAATGTTGCTGTGGCTATTCAGGGTCTTTTGTGGCTCCATACAAGTTTGAGGATTGTTTTTTCTATTTCTGTAAAGAATGTCACTGGTATTTTTATATGAATTGTATTGAATCTGTAGATTGCTTTGGGTAATATGGACATTTTAACAATATTAATTCTTCCAACCCATGAATATGGGATATCTTTCCATTTATTTGTGTCCTCTTCAATTACTTTCATCAGTGTTTCATAGTTTTTAGTGTAGAGATCTTTCACCTCTTTGGTTAAATTTATTTCTAGGTATATCTTATTTTTTTGTAGCTATTATAAATGGGATTGATTTTTTTCATGATTTATTTTTCAGGTAGCTCACTATTAGTATACAGAAATGCTACCAATTTTTGCTGGGGGCAGTGGCTCATGCATGTAATCCTAGTATTTTTGGGAGGCTGAGGCAGGAGAATCACTTGAGATCAGGAGTTCAAGATGAGCCTGGCCAATAGAGAGACCTTGTCTCTACAAATACCCAGGCATAGTGGTGTGTGCCTGTAGTCCCAGCTCCTCGGGAGGCTGAGGCTGGAGGATCATTCGAGCCCAGGAGTTTGAGGTTGCTGTGAGCTATGATGATGCTACTAGACTCCAGCCTAGGCAACAGAGTGAGACCCTGTCTTAACTAAAAAGTAAAGAAAAGAAAAGAAATGCTACTAGGCTGGGCATGGTGGCTCATGCCTCTAATCCTAGCACTCTGGGAGGCCCAGGCAGGAGGATTGCTTGAACTCAGGAATTTGAGACCAGCCTGAGCAAGAATGAGACCCCATCTTTAATAAAAATAAATAAATAAATGCTACTAATTTTTGTATATATTGATTTTGTATCCTGCAACTTTTCTGTGTTTGTTTATCAATTATAACAGTTTTTTGGTGGAATCTTTAGGGTTTTCTATGTATAAAATCACGGCACCTGCAAGGAGGAACAATTTGACTTCCTCCTTTCCAATTTGGATGCATTTTACTTCTCTCTCTTGCCCAGTTGCTCTGGCTAAGACTTTCAGTACTAAGTGACTAAAGGAATCATCCTTGTCTTGTTCCAAATCTTAGAGAAAAAGCTTTCAATTTTCCCTCATTCAGTGTGATGTTAGCTTTGGGTTTTTCATACATGGCCTTTATTATTTTGAGGTACATTCCTTTAATACTGCATTTGTTGACAGTTTTTGTCATGAAGAAATATTGAATGTTGTCCATTGTTTCTCCTGCATCTATTGAAACTATCATATATATTTTGTTCTTCATTCTGTTCATGTGATCTATCACATTTATTGATTTGCATATATTTAATCATCCTTGCGTCCCGGGGATAAATCTCACTTGGTCAGAGTGAATGATCTTCGTATTGTGTTTCTGAATTGGGATTTCTCATATTTTTTCAAGGATTTTTGCATCTATGTTAATCAGGGATATTGGTCTGTAGTTTTCTTTTTTGTGTGTGTCCTTGACTGGTTTTGGTGTCAGGGTAATGCTGGCCTCACAGAAGGAGTTGGAAGAATTTCCTCCTCTTCTATATTTTGGAAGAGTTTGAAAAAATTGATACTAGCTTTTCTTTAAATATTTGGTAGAATTCAGCAGTGAAAGCATCAGGTCCTGGGTTTTTCTTTTCTTTGATAGGAGATATTTTATTACCGATTCAGTGTCTTTCCTTGTTATTAGTCTATTCAGATTTTCCATATCTTTATCATTCGATCTTGGTAGGTTGTATATGTCCAGGAATTTATCCATTTCTTCTAGGATAATACAATTTGTTGGCATATAATTGTTCATAATTATATGAACAATTCTTATGATCCTCTTTATTTCTGTGATATCAGTTGTGTCTTTTTTTATTTACCTCTGATTTTATTTATTTGAGTCTTCTCTCTTTTTTTTTCTTAGTCTAGCTAAAGGTTTGTACATTTTATTTATCTGTTAAAAAAACCAACTCTTCATTTTGTTAATCTTTTGCATTATTTTTCTAGTCTCTTTTTCATTTGTTTCTGCTCTCTTCCTTTCTTCTACTAATTTTGTACTTAGTTTGTTCTTGTTTTTCTAGTTCCTTGAGGTGCAAAATTAGGTTGTTTATTTGAGATCTTTATTCTTTTTATTGTTGTAAACTTCTCTCTTAGAACTGCTTTTTCTGTATCCTATAGATTTTGGTATATTGTGTTTTCATTTTCATTAGTCTCAAGAAATTTTTAAATTTCCTTTTCTTTTTAAAATTTTTTAAAAAATCTATTTTATTCTTTTTAAGAGATAGAATCTTGCTCTGTCACCCATGGTGGAGTGCAGTGGCACAATCATAGCTCACTGCTGTCTCAAGCCCCTGGGATCAAGAGATCCTCCTGTCTCAGGCTCCTAAGTAACTGAGACTACAGGTGTGTGCCACCATGTCTGACTAATATGAATTTTTTTTTAATTTTTATAGAGATGAGGTCTTGCTATGTTACCAGGTCTTGCTATGGTCTCTAACACCTGGCCTCAAGCAATTCTCCCATCCTGGGCTTCCAAAGCCCTGGACTAAAAGTGTAAGCCACTGTGCCCAGCTCCCTTTTAATTTCTTCAATAACCCATTGGTTATTTGTGAATTTTTCAAAGTTCCTCCTGGTATTGATTTCTTGTTTTATACCATTGCAGTCAGAAAAGATACTTGATATGATTTCAATCCTCTTAAGTTTGGTAAGAATTTTTGTTTTTTAGCTTAACATATGATCTATCCTGGAGATCAAGTTCATGTGTAGTTGAGAAGATTGTATATTTTATAGCTCCTGAATGGAATGTTATGTATGTCTCTTAGGTCCATTTGGTCTAGAGTTCAGTTTAAATTTGATATTATTTGTTGATTTTCTGTCTGTATGATCTGTTCATTGCTCAACATGCAGTGTTGAAGACCCCTACTATTATTGTACTACAGACTACCTCTCCATTCATATGTATTAGTCTTTGCTTTATATACTTAGGTGTTCTGATGTTGGGTACATATGTATTTACAATTGTTATATCCTATTGCTGAATTGGTCCCTTATCATTATATAATGACTGTCTCTGTCTCTTTTTATGGATTTAGACTTAAAGTCTATTTTCCTTTTTTAAAAAAATTTTCAGCCAAGTCATCCATTCAAGTCTATTTTATCTGGTATAAGTGTAGCTACTCCTATTCTCTGTTGGTTTCTATTTGCGTGGATTATCTTCCTTCATTCTTACCTTTCGGTCTGTGTGTCCTTAGAGGTGAAATGAGTCTCTTGTAGGCAGCATACGGGTGGATCATTTTTATTAATCAATGCAGCCACTCTGTGTCCTCTGATTGGAGAATTTAAGACATTTACATTCAAGGTAATTATTGATAGGTAAGGACTTATTACTGCCATTTTGTTAATTGTTTCCTAGTTGTCTTATAGATCCTTTCTTACTGTTTTCCTTCACAGTTAAATGATTTTCTCTAGTACTATATTTTTATTCCTTGCTTTTAATTTTTAGTGTATACATTAATATCAAAGTTTTGCTTTGTGATTACCATGAGGCTTACAGGAAAAACATCTTATAGTTATAACTGGTAATTTAAAGCTGGTAACAACTTACCTTTGATCATGAGAAAACCCCCCCCACACCCTCTACACTTTAATTCCATGCCCCCATTTTGTATTTTTGATGCCACAGTTTACATGTTTTTATTTTGTATATCCACCAATAAATTACTGTAGTTATTATTATTACTATTACTTATTTCAGAATATTAAGGGGGTACAAATGTTTTGGTTACATGGATACCTTTTATAATGCTCAAGTAGGGGCTTTTATTGTGCCCATCACCCGAATGGTGTCCACTGTACCCAACAGGTAGGTTTTTGCTCCTCCCCTCCTTCCCCTCCTCCTTTCTTGATTTCCACTGACCCTCACATGTCTTTGTGCCAGTGTGTGCCCATCGATTAGCTCCCAAGTATGAGAGGGAACATGTGGTGTTTGTTTTTCCATTCCTGAGATGCTTCACTTATGATAATGGTCTCCAGTTCCATCCACGTTGCTACAAAGACATTATTTCATTCCTTTTTATGGCTGAGTAGTACTCAGTGGGATGCATACACCACATTTTCTTTATCCACTCATGAATTGACGGGCACTTAGGTTGATCCACATCTTTATGATTGTAAATTGGGCCGCAATGAGCATTTGAGTGCAGGCGTATTCGCCTGCTTCTGTTTGTGTGTGGGATGGTGGCTGGAGAGGCCTGTTCTGCCATCTTACTTTACCTTCTTATGGGCAAACTTGTAAAAAACTAGGAAAAGAGGGAAATTTTTTAATCTTTTAAGGAATATCTTTAAAAAATCTTCTGCAAAGATGAATATGACATAATTCCTGTCCTCACGGAGCTCACGGTCAGGGAGACATAGATACAGAAGCTTTGAACCACAAAAACATTTTTTAGAGTTCTCTTAACCGGTGAGAAAATAGAAGTAACATTAATTAAATCAGTCATCACATTTTAATTTCTTTTTATATGATAATACTGCTAAAATATTCTTTTTTCCATAACCTAACAGTGCAATCTTCCTGCTCTTATTGTACCATTTTATCTGTAATTATATTCTACAGAAAAGTTTTTAAATGTTCTGCTCAAATCAAGCTGTACTATGAGTATGACACTCAGTCTACATGACATTTTGTCTCGGATTTTTCTTTTAATTCTAGGGAAATTTTGACATGACTTTAAAACCTTAAAAAATTGTAATTTATTACTAAGTACCATGTGTACAGGTACACTTA
The DNA here is from genome assembly GCA_028533085.1 of Varecia variegata. Classification (NCBI taxonomy): domain Eukaryota; kingdom Metazoa; phylum Chordata; class Mammalia; order Primates; family Lemuridae; genus Varecia; species Varecia variegata. Next base: position 1,577,652 of record CM052438.1, read on the forward strand.
CCACACTGTGGCATCCCTGGACTTCAGGGAAGACAGAGACTTAGGGATGGGGAGAGAAATAGAAGGAAGGTCAGGAATGGGGAGGGAGGAAATGCAAATGCAGGGGCACAAGGGAAGGATGTCTACTGGATTCTTATTCTGCAACAGAAAACCTGGGTAGTTTCATGTTCTTTTGTTTAAGACTTAATTGATAAGTATAAATATCAATATCTCTCTTCTGATTCCTGAGTTTTACTTTACTCTAGAGTACACTATTCTCAGAAAATTGGATGAAGCTTACAGATGGGTCTTTTGAACATATTACTTGACAATAAAATGCTTAAAGTTTTTGAAATGCCTTTAAAAATTTCATGTTTATATTAAGCGGTTTATCGTATTTTCAAAAGTATCAGTCCTCAATTGATTTGGGAAAAAAGTCCTTTCCTTTATCACAGAGAGTTTGAGAAATACTGGAACAGGCTCCATTTAAATCAAGAAATGCTCTTCATAAAAAGATCCTATAAAGAGTGAAAAGGCAAGCTGCACAATGGAAGAAAATGTTTACAACACATATAACTGACAAAGATCTAGTATTTAAAATGCATAAAGAACTCATTCAAGTCAATTAGAAAAAAATGGGTAAGAAATTTGAAGAGGCACTTCATATAAAAAGAAATCTTAATGTCCTATAAACATATTAAAAGGCCTCCGCCTCATTAGTCATCAGGGAAATGAAAATTAAAACCACACAGGCAATCACCAGATTGGCAGAAACCTAAAAGCTTCAAAAGCCTAAATATTGGTAGGGATCTTGAGTTACAGAAGCTTTCAAATATTTATTGCTGTGGGAGTGAAAATTGGTTAAACTACTTGGGAAAACTCATCAATATCTGTCAAAGTTGAACATATTCATGCCCTATAACCCAACAATTCTTCAGGACCCAACAGAAACGTGTTACATATGTGAAGCAAATGAAAGGTACAAGGATGTTCGTAGAAACATTATTTATAATTGCCCTCAAGTAAAAACCACCCAGATGTCTAGGGAAGGTGGAATGAATAAGTAAATTGTTGGATAGTCACACAATGGAATACCTGACAGAAGTTGTCCTCAGAGCGCGGACCATGAACCAGAAGCATCAGCTTCACAGGGAACTTGTCAGAAATGCACACTGTTGGGACCCACTTCAGACCTAGCGCATCAGAAACCTGGGAGTGGGGCTCAGCACGGCTATACCACGCCTTTCAGATGAGTCTGAAGTACATTAAAGCTTGCATACAGAACTTCTCTCTGTAGGATTTTCTCTCTGCAGAGATTAACATGAATAAGTGATAGCTTTGGCCAAACATGAATGAGTCTCACAAACATACCCTGTTGTCGCAGGGTCTGTCATGGTTCCCCTAAGGGATCAGCAGAACACTTCAGTGGACTGTTCTGTAAATTCAGAAATGTCCCCGTGCTCTGATGGCTCTCATCCCGGCAGTCAGCCCCACCTTGGGGCCAGAGCACCACCACAAGGGGTAGCAGAGATCACTGAAGGGATCCGGGGACACAGGTGCCCTTTGGACCCAGGGGAACATTCAGACTCTGACGTGAAGCCCACGGTCAGGCCAGGGATGCCGTTGCCAGGGTCCCTGCCGGGGTTCTCGAGCCAGGGCCTCCCAGGCCTGGCTGTGGCTGAAGCGAGTCGGTTCTGACGCTGGGAACTCCCAAGCTCAGGCCGGAGAGGTCCGCGGAAGCGAGATGCCCCCAGGCTCAGAGATTGGTGGAGGCAGAAACTCTGCGGGGTCTGCTTGGGTTACCCCCGCTCCACGTCGCTGGCTTCGTTTCTGTGGTTAGTGTTGTTGCTGCTGCCGCCAAGGCAAGTTGGGCTGAGCCACATCTGTTAGAGAATTTCTCCAACCATGGTTGCCGGGTTGTCGTTGTAGTTTTGTTTTCTTTTCTGCAATAGACAGTGTGTTTTGGTGCTGCCTCCATGAAGGCCATGTGCGCTCCTGAGGTTCTTGCTCCCTTCACTCCTGCCTCGTTTTCTCCAAATTTTTCCTAAAGTGTAATAATCTTTTTAAAGGATCATGAGGAAGAAGTCAAAATGTTCTGAGGTATAAAGACAATCCCATTAAGGCACATGTACCTGAGTGGCCTCTGGCCTAAGGTCAGAGCACGGCTGGGCAGTCCTTCCTGGCTCCCAGCCCTCGCGGGCTCTGCTCTGCAAGTCACCGTCACTCCTTCTCTGTCTGTGCTTGCCAGCAGGACTCTGCAGCTCATGGAAACCTGTCCTGTTCTCCACAGGCTCCCAGAGCTGCCGCTCTGAGCTGACCGTCTATATTCTTGAGCTTTGGCCATCCCACCTTTCAAGTCTCGGCTGCTAGTTGCACCAAATGCTTACGCTTCCTAGCACTCAGTCCCTCGAAGCTGGTGGGTTTTGCCTACGTGGGGTTCTAGCCGTGGAGGGAGGGTGCACCCCTCCTGGCACTGGGCACTTCCCAGACCCCGGCAGCCGGCTGCTCAGGCCTTGGTCCCAAGCAGCCTTGCACTGGGTGCGCTGTGGGACACCAGCCCAGGACGCGAATTCTAACCCCGGGTCCTCAACCCCAAATTTCACGTAGAGTTTCTAACAAAAACAGGCACATTGGAGTGGTGACTTCAATACATAATTTAGGTCCAAATTATGGCTCTTTCTGCAAACAAAGCTTTGCCCTAAACACATTGGCCATCACTGGGGATGGTTTGAGTCAAAAGTTCATTTCCATGATGTGTAACCAGGAAACTTTACGCCTTAACCAAGATGGTATTTATAATGTCTTAGGAAATATTTGAATATAATAGGTTCCTCAGGTAAGCATAAAATCCGAGAGAGACAGACACCTACCAAATGCTTTTATTTTATCCACATCAGCCATTTATAGACCAGCTTCATAAAGAAAAATATGTTTACTGCCTGCTAAGGAGGTGTACAACCTGGTTTCTGAACACTTACTTTCTAAATGTTAAAACTGCTTTGCATTTTCATACTGTTACATCATGAGCTGTGAAGTTTGTATTTTAGCCTCAACCCAGATTATTCTAGAATTTTGCTTTCGTCGATGTCTAACATTTGGTTTACCTTCTTTGCTTACCCACATGTGATGGGTGCCTGATGATCTTGAGGCGGATTCTTGTCAGTGTGAAACATGCTGTTCATGCTACACGCTACACACAGCTTTCTAAATACACATATGTTACTAGGAGACAATCTGTAGCATAAACGTTCTGTTAGGAAAGTGGTTCGAGAGCTGAAGATCGATTAATTTACAGACGAGCTACAAAAGGGGTAGAGAGCAGTGACTACTTGCTTATTTAGTTTCCTTTCTATCCATCCATACACTTGTAGGAAATCCTTGGGGGGAAAGGGTATTGTAGTCAAGCAAGTTTGGAAAATGCCACATGGTATATCTCCCTTTTGGAAATTCACAGAGTGTGCTAGCACCATGAAGGCTCTGAGAAAATCTTCAGTCCAGAAAAGCGGTTAACTTTGTTTACGTGGACGCTAGAGTGCTCTTTCTTTGAGACATGTATTGATGCCGCGCCACGTACGTCTGTTTGTTAAATCAGAGCTCGTTGCTTCTGCTTTTCCCCACGACCTTGGGGCCCTGGGGACCGGCTCGAGACCCCAGGCAGGCGAGGCTGAGGCACAGCCGATAAACAAAGCCCACACTGGTTGAAGTGGGAAGGACAGATTTAGTCTGGAAGACACGAAAGCGACGGGGAGAGGGTCCGCGTGAGCTGAACTGTGCTGTACACAGAGGTGCGGGGGTTTCGGAGGGAGGATGAGGGCATGGAAGGGCGCGGCACGTGGGCTCGGGAGAGTCAGGGAAGTGAAAAGTCACGAAAAGCAGGAAGAGGAGCCCAGGTTGGTCCGTGTGAACACACCTGGGTTTGTTAGCTGGGGTCTGTCCCGCAGAGGCTGGGAGACACTGTCAATTCCTTGGGCAGCCTTGAGTTTCTCAGCCAGGTACTCTAGGGTCATCCCCTAGGGTCACCCCTAGGGTCATCCGCTAGGGTCATCCTCTAGGGTCATCCCCTAGGGTCACCCCTAGGGTCATCCGCTAGGGTCACCCCTAGGGTCATCCGCTAGGGTCACCCTCTAGGGTCATCCTGGAGGTGCGGCCCTGAGCTGCCGGGAGCTGCTCATACATCAGTGCCGGTGCAGCATTCACAGGCCAAGCCCGAGGCCGCGGCGAGAAGAGGGCCCAGAGCGGCCGGAGCTCGGTCAAGGCAAGAGCCGTCGTCAGTGTCACGGGCCGCCAGTCGGAAGTGAGTGGAGGAGCCAGCGGAGGGGGGACCACGCGCCCCTCGTCCACCTCCCTCTGGCACCCAATCACCTCTCCCCTGCGACAGTTCATTTGACGCCAGCCTCAGTTTACTTTCCTGCTTTTAGTCCGTGGTCACTTAACATGAGAAAGAGAATGATGTGACGGTGAGGGTTGCTGCATGAAAATTCCACGATTCTTTGTTCTTTCCTACTGGATACCCCAGACTTGGAAACGGGAGAGGTCGAATTTACGTATCAGGTGAAGATATTTTGATTTAGATCCAGTTGCATTTAGAGTCACAGTTCTGCTTCTGAGCGCACGTGTCAAGGGACCGTCTGCATGTTGTGCTCCCTTCTGCCCACACGGCCATCGCGTCTTGCTGTCACCCTCTCCAGTGAGTCTCACACTTGCTTTCTCCTCGCCCAGCCCCCGTCCGCATCGTCTCCGTGATTTCTGCAGGCCCCTGATAGGGCTCGCCGCTCCCCGTCTTATCCTAATTTATGCAAGGAGCGTTTCCCAAATAAACCTTCTTACGGTACCTGCCATTCTTCTGCCCAAAGTCTTCTGTTTTCAGAGCCAAGTTCCGTCTCCTCGGAACGAGATTCAGCTTCGTCCAGGACCTGGTCCCCACCTGCGTACGTCTTGGTCTGACACTCCCGTGGAACAACGTCCTGACTACTGTTTGCTGCTTCCCTTCCCAGCCCAGCTCCCCTGACTGTTCCTTCCCAGCCGGCTCCTCCCTGCGCAGCCCTTAAAGTCTTAGTCCGTCGAGGCTCAATCTCAAATATCACCTTTTCTGTGAAGCCCCCTGGCTCTTCCAGCCAGCAGGGATCTTTGCCTCTCCCATGCTCCGTGGCACTTTTACTTTTAGTTTTAGTTGTGTATGTCTTTGTTGAGTTATTCTACCTTTATCTTACCCGCCTGGAGGAAAGAACGACATCTCATTCATCCCGCTGTTCTCACGGAACCTGGCACACTGTCCTGCACACAGTGGGTGCGAAATTATTTGTTTGCAAAATTAAATGCAAAGAGCTGAGAAGTTCTGTTTACAAGAAATATTTACACTCTGGATGTTTTCCTTTAGGAATAATATTACTCACTTTATCAGTATAAGTAACATTTCAATACAACTGTCTTAATTTAAAAGTGAGTTTTTTGAGAACAAAAAGGGCTAAAACCTGATCCAATAAAGTACTGTATTTTGCAATAGTTTTGCTTTTTCTCTCCGTTCGAACTTGCTTTTTCTCTAAGAGGGGATAATATGGGGTTGAGAGCAGTTTCCCTGCTGCTAAGTGCCTGAAAGATGATCAGTGTAGAATTATGTTATAGTGAGTTGTCTTGAAATTAATTCTCTCTGGGAACCCCTAAAATTTAGGCTTTTAGTATGGTCCATAGACTGCTTTTTATTATTATAAAATATTAGAACAATTGTATGAACATACATCATATATATAGGAATATATAATTACTGTATAATTATTATTATAACAGAAAAGTATTCTGAGTTTTTATCTTCAATATATCATGCATTAGAACAATTTGAGATATAATTTTGAAATAAGCAAAAATAGATTTTAATTTTTAAGTCCATTTAACAAAAGCTAAAAATTACTTTTATCCATCACAGGACTGGGAAGACTTTAATTGCAAACAGACCAGCAGGTGTGTCCTGCGTGCCCAGCACATGCCGATCTCGTGTGTTCCTAGCATGTGACTGAGGCTGTGCACCAGACTTCAGAGAGCGATACATAATTCATCCCATCACCCTCCTCATGGAACGGCGTTGCAGAAGCTTTTCCTTGGGCTCGGGGCTGTCTTGGCTGTTTCAGAATTTTGGTGAGCAGATTGAGTGATAATTTTAGGCTTCTAAAATCAGTCTGTGTCCCCTCAGTCACATGATGTCATAAGCAGCTGGTGTTGCCTTGGCAACTTGACAGAATAAAAGTGCTGCTTTTGGTAAAACTTTGGGTCACGTGACCTAGCTCTGTAGCTGGGGAACACGACACAAAATTATTACTTACTTACTTCACCAAAACAAACCCAGATTCGCATAAGAGAAAAACAAATCCAGAACTCCAAGTCCCATGTGAATTAATTACCCGCCCTGCCGCCATCTGAAAGCCAAGTTTGTTTGACTTGGTAATTCCAACACGCTGCGCTCCCTGCAGTGCTCCGAGACGCGGCCCTTTCCCCGGGCTCCCCACGGCCCAGGAAATGCTTCCATGTCTAAGAAGTCAGAAAGGCCAGGAGGAGAGTGACAGAGCAAATCAACCCAGAGGAATTTGGACTGTGCAGTCCTGCATCTAGAACATTCTAGTGCCCCACTCTGTGTGGACCTCCATCATTGCCTCCAACCTGTGTGATTTCGGGGGAGTCAGACCCACCTCCGGGTTAGGGCCCCTCCTCTACTGCTCCTAAGGAACGTGCTGTCCAGAAACCACTTTGCCCTTCAGCGAACACGTGAATCAGTCATCTGTAAAATATGAATAGCCAAAGATAATTGTTTAGATGTTCATGCTACATAGCTATATAAAATGATAAAATTACTTTGCATTTAGTTTTTTTAATAAGTACCAACTTTTACAAGAAATTTGAAAACAAAAAATATGAAAAAACGGAATAAATGTAACATAATCCTGTCATTTAGAGGCCGTAACTATGAACATTTCAGAAGTGTTCCTTCCATTTTTATTTTTGTTTATTTTTAATTTTTCTAATTTGTTAGTAAAGCTAATTCTATTCACATTTATATATATATATTTTTTTCAGCATATGATGGGGGTACAAATGTTTAGGTTACATATATTGCCCTTGCCCCACCTGAGTCAGAGCTTCAAGCATTCCCATCCCCCAGACAGTGCGCACCGCACCCATGAGGTGTGAATATACCCATCTCTTCCTCCCCCTCCCACCTGCCTGACATCCGATGACTGTTACTACTATATGTGCACTTAGGTGTTGATCAGTTAAAACCAATTTGATGATGAGCACATGTGGTGCTTGTTGTTCCATTCTTGTGATGCTTCACTTAGTAGAATGGGCTCAAGCTCTATCCAGGATAATACAAGAGGTGCTAGATCACCATTGTTTTTTGAGGCTGAGTAGAACTCCATGGTATACATATCCCACATTCTATTAATCCACTCATGTATTGATGG
>CM052438.1:1585581-1665530 GCA_028533085.1 Varecia variegata
ATAGCAGCACAATTCACAATTGCGAAGATGTGGAAACAACCCAAGTGCCCATCAATACATGAGTGGATTAATAAAATGTGGTATATGTATACCATGGAGTACTACTCAGCTATAAGAAACAATGGTGATATAGTACCTCTTGTATTTTCCTGGAAAGAGTTGGAACCCATTCTACTAAGTGAAGTATCCCAAGAATGGAAAAATAAGCACCACATGTACTCACCATCACATTGGTTTCACTGATCATCACCTAACAGCACATTTAGGAATAACATTGATCGGGTGTCGGGCAGATGTGGGTGGGGGAGGGGATGGGTGTATATATACATAATGAGTGAAATGCGCACTGTCTAGGGGATGGACATGCTTGAAGCTCTGACTGGGGGGGGGGGGCAAGGGCAATATACGTAACCTAAACTTTTGTACCCCCACAATATGCTGAAATAAGAATAAAAAAGAAAAAGAAAAGAAAAATTGGAAGTCAAGCTAAAAAAAAAAAAGAATTTGTGTCTATATTAAACATCACCCCAAAAATCAAGATGCTAATTCATTAAATACAGCCATGATATTCTCACAGATAACTTTGAACTACCATGTGGTTTAGTTTCATGATAAAATTTTTTCCATGCATTTTAGTTAAAACAATAAAAATTATGTCAAAAGTGCTATTGAAATTTTAGCTAATAATGGAATTTTTATGTTAATAAAGCAAATCTGCAATTTTATTTATTAAAATTTCTGCAGTTATCATTGTACTAAAATTTATGTGCAACCATATTATTCTAAAAGTGGTGCTAATATAACGGGCTTTTTAGAAACAATAAATCAGGTTGGATTTGTTGTTATTGTTAACCTCACAGTATATATCCAAATAAATTGCAGGTGGGTCAAAGAGTTAAGTTTCAAAAGTGAAACCAGAGAGAGAACCGAATGGAATGGAGGGGACTGTTCCCAAATTTTGGAGCACATGAAGGGCTTTTTGAACATGACCCTAATGGTGGAAATCATTTAGGGCAAGACCTATAGAAAGAAACTGAAAAACTGCGCGGAGGGACGTCGTATTGTACAGCGGGGTCCCCTAGGTGTGAGGTATGTAATCCCAGGCGGGCTGACTGTGGGTGGCCTTGGGCAGTACAGAGACGATCCTGGTTTGGTTTAATTATTCTATATTTATTTTAATTGTATTATAAAATATTATTAATACAGTTGGCCGTCCCTATCTACAGGTTCCACTCCGAACCATTCAACTAACTGTGGCTTGAAAATATTAAAAAAAAAATAAAAACAATACAACAGTAAAAATAACATAAATTAAAAAACAATACAGTATCATGACTATTTACATAGCAGTTACGTTGCTTTTGGTATTATAAGTAATCTAGAGATGATTCAGAGTATACGGGAGAATGTGGGTAGGTTATATGCAAACACTACGCCGTTTTATACAAGGGACCTGAGCATCCTGGGATTCGGGTATCCCTGGAGATCCTGGAACCAACCCACCTCCACTATCAAGGGCTGACTCTGTATCGACCCTGGGAAACCACTGGTAACGATGCTAGGAAGAAAAGTTGATACGTATGTTTTAAAAGGAAGTCAACTTGAACTGAAATATTAGATTAATTATTTTACAGTGGATTCTCAGGCCAGGTAAAAAAAAATGTATAATGTCTGTGATATATGAGTGACTAAGTTCAGGAATAGATCCAAGATCACGTAAGACTTTAGTATCGGTACTCCTCCTTTATTTACTTATTTTTTGAGACAGAGTCTCACTCTGTCACCCAGGCCGGAGTGCAGTGGCGGGATCACAGCTCACTGCAGCCTCAAACTCCTGGGCTCAAGTGATCCTCCCACTCAGCCTCCCGAGTAGCTGGGACTACAGGCACGTGCCACCCATGCCCGGCTAATTTTTCTATTTGTAGTAGAGACAGGGTCTCGCTCTTGCTCAGGCTGGTGGGGAACTCCTGGGCTCAAGTGATCCTCCCACTCAGCCTCCCGAGTAGCTGGGACTACAAGCACGTGCCATCACATCCAGCTAATTTTTCTATTTTTAGTAGAGACGGGGTTTCGCTCTTGCTCAGGCTGGTCGGGAACTCCTGGGCTCAAGCGATCCTCCCGCCTCAGCCTCCCAGAGTGCCAGGATGACAGGTGTGAGCTGCCAGCCTGGGCCTGGCACTCATCCTTTAAGCAAATACTCGGAGTGCCTGTCCTGGGGCCCTGGGCTGGGGACTTGGAATGAAATAGCCAGAGGGAGACAGGGCCCTGCCCTGGCGCTGCCCGCCGTCTGGGGGCGAGGGCGGCATTAACGACACCACAGGCATCTGTGTAAAACTGCCGCCGTGACCAGTGCCGTGCAGGAGAGGACCTCGGTGCAAGGACAGTTTATAATACGGGCACTTTGCTCATTATTACTTAGAGGACTTACTCTCTGGCCTAGAAATAAATATTTAATGAGACAAGAAACTGCTTTCGTGGATGAAGTGGAAAGGGCAGAAAAAAATATTTATAATATTCATGGAGCACTTATACTCCAGGACTGAGCTAATTACTCTCATTTAATAATCTCAATAATCCAGCAAAATAGGTACTATCGTCCCCATTTTTGCCCCGAGGAAACTGAGTTTGGCTGGTAAATGGCAGCAGACCCAGTCTGTCCAAAGTCAGAGTCCTCCCTCACTCTTAATCAACTATACATATATGCACACACATATACACACACACACACATATATGTGCGTGTGTATTACTAACGTTTGCCCACATACCATATATCTAAGCATTCAAAAGTTACAAAGAAGCTATCAACTGTTGAATAGGACTGTTGTGGGAGGTTCTGACCTCCTACTTGACCTTCATAATGACCTGAAAGTCCAGGTTGGAATTTAGAGCCCTCAGCTCCTGGGTTCTGCCCGGAACCCTGGCCACGCAGGGACAGGTGGCTTCTGTTTTGACCCATGACTCTCTCCTCCCTTTTCTCCCTCACTCCACCCCAAGATCAATTCCACATTCATGGTCTCAGGTACATGAATGTAGACACCCCAGCTCCATCCACATCCTGCCCCCTGCAAACGGTCACCCCTGGACACCCCGTGGGCCTAGGGCACACATACCTGTCCTGGAGACCTGGACGACTGTCAGGGGAGAGGCCCACACCAACACCCAGGGCAGGGAAGGGGACATGGGCTTACGTCCCACTGAGACTTCGCACTGTGGGGAGGGGCGCAGCCAGAGGGCAGCAAGAGCGAGACACTGTAAAGCATGGGCCAAGGCAGGGACCTCTCTTGCTTGACACAAAGTAACTATTTGAGTTAGAAAATACCATAAAATAGTTATTGAGATAATAGTACTTATCTCCATTTTGTATATGAGAAAAGATTACAAGTAAGTAAACCTTTACACTATTGGACAGGATGCTTGTAAAAAAAATCCTTCCACTTGGAACATTTCTCACTAGCTACTTCTTTTCTTTCTTCCTTCCTTTTTTCTTTCCCCTCCTTCTGTCCTCCCTTCCTGCCCTCCACTCCTTCCGTCCTCCCACAGGTACTTAGAGAGCACCCTCTGCGCCAGGCTCTGCCTGGGCACTAGAGTTCAGGGCAGTGAAGACAGAAAAGCGCTCAGAGAGTTTAGCATCTAGTGAGACTAGCTTTGGTCACGCAAACACATGTGTAATTACAAACCAGGACAAACGCATCACAGATAAGAACGCGTGGATTTGTTGCTGCCTTTGATTTAAGGTTTCCTGCTGAGACAGGGAAGGGGGAGGCAGACCTGTTTTTCTCTCCAAGGCAGGAGCCTCACATAGGTTCACAGACCTCCAAGGGACGCACTCCATCCAGCTATCAGAATGGGGTACACTTCCTACAAGCTCAGGAGCTAATTTTATGAAATCAATTCTACTACTTTATGGCTACAGGAGAAATTTACTAAAAACTTCAGAGGCACGAATTCCTGCAGTGAAACAAAGGCAACTGTCCAGTAGAAGCTGGGAGTTTAACCAGGAGACCCTGATGCCAAATTATTATGGAAATGCAGGAGTTGGGGGGTGTCTCTAAGCATTTATAAGGGACTCGCTTTCCCTCCTAATGTCCCTGCACCACAGAATAGGAGAGGCAGGGATGTAATGAATGACACTGGTATTCACTCCGTTACTTTCTTCCAGTTACCCTACACTGGACGATTTCTAGTAAATTAACGCTCAAGGTATGGGGGATGGGCAGTGGTCTCTTCAGAACTGGAACGAAACCCCAGCCAGGTACCTCGGTCAGCAAAAAGCGGGAGGTAGGGGGCGTTGGCTCCAGCTCCTAACAGCCACGGACAGTTTAGTGACACTTGTGTGAGGCAATTAATATTCCCCATGTGGATTTAGGCAAGGAAGACCTGGAAACATTTTATTTTTAAATAACTTCTTATTGAAGGGGAGAATCGTAGAAGGCAAATCAGCTGTGCTGTTAACACCGGCAGCGTGGACTTCTGATGGCCTGCCGACCTCGTACGTTTTCATTAAGGGTTTTCCTCGTTTCCAGTGAGGAGTGAACCCCCCTAAACTTGCCTTGGCAAAGGAACAACTGCATTTTACCAGTGGGGCAAACATTCCCTAAAAGGCAAAAAGCAGCTTCTTTCTCCCACCCCTGCCCGTACTGAACATTCCAGCAGAGGAAACCTTTAATTTTTAAATTCTGTCTGAGTGTGTACACACACACACACACACACCCCAGGCTGGAAGGCGCCCCGGGAACGGGCACGCCCTGGGCTGAGTCTCCAGCCCCTCACGAGAGTGTCCCCTGCGTGGGACCAAAGCCGGGAGCTGCCGTCACCTCTACCCGCCCCGTAACCACCTGGGCGCGGTGCCTCCAAGTCACCTACAAACTGCACAGCGAGTAGAGGGTTTTTCCTTCTTTGCAGGATTTGGGAAAACATCAAACACCAGAATCAGAGCTGAGAAAAGAATGAGGAAATGACTGGGGAAGGAAGGCTCTTCTCTCCAGAGCACCTGTGATCCTAAGCGCCTACAACTTGTCATCAGCTTCTCCAGGGCTCCCCAGCAAGCAGGGGTGAGCACCAGCCCTACGTGCTGGCTTGGTCAGGGCAGAGTGGGACAGAAACCACGCTCGCTAGACAGGCCTCGCAGCTCCAGAAGGGACCCCCAACCTCCTCGTCCCCTCCTAATCCCCTCCCTCCCTTAATATTATCACCGTTGACCTATTACCGTGAAGCACTTTTTAAGCCTGTGGGCTTTGTCACCGCACTGCATGCATGTAATCCTCACGGATGCCTCCACGCACTCACTTGTAAAATGAGACTGGAATAGGGTTCGCTCCAGAAAGCTCTTGTTTGAAACGAGTTGATTTAGCTAAAGTGCTTCCCACTGCTCCGGCACCCAGGCAGGCACCATGAACACCAGTTGTCATGGTCCAGCTCCCACTTGGCCTTGTCATGACGCTCTGTCCTGGCGCCATTTGAACACTCTCTTGCTAATGTTCTTTGCATAATTTTTATCCTCCCACTGGGCTGTGCGCAAATGCCATCTCCATGATAAAACCTCCCACCCCAGAGTCAATAGGGGCCACTCCCACCTCCCAGCCAGGAGCTGGGGCCTGTCCTGGCGCCCCGTCCTCCACCTGACACCGTGTTCGCTGTGGATCCTCTGGCGGCATCCGCGCGGCTGCAGGTTTAGGTAGGAAATCTCTGCCCAGCTTTTTCCTGTGTTACCTCAGAGACCACTGAACCTGTGTCTCAGTTGCCACTGTGGGGAGATGGGGGATATTAAATGCACCACACTCAGTGGAGTGAGCATGACAACTACATAGAGTGCCCCGTGCCAACACGCAGTACCGTCCCTATGCAAAGGATGCCATCTCGAGCAGAAGATTCAGGGGAACGTGGGGTGACCGCAGTGCAAAGTGAAGCTCTGGTGCTCCGAGGCTGACATGTGAATGCCGAGCCGTGTGCGCTGGGGTGAGGACAGGCACAGTGTCGCCCTGGTGAAAGGGACCAGCAGATGCAAGGCCTCAGACAGCCTCGCTGTTCCCGTCACAGTGGGGCGTTGGCAGCCACACAGACGCCACTGTCCCCACAGCCCTGTGGGCCGGAGGGGGCACTTTCCAACTGCAGGCCCCACTGTTCCTGCGGGAGCCACATCTGTGGCTGGAGTCGTGCCACCATATGTGCCTCTGTCCCAGCACGTGGCGGGTGGCCTCTCGAGGCACAGGCACCACTGTCCTCCCAGCGTCGCATCTGCAAGGAAACCCAATTGCCGCTGAGAGAGCCGGGCCAGCTGAACTGCAAACACATTCAGGACGCATCAATAGGTTAAGAAATCCAGCCGCTCCAAGTCGCCCAGGGAAGCCTCATTCAGCCTCAGACACTGCAGCCGCGCCAGCCCCTGCCCGCTGGATCTCAGAGAAAAACATCCATTATGCCTTCTTCTCTGCGGGGTGGGGGTGTGTTAACTTTTCCAAAGTCAGCAATTCTTCTAACTTTTCATTTTGACATAATTTCAAACTTAGAGAAAGGTAGCAAAAATAAGAGTAATATGAACACCACTCGTGTATTATTCCCAGGGATTCATCTACTGTTTACATTTGTCTCAATTGCTTTATGATCCCCTCTCTGTGCACACACCACACACACACACACACATGAACCACACACACATGTACACACACAAACCACACATACATATGAACCACACACATGAACCATACACACACACACGCACATGAACCACACATGCACACACATGAACCACACACACAGACACACACACAACCCCCCCCACACACATGAAACACACACATGCACACACACTCATTTTCTGAAACACCTGGGAGTCAGTTGTGCACATCACGGCCTTTACCCCTAAACGCATCCATGTAGATAAGGGGGGCGGATATTCTCTTACAAAACCGCACCACAGTGACCAAGTCTAGTAAATGCAGCATTGAGAGATACTTTCAGCAATCTACTGTCCCTATTCCAGTGTTGTCAGTGAGGTCAGCACTTTTTAAATTCTTTTCATAACACAAAAGACGACCATCTCAACTAGATGGAACAGAGTCGCATTTATTTCAATCTCCTCGGCATGTGGAGTAAATTAAAGTGCACACACACCTGACAGTGCTTTCAGCCGCCCGCCCAGGTTCACCTGTCTGTATTTCCATGCTGTCGTCACTGTTGTCAAGAGCCACCTCAGAGCCCTGTGTCTGCGGTGTAGGCTGGTGTCACCGGTGTCCTTGCAGGGGAGCCCGGCAGGTACCTAATGCCTCGGGGAACGATTTCCCTGGAGTGGGGTCTGCCAGGCCCACAGCAGGGAAATTACCCAGGTTATCAATCAGTGCACTGCCATAGGCTGAGCACTGAAGACACAAATGTGAGAGGACGGTCTCGGATCTGAATTAGCTCATGTGGCAGTGAAAAGCGCAAACTCAGCGGTAAGACGGAACTCGCCACAGTTAAACCGTCTCGTTGCCGGGAGAGGCGGGCAGGCGGCTCTGTTTGGGCCTCAGTCTTCAGCTGGGAAATGGGATCAGAGCAAAAGCTACCCTGCCAGGTTGCTGCCGGGACCAAGTGAGGACACCTCTCCAGGGCCAGCACGGTGCCATCAGTGTCAACTACTAGGAGCGGCAGGGAGCCGGGCACAGAAACCCAATCTCCACACAGCCGACCAGTTGCTATAGTGACCCCTGGCCGAGGGGTCCCAGGAGGCAGGTGGAGTCAGAGAAGTCCTCAGAGGAGGCATCTGAAAGGTGACATGAGTTGGCTGCCGGAGTCTGGAGGCTGAAGGTGGAGGGAAGGGGAGGGCGGGGCAGGGAGTCCACGTTCCATGCAGGGGAAACCGCACGTGCAAAGCATGGACGACTGACAGACGACACAACCATTCTCGTGGCTGGACGCAGAGCACACGTGATCTGTAGGTAAAACTCCTGAGGACAACCGCGCACTAGCAGAATCAGCCGCGCCACCCTCGGTCGGTCGGCGCCATCAGGCCGGGCTGCCAGTGAGGCGGGAGCACAGCTGGCCGCCCCTGCGCCAGGTCCCCCAGCCCCTTCCACAGCGCCACACAGCCAGACGCTGCTCCACGCACACAGATTTCCTGATTCTGAAATTAGTAATGCTCATTATAGATGATTCTGAAAATATAAAACAAATCTGTTTTCTCGCTTTCAATTAAGAAATTCTCACTTAGTAATAGCTTCGTTATCTGGCATGTCGAGTTAATTAAAAGGCTGGTTGGCCGGATATTAAGGTCCCATTTCGGATCTGAGGAGAAACCTCCGCCCCGGGTGGTCCCAGCTCTGTTTCTCTGGGATGATCCTGTCGCCTTTTTCTTTCCCGGGGGCAGAGTCCCACCACAGCACGCAACATGCTGGTTTCCCCAAACATGGCCCGTTTTTAAAGCGATGGATTTTACTGACTGGAGCAGCCCAAGCGTTTGGATACAGAAGGCCCATCCGTCCACTGCTCTTAACCGGGACCTGAAGGCAGAAGCACCTGGGGGCTTCTCCCGCGTGTCCCCCGAAGCTGGGGGCTGTGCTTTGCGTGCAGCTCCCCGGTGATGTCGCCATCGGGGTGTTTATCCGCCTCGAGGTCAGTGGAAGGGTCCCCAGAGGGAACCGGGGAAGCCAGCGCTCCCGACCTGGAGTCCCCTCATTAGAGCTCCACTCCCCCCATTGCTCCTCTAAATCCACTGGTCCCCTGGCGCTTCTGAAATGCGGTTTAGTTTCAAAAAGTGAGTGTTCGCTCCCCTTCCAGCAGCAGCTTTGCTGAGAGCTGAGCCGCAGCCCCGTCGTCAGGCCCAGCTCGGCTCCTGCACGTGGCGAAAACAGCAACACGCAGGCTGCTGTCCCAGCAACCTTTTTTTAAATGTCTTTTTCTGATTTTTAAAATATTATCTGACATAAATGCTAATTAAGGGGTTGTGTGTCACTCTGCAAAGGGATTTTAAGAGTATAATAGCAGGAAAGGTAGGTCCCTCCCAAGCACTGAGAATCAGATTCAGTTCATAACCATGGTCGGTACAGACAATTTGGGGGGATGTAGCTTATGCATTGAGAGACCCGCAGCTGCCACAGATCCGGCCTAGATGTCCCCAACTCTCCACATTGTCCTGCACAGCTCAGTGCACCTTCTGGAAAAGCAGAGGGCAGGGGGTGCAGGTTAACAAGCACCAGCATCTCCCAGCTCTGCCCGGCACGCCCCATCCCGTCCCCGTCAGAGCTGTGGTGACACACAGCTGCTTGTCCCAGGCCTCGCACACAGCCAGGCCTTGCTGCTCCATGGCACGTTCCCCTGCCCCTCTTCTGGATGTTTGTGAAAAATTAAGATAAAAATCAAAACATTCTTGAGGAGCACCTGACTGCCTTCCTAAGAGGCGCTGGGAGAAAAAAGCATCATTCTTTCCCTGCCTTCGTACTTTTATTGTGTTTTGCTCTATTTGTGGTTTGCGGAACAGCAAACTATTCAATCCAGCTTTAAAACACACCCCCACCCCCACCCCACAGGAAGACGCGCTGGAAGGACCCAGGAGTCTGTGCCAAGGGCAGGACGCGCAGCTGAGCCTCCCCAGGGGCTGGGCCCCCCGCAGGCAGGGACCCGCTCTCAGTCTCTCCGGGCTGCCCGCGCCCTGGCGCTTCGTGTCTGTGCCTCAGTCTCTCCCAGACCCTTTCTCTGCCATCTCCTGTGCCTCCTCTGTCCGGACACCCCACGGAACTTCCCAAGGTTACTGTAGTGACGACTGGACTGGTTCAGCTTGGGTCCAGCTAGCTGTCGCCAGGGAGCGGGTGGGGTGGGCACGGCCGACCGTAGCCTGCTCAGTGTGGCTGGGGGATGGGTTTCTCCGGCACAATTTTCCACGCCACCATGTCGTCTCTGTCTTTCAGAAACTCTGCCGGCCCTCTCCCCACAAATTGAGCTGGCCTTCCTCACCCTGAGGCCTGCATGCAGCCTGCCCTCAGGAGGACGGACTCAGCAAAGGAGCCGGCAGGTCCTAGAAACAGGCCGGAGCATTTGGGTGGAGAGTTCCAGCATCCCGGCAACCCACAGCGTGATCTGAAACGGGAGGCACGAACCTTGAGTGATGTCCGTCCCCCGGGGCCTGCAGAGTCTTTCCGCCGAGGGACGGACCCTGGAAAGTGGGGGGCCGGGCAGGGCCCTTGGTGCCCAGGTGTCAGGGCAGGTCTAGGCTGTGGGCACACACAGGTGCTGAAAACCTGGTTTCAAAGTCTGGCTTCTCTGCTTCCCGCCCGCGTGATGCTGGACCAGCTCCTCAGTGTCTGGGCCTCGCGGCGCTGCCGCTCCCCCCCGGGCAGGCTGTTGGGGGCATTCCACGCCCGGTGCACGGTACATGCCAGTAACCGCAGCGCGAGTATCCAAAGCAGGCACGGCACGCGTGGCTTCTGGGCGGGTGCTGGCACCCGGAGAAGGGAAGGAACGGAGGAGAGTGCCTGGCTGGGAGGACTTAAGGGCAACTTCAGCCCATGCAGAGAGGGAGTGCGATTGTTGAAAGTGCTTTTTTGGCTTCCTTGGAACCCTGCAATCTGGTGAGTACAGGTTCCTGTCGCCCACCCCTGAGTAGAGTGCGCAAAACACCAGACAACCAGCCAGTCCTTAACCGCCAGTCCCCGCGAAGTCCCTGCCTCTCCCCAGCCACAGGACAGAGACAGTTCGGGAGGAAAATCTCCCCTGTCTCCCCCCACTTTGGGCCGCTGCTGTCACCTCTGCGGGCGGCTTCCACATGCAGCCTATGTTTACACAGTCGCACGTTCATCCTTATTACACACACAGACACATGATCCTGTCGTGTTGCTGCATGGCTGTCACGGTTACCGGAGCCAGTGGCAGCGAACTACTGCTCTGGATAGCTTCACCATCATCGCCCTAACATCTCCCTGCTGCTGAACATTAGGTTGGTTTCCTCCAGCGTCAAATGTAATGCAGTGACGATCTCCGTGCCCATAGCCCTTTTGTTCTGCTAAATTATTTCCTTCAGACGGATTCCAAGGAGAGGCTCAAGTATGCTGTGCTCGGGTCAGGCAAGAAGTGTCCCTCTGGCCCTCCTCTGGCTGCGTCCGCCCTCCCGGTGAGCAGTCCCCAGGCCAAACGAACATTCCTACGGACAATCCCCCCTTTAGACCATTCTCTGGGTACCTGGGACCCCCAAAGTCCCCACCCAGTGGCCCCATGGTCATCTCAAGGGCCTGCGCAGCCCAGCTCCCTGGGTCTCTCCACCCAAGGTCCAGCCGCACCACCAGTGGGCACAGAGCTGGACCCCAGGAGTGGCCGATGGGCGGTGGGTAGTGGGCAGAGTTAGGCCACGGGGGCTGAGGTGTCCACATACATTCACCTGAGGCTGCTACCAGTGCCGGACAGTCTAGGAATTAGGAAGAAAACGGGTCTGGCGCCAGCGACTGGCTTACCCATGACGACACATTCCAACAGGGGACTCTGAAGCCTCTAGGAATTTTAAACTTGAACCTGGCCTTCTAGGTGGTTGTGAAGGTATATTTGTCAAGGTAGGAGGGCAGAACATATTTTCATTTAACAGTTTGCAACCTGACTGATAACTGGAAACTATATTTAGACATATGGTATGTGAGTCTCCATTTATACTCTTGCCTGGAACTTTGCAAATTATTGGGAGGAGGTCTGGGTGAAAGGTTGTGACCGTTTCTGCAGCCTCTTGCTGTGTCTATATTGCTACCTTGCTTCTCTGAGCAGCTGTGCTGCTTTACAATTTTGGAATGTATCGGTTTCGTGGCACTCTCGGGGGCATGGGGGGTCACAGCTGGTGCTGACTCAGGGGGCGTGAAACGGCCGCTAGCATCGCTTTGCTCTGCATTTCTTTGATCACCTGCAACAGAATAATAAAAGCTACCTTTATTGAGCCCTTACTATGGGCCAAGCACTATGATAAAGCGCTTTGCTGGTATTTTCTCCCAGGAACCCCTGACATGCATACATTAGGATTCCTGTTTTAGGGATGAAAGCACAGAGCTTGGAGGAACCAGGGAATTTGCCCAACATTGCAGTTAGTAATCAGTCGCAGCCTGGATTAGAAACCAGGTCTGTCTGACTCCAAAATCTGTGATTTTTAGTCGTATTACCCGTGTCTTGCATGTGTCTATTTCCTAAATATATTTGCTCTTTGGTGATTGATTTTTTTAAAATTATTTGAAACTTTTAATTTTGGAATAATGTCAGCTGCACAGAAGAGTCGCAAAAAGACGGTACACAGAGCTCCCGCGCACCCTCCACCCAGCTCTGCCTGCCATCAGCATCTCTCACGATCACGGTGCCTTTGTCAGAACCAGGAAAGTAATACTGGCATAATACTGCTCTCTCAACTACAGGTTTTATTTGCATTTCTGTGAATAAACTTTTTACAGTCTTTTCCCTTTAACATTAAGAATTTCATGTAGCTCTTAAAAATCTGAATGAGTTCTTTATATTTTCATTTTACTTTACCCAAAACACAAGTCTCTCTGGTCACATATATTCCCCCAAATCTGCCATTAAATGCATCCTGTCACCTGGCCTTACCCTCTCCACTCTTCTCCTTCAGACGTCTTTCCTCTGTGTCCTCTAGAGCTGTGGTCCCCAACCCCTGGGCCTCAGACTGGTGTCGATCGTGGCCTGTTAGGAACCGGGTGGCACAGCAGTGGCGAGCAGCGGGCCAGCAAGGGACGCTCCACCTGTGTGTACACCCCCCAACCCGCCACTCGCATCACCACCCGAGCCCCGCCTCCTGTCAGACCAGCGGTGGCGTTAGATTCTGCATTACGGTGAGTTGCATAATTATTTCATTATACATGACAATATAATAAGAAACAAAGTGCACAATAAATCTAATGCGCTTGCATCATCCTGAAACCATCCCTCCGCCCCTGGTCCGTGGAAAAATTGTCTTCTATGAAACTGGTCCCTGGTGCCAAAAAGGTTGGGGACCGCTGCCCTAGAACTCCCAGTCTGTCCTGTAGTCAAATTCCGCACGCTCCCTCCCCTTCGTTAAACACACCCTCCACCGACAGCCTTACTGACACTTGGTTCTCCCTTGAGGACAGGACCTGGCCTGAGGCTCTCTCCAGAGCTGCTCTCTCTCCCCTGAGTGCCTGGGGTCGGGACGCTGCTGAACCAGCCCTCCTCCACTCTGATGTCCGAACGTTTCGCCGAGGTCGAATTCAGCTGCCCCTGGTGCCTGGAGAGCAGTCTCTCTCGTCTGTCTCTGTCCCCACCACTCAGAGGTGACAACCTTGCCTGGGACTTTATAGGAATTTAGAAACTCTGTCAACGTCTCAAAAACCCAATGCAAAAGGTAGAAACAGCCCAAATATCCATCAGTGGAAAAGTGGATAAACAACCGCGGCATACCCCTAACACAGAATACTATTCAGCCACTGTGCTGGTTTTCTACGGCTGCCGTAGGAAAAAACCCACAAACGGAATGACTGAAGTGACAGAAATCTGTTTTCTCACGGTCCTGGAGGCTGACGATCAGGTGTTGGCAGGTTTGTTTTCTCCTGATGCCTCTTTCTTGGCTTGTAGACGCCGTCTTCTCCCTGCATCTCCACGGGATCGTCCCTGTGTGTGTCCGTGTCCTAGTCCCCTCGTACAAGGACACCAGTCATATTGCATTAGGGCCCACTCATGTGACCTTGTTCTACCTTAATTACCTCTTTAAAGGCCCTGTCTCCGGACACTGTCGCACTCTGAGGTATTGGTGGTCAGGACTCCAACAGGAAGTTTGAGGAGACACAACTGAGCCCATAACAGCCATAAAAAGCCGGGGTGGGGGGTGCAGCCCCGACGTGTGCTACGACACCACGAGCCTTGAAAACGTCGTGCTGAGTGAAGGGCGCCAGACACAGAAGACCACATGCTGCCTGACTCCGTGCACACGGAATGTCCAGAACAGGCAAACCCATGGAGACACAGTGCAGAGCGGCGGTCCCCAGGGACAGCGAGGAGGGCGAGGGGAGGGGCAGGGCGGGGAGCAACTGCTTGATGCACGCGGGTTTTTCTGTTCTGAGATGATGAAAATGTTTTGAAACTAGCTAGACGTGCTGGTGGTACAACATTACGAATATACGAAATACCACTGAATTGTACATTTTAAAATGGTTATATTTATGTATGTGACTTTCACCTCCATAACACACACACACACACACACACACACACACACACTTCTCCATTTCCTGGCACTGTGCTCCTTCTGGTCGCGGTGGGAGACCCCTGCCTCATCCACAACTGTTCCTCCCACCGCCGCCCGGTCGCTTCCTCTGCCTCTGCAGAGACCTTGCTGCATCGTTCATCCTCTCTCGAACTCAAGCTCTCCCTCTCTCTCCTGCACCTTCAAATTCCCATTTTTCTCCTAGTTCAGAACGGCCTCCCTGCACTCACACCCCCTGTTCCTGCCCTCTCTGTTCCTTCATAGCAAGATTCCTGCAAGAGCTGCCCCGTCCTCTCCTCCATTCACTCCTGGGCTCACAGGGGCGTTCTGGCCTCAAGCTCCATCCCCGGACTGGACTCCTCCACCAGACGCTTCCTGGCACCCTCCAGCTCCCAGCCCAGCTTTCCCTTCCTCCGAGAAGCCTTCACTGGCCTCCCAAGTCTGGCGTGAGTTCTGTGTGCGCCCAGGGCCCCCTGTGTCCACCGTGGTGGCCTGTCCAAGGCCTGTCTCCTCTCCAAGATGACCAACCACTGCAGGGACATATCTGCATTTAAAAACGTTGCACACTCAGCGCTGGGAAACAGTGTGTCATATAAATGGACTTGTCCCCTGTACTTTTCTAGGTGTTCCAGCAACACTTAGTGAATAATCCTTCATTGCCTTGTGCTAAAATGTTAAATAACTACATTCTTATATTTAGCTGAGTTCATTTTTGAACACTTTATTCTGTTCCATTGATCTACATTTATTTGTTTTGAACTTTCACAACATATTTTAAATACTAAATTTTTTAATCATTTTATTGTAAATGTTTTCTCTTTGTTTTTTTAAATAAATTTTTGGAATCATTTCGTATATTTCCATTAAAAGGCCTATTAGCTTTTTTATTGTGATTATAGTAAGTCTATAAAATGCCTCATAAATAAAAATTATCTTTTAATAACATGTAGCTTTCCCATATAAAGCAGAGTATATTTATTTATTCAAATCTTTATTTATATCATCCAATAGTATTTTACATATTGTTTTCTTTGTATAGAGTTTGCATTTCTTAAACAGGGTCCTGAGTGTTCCTTTCAGTATTTTGCTTTTTAACTTCTTTCTATATATGTTCAATTGTGTGTATAAAATATTTCATAATAAAAAATAAAATGATCCTAGTCATCCTTCAAGTATTTTGTTCCCTTTTAATAAAATACTTTTACTGAATTTGCAAAAGTGATTCTCTTTTCAATAATTTCCTTCAAGTTTCTCCACCGAAGTGTATTCAAGATGCTTCTTTGGATATATTTATCTAGCATCTAACAAGGTATGATATTATACCCTCTGAAAATGATGATATCCTAGTCTCTCTCCCCAATATTGTACTCCTCTTATTTATTTTTCATGTCCAATTACATAGTCTGGTCTTTGTATTACTTTAATCACTCGTCCCATCAGTCTAAGATATAGAAAAAGAAAACCAAGGGTTCTGATGGGCGTGTTATCTAAGCTTCGTAAAAGGTCAGAAGGCAGTTGAGAGCCTGTGGATCCCTGATTGGTGACGGAGCAAAGGAGGAGTGTCCCCAGGGGAAGGGCAGGAGTTGACAGGGAAGCCTTTTATCCCTTTGGACTGGTACAGACACTAGGCTGTTCAATCCACATTCCGTTCTGACAAGGTTGGTCTTCTCTAGGAAGCCACAACACTGGGCAGTACACAAGTATGATTCTAGATTTCATTTTTGTACTAAATATTCTTCCAACTTGAGAGCCAAAAATGCTTGCTTTTTAAGTCATCATGCTTTTGGGTAATTTCTAAATTAAGAAGGATAGACCAGTTGTCTTCAGGCAATATATGTCTCCCGTCTGTTTTGAAGCCCCACTTACCTGCACCCTCCCAAGGAGTGCCTGGTGTGCATACGCATCTAAACAACTCTCTGTGCCTCAGTTTCCCTAAAAGTCAGTGGACCGGATGACTGTCACGGACTTGTGGGAATGTTGATATATGCTGAAAACACCACTTCCTGTTGGTGTGAGCTTAATTAATTAATTAATTATTGATGCTACCGAAACAGGGACAGTTGTTTCTAAGCGTGTGGTTGCCAGGAGTTGATGAAAATCTATGTTGGGGTAAGATTGAGGCCCACTAGAGCTAGAGCTTCGAGGGCAGTTGTTCCTTCTAAACACGAGTGCTGAGGTCCATGATTTCAGAAATCATTGCTTGAACATTCAGCACCACCTGTTTTGTGAAGACGTTACAAATGCCCTTTGGACAGAGAACTTCGCTCCGTTCCTGAACGCTACTTTGTACACAACTCGGGTACTGCACGTTCCACCCTGCACCGAAATTGTCTCCTTTTTTGCCTTTGCCCCTGCAAGACTGTAAGTTCTCTGCAGTGTGGCGCTGAGGCTGCGACCTCTCTATAAGGTTATCGATAAGCCCTCAGCTGGCACAGGAGGGCTGCCTAGAGAACTTCTGCTGAATAAATAGGAGACAGTCAGTGTGTGAATAAATGAAGTGAAATGACAGTTCTGTGGTCTAGAGCTGCAATGTTCAATACAGTAGTCACCAGCCACATGTGGCTACTTAAAGTTAAATTAATTGCAATTAAAAAGTCAGCTCCTCCCTTGCACTAGCCACACCTCAGGTGCTCAGCAGCCGCGTGGCTGGCAGCTGCCATACTGGACAGCACAGAGGACAGAACACTTCCGTCAGCACAGGTGCAGAGGAAGCCGTTCCCTGTGTCACACACATGCACGTGCACGTGGAGTCGGAGGGGCTCACGGTGGAGTCACAAGGAGTGTCACCTCACCCCGAGAGCTTCAGCTGAGTCATTACCAGCTACACGGGGCTTGGCTGCTCTTGGCCGAGGACGTTAGAGGGGACGCCTCTGTTCCCAGACCCCTTCCACCTTCTGTTTCAACCCCTCTCAGAGAACAAAACGCAAGGCAAGACGCCACCACCACGCAGTCAGGATTTCATTTCATTCCGAGACAATAAGCCTCTCATTATATTCCCACTACTCTATACTGTTGATTTATGAAGGGAAACCCCCATTTCTCCTGCGATAAATCATCTGTATTTATTTAAGGCTGAGTAGGGGCCAAAAGCAGCCGGTCGGCAAGCGGGGCGCGACCCCCACGGAAGCCTGCCTGGGGGGCCCTCTCGGAGCCCACCGCCCGCTGCTGGTTCCAAACGCTCTGTGCCGGGCGGTGTCTGCTCAGATGTTTCAAGTGTGCTACGTTTTTGTCTCTGGGGCTTGATCTTAAGCTCTGCCCCTCTGTCACCTGCTACAGGTCTGCTCCATCGAGGGAGACTCCTGACCGTGGAGACGACAGCCCCGGTTGGCCAGTTTCAGCTGTGCTCGGACACGGCCGAACCCTCCCATTCCCATTTGGGAAACAACAAGCAACGGTTAACGTTTGCAACGTGTGTGGGATCAGAAAATCCCTGGGGCAGTAGCTGATCCTCAATAAAAATTCAGGACGACCCATGATCTTCCAGGCAGTGGCTTCTATGAGTGAAAGATTTTACATGAAAAAGATCTCAGAATTCTACTCAACAAAAAAAATCCCACACGAGCCAAGAATGGTCACAATCTTGGGCTGAACAAATAGAAGGGAACATTCACATCAAGAGGGTAATTGTTACGCTTTGCTGGGTACTGGAAGATCCCAGCAGTGCAGGGTGGGGGAGCACTCTAGGGGGTCCAGCGGGAGCACTACTCCGGAGGAGAGTGGCAGAGCCTCAGAAATCATCTTGGTTTTGGGGTTTTTTTTTGGTAGAGACTGGGTCTTGCTATGTTGCCCAGGCTACTCTCGAACTCCTAGCCTCAAGTGATCCTCCCACCTTGGCCTCCCAGCGTGCTGGGATTACAGGTGTGAGCCACTGCACCTGATCAGAAATTATTATCTTTGGATGAGATTGTTCTGGACAGAGAAGGATTCAAGAAAATTGCATCAAACTGACATTCTGACGAGGTGAATCTCAAAGGTTCTGCTTTTGCTCTTCAAAAACTGTCTGGTAACAGTAGTTGCCTACGAGTTTTGGATGACCAGGAGCTCCTCACAGGGCAACAGCACAATTAGAATATTAAAAATAAAATTTTAGATGTCTGCTACCAATACGGGGTGAGTGGGCATGGCCAACAGGGCCCCCGTCCCTTGCATTCGTCAGCTACATCCAGAGAGCACGGAAGACCAGCACTCAGTTCCGAGCACTGTTTCAAGAAAGGGGGTCAGAGGAGGCAATCAGGGCAGTGTGGGCTGAAGTGCGAGTCTGGAGAAGGGTTGTCGGAGTACTGGGGAGTCTGCGGATCTGTCAAAAGCCGCCTTAGAAGAGAGAATAGAGGAACAATTTTTGTTCACACAATTAATTGTTCTGTACTGGGAGCTGAGCAAGGAAAAGCAGTGTTTCCCCTCTTTTCTCTGCGTTAGGGGCACTGTGCTAGGGATATGCGTAAATTCATTTAGTCCTTAGGATAACCCCAGCAGGTAGGTGTAATATATTCATTTTATCACAACAAAACTGATTATTAAATATTGAGCTCAAGGTCACCTAGCTTGTTAAGTGGCAAAACTGGGATTCAAACCTGCACCTACCTGACACTCGAGTCCCCTCCTCCAGGAAGTCTTCCCTGACTGTGCCTTACTCTTTCCCCCAAGTGTCATCTCTCCTTTCAGGCTGCTCCTTTTCTTTCTCCTTTGCCAATTCTCCTCCTCTCTCTCCATCCACTCACGGTGGTCCTGACCTCTTCCCCACCCCTCCCCAGAACCCACATGCTCACAAGGTGCCAACTTTCATCCCTTCCGGCTGGAGAGTCCCAGCATTACCTCCTCCGCTGGCGAGCCAACTCCCATTTCCACACTCTTACCCTTCCGTGCAGTTTCAGTCCTGGTAGGTGCGCACGTTGTGGAAAATGGCAGAATACATCAATCAGTGTTTCTGGAACATCTACTAGGCTCAGAGTGTTCAGAAAACAAGCACAAAAAAAAAACCCCAAACCAAAACAAAAACTACCAGCAATGGTCACTTGACTGTGAAGCAGTGCGCTCCCTGCCAGGCTGGTGGGGGCTCAGCCCTGACTTCCAGGAACTCCCGGCCACTGGGACGAGATGACAAAGTGCTAAGAATCACGCCAGGTACTGAGGGGGCTGCCGCGGCCCGAGCAGGAAGAGCAAGGTCATCCAGGGTGTCAAGGACAGTGTCCTGGGAGACTTCGAGGACGATGGGGGGGGTCATTCTCGGCAAAGTCTGGATGGAAGCAGAGGCTGCTGCACTCAGGCTCAGGGACGTAAACCCACGGTGAAGGTCAGACTGTCAGCTCCCGCCGCGGGGAGGAAGCGGTGGCCGCGCTGAGCACATGACCTGAGCTCACGCCTGTTACTCATTAAACTTGTTTTTCGGGACGAGAGCACGCAGACGTTCTGGAGGGAATTTGACAGGACCTGTTGATCGGTTATGGATGCACATTCCATTCTAGGACTACATCTTCCCGACAGACCCAGCGTCCATTCCAGAACCTTTTTCTACAAGAGTGGAACACTGGAAACAAGGCAAATGCCTCCTGATACGGAATTATTCAATAAATTACAAACTGTCAAACGCTCATGCAGGGCAATGTGATGGAGCTGAGAAAAAGGACTAAACATGAATGCACCCACGCAGGAAGACAGCCACGATGCTGCGTTTTAGGTTAATACACACAGAGTAGCATTGTGTTTGCGCGCTCGCATCTCCAAGCGTGTGTCTCAAACTGTCGCACGGCTGCTCCACACCTGGGGAAGGGAGGGGAGGACGTTGTCACTGCACAGGCCTCCGGGCTGCTTAAGGGTTTTGCAACAAACACGTAAAAGTTCTGTGACTTAAAAAAAATGTAAAACGAAACAAATACAAAGACACTGGCCTGTAATTTAGTTACATGAAATCAAATAACCTATCTGCTTCATTTCTTCTCCACGTGGGTCTCCCATCTGCTGGGTCCGAAGAGCCTGAACCCAGAGCCCACGAGAGGCCAGAACTGCAGCGGGTGACGTCGCTCACTGGGCGCTTCCTAGGGCTGGGGGCGTCCTGCAGCCCCCCAGGAAGGGGCGGGCGAGGGGCGGATGGAAGTTTCAACCTTGGACACGCCTCAATCCTTGGCCTCCCCTTTATCAGCTGTCTCCATGGCAGTAGCCGTCCCCTCCCCTCTCCTGCCCCCGGGTGCAAGCAGGTGCCTTTTCCCTCCAGCCACTCCCACTCCGGGGCCTGGCCTCTCCCGTCGCTGGACACCTGTCTTCTAACCTGCACGGTCCACACACAACGTGAGAGGCTGGACCCGCGGCATTAATGATCCACTCGCTGTATAAACACACAAGCAAATGACCCGTATGCGGGGAGACACCACCTCCGAGCAACTGCACCCACTTACCCAGTGCACCCCAACACGGGGCTTCTCTCCCTGAGGTTGTCCCCGCAGCTTCCCCCGCAGAGCGCAAAGGGCCCCCTGAGCTGCGGCCTGGACGTTCCCTCGCCGAGGCTGCGCCGGACAGTCCACCGCGTGGGGGCCTTTCCCTCCTGTCTCCCAGGCCGGGTCTCTCTCACTCGACCGCTGCGCCTCAGTTGGAAATACACGGGGTCGGGGCGCACGCAAGACACTCGGGACCGCGCGCTGCCCTCTCACTGGGAAACAGCCATTCTGGCCTTTGCGCCTCTCTGCGTGTGCTCTCGACTCTGCTCCTCCCTCTACGGCAGTATCTCCTTTCCACGTGGCCCTCTCCTTCTAGACTCTTCTGTGCATTTGAATTTCTTTCTTTTTTCTTTTCATTTTGTTTTCAAAGAATGATTTAGTCGAAACTTTTTAAAGGAGCCAGAGAAGATCTCAAAATCCTCATGGCCTAAGTCACCCGCTGACGGCAGCTCTAGCTCCACAGTCACCCCGGCTGCCCAGCGCGCGGAGCCTCGCTGATGATCGATTAGCTCGTAACGCTGATCACAGAAACGGGCCGCACACGTCCTTCTCAGAACCTGCATGGCACTGCTGGCTGTGACAGTCACAAAGCTCCGCTTCCCCGGCAGGAGACCTGGGACAGAGCTCTATGCTCTTGGGACTGAGGGGAGCGCGTCCCTCCGTTCCACTGGGCGGGCTCAGAAGGTCGGAGGCCACAGTGGAAGGGGAGACTCAGTGCAGGAGCATCTGGGCGTCTGGAAAGGTGAGGACACTGAGGCCCCAGGTGAACACAGGACTCGTCCCAAGTGAGAAGACCGGATGAGAACCCACCTCCTAACTGGTCATCTCACACATTTCCACCTTTGGTGTCCAGTAGGAATGACAGCACAACACCCACTTCCCTTCCCTGATGTCTCCCTCGCCTCCCTCGGCCCCAGCTCTTAGACACCTGGGACGTCGTGTCCATAATTCTCACCTGGGTAGGGCTGGCTGGGCAGCACACTGGCCTGTTCAAAATGTGGCCAAAGCTGTACGCGAGTAAAAAGGTTTCTGAGCAGCCAAAATAGACAAAATAGTTCACCCACTGAAGCTCACACCCACATTCAAAGGCCAGCCTGCCCACCTCTCGCTCAGTGCCCCTGTGCTCTTACTTAACACAAAATCCTAACAAGCTGTGACGCTGGGTTTCTAAACTAACAGCACATCAGAGGCAACAAACTAGCAACGGATAGAGGAACGCACTAACAGCAATAGAAATGACACTTGACAGCCTGAAAAGTTCAAAAAGGAAAAGTAGCAAATACAAAGTCAGTGTAGACATCTAGGCCATTATGTGGGACGTCAATCAGCCTTGCACACCCCAAGGCCTTGAGGGCTTATTACAAGATATATTATTTGGATCATACCACACATTCATCTTGTCTTTTACCAAGCCCTGCTCTATGCTAGGCCCTTTGCTAGTATATTGGTTAGCTATTGTTTTCAGCTGCTAGTTACAAGGATTCAAATTAACAGGGGTTTAAACAAGCTATGGGGGTATTTTTCTCTCAATTAACAGGAAACCCGGAGATTGGGAGTCTAAGACTGGCACGGTGGGTCCTTGATTTCATTAGAAACCTTCTATCCTGTTGCTTCACCATTCCTAGCATGTGGCGTTCATCCTCAATCACCTCATGATCACAAGATGGCTGCCGCATTCAAGCCATCACATCTGAATTCTAGTCTGCAGGGAGAAGGAAAAAAGACATACTTACCATCTGAATCAATCCCTGTCAAACAGCTCTAATGAAAACTTTACTCAGTTTTGCTTACATCTCATTTGCCATCTCTGTGTACAAGAAGAACAGGACCTGTAGGTTTTTACTCCAAACCCCAACAATACAGAGGTTCTGTTGGTGAAGAAGAAGAAGAGACGTGATGAAGGCAGCTCTTACAACTGGACACCACGGATGATGCAGAGACAAATAAGACACTATGCCTTCAAGGGGCTCAGGCTTCCGGGAGATAATTTCCTTCCCAAAGGTTAAAATAATAATTATGTCTCGAGAAACAAAATTTCATCTAAATGAAGAGACTCTGTCATTTGGGGTAGCAGTTTACCAGAACGGGGCTGTGGCAACTTTATAAAGAGAAGGATCCTCTAGGAGGGAGGTGACCCTCCGCCCGTGCGCTGTGTGACTAACTCCAGGCACGCAAGACATACGTTTTTCTCCCTGTTCCATTTCGAGCGAATCTGCTGTTTCTTAGCTAAAGCGCATGTGGTGCGCTCTGATGTCCCGTCTTGGTGGACGAGGGTGGATTTGAAGCTGGTTTCTTCGATTTCTATCTTTGCCAGGGCTGGGATTGCCCCTGCGATAGGGGTAGAGGAAGCCAGCTTGGACGCCTCTCTGAGCCAGGCCCAAGGCGGCGAACACGCCACAGCTGGCACGTCGCGCCAGGGCCACCCCCTGCACCACCTGCCCCCAGACGCCGCAGGGCCAACGTCAGGCTTGGTGGCATAATGGCCGGGGGTTGCCCTGAGAGAACAGCTGGGGCCCCACAGATGGCCTGTGGGAGCACAGAGGAGATGTGGGACCTGGGGACACAGAGGAACATGAGCGGGGGCCAGACACACAAGCAACGTTGAGCACGAGTCGCACTGCTGCAGGTGTCTGACCCATTTGCCCTCCATCCAGCTTTGCTGAGAGCTTTCCTTCCCCTGAGACAGCAACGGCCCTGTCCTTTTGGCGTGGGGGAGAGGAGGGCACAGGGGGGAAGCTGACGGCCACAGAGGCCGCGCTGGCAGAGGCCCCCGACGCCGGGTTCTGAAGCGTGGGCCCGGCACGCAGAGGTTTCGTGGCCTCAGCTGGTGGAGTCGTGGCTCTGGGCAGCTGCACGTGTGCGGATCGAGGAACCAGGTGAGACTCGGGGAAATGTCCCAAACCCTCTTCTGCTGCACCCCACTGTCCCAGAGACAAATTGGTGGTTGTCCCCGTGGTAAATGCCGTCAGTTTCGCTGGCGAGCATCCAGTGCCACAAGAAAGAATGAGATGCCTTAAAGGGAAAGGCGTCACCTCCGGAGGCTCCCGCCATTTGCAGCAGGGAAACAAACCATTCGCAGGCGCATTTCTTCAGAACACCCTGGGGGGTGAGAACTACACTGGGCTCCATCTGACTCATAATGAATCAGAGGATCAGAGACGGAAGGTGTCTCACTCAAGGTGACCCAGCCGATAAGTGACGAAGGAAGACCCAGGCTCCAGGTCTTCTGAGTCCTAGATCAGACCCCAGGAGGGAGTTTAAGCCAGAGATGAGTTAGTGCACGGACTTTGGACTTGGGCAGATCAAGGCTTGAATCCAGGTCTACTAACCAATCTCTGGCCTCAGTCTTGTCATCTGCAAATTGGGGATAATGATTCCACCTTCTCACAGGGCTGCCGTGAGGCTTGAGTGAAATAATACAGGCTTGTGATGCTCCTAAACCGTGCCTGGCACGTGGAACCATCCGATCACCGTGGTTGTTGCCTGACAAAGCCCCGGAGGAGCCCCCACTCCGCAGCTAATCGTGGGGGCACCGCGCGGGACCCGGGGGCCGGAGGGAAAGCCAGTTGACGGAACGTGGGTTTTAGACCGACTTGTTTTTCTTCTCCCTCACATCAAAAAAGCTGAGTTCATCCTCCCTCCAAAACTGGTGCAAGCCAAGGCCTGGCCCACACTGGAGTCTGGGGAGAATTCAAAACCAGCCTCCTTGTGGGCCTGCCTCGCGCCTGTGGTAGCGCAAGATGCTCCTGGTGGGCACAAGCTGGGCGCCTGCGTTTTGGACCCCCTGGGCTCGGGGACTCGGCCCAGCCCTGCTCCTCCTCCCTTTTCTGCTCCATCCGCCCTCTGCGGGGTCAGGCTCTGTGGCCTCGGGCCGAGGAGTGGGGCGGCCCTGGCAGCAGATCAGAGCCCTGGCCGGGGCAGGGGGTGGGCAGGAGCAGGCAGGAGGGGTCTGGCCGCGGTGAGGGAGGTGGGAGAGGCTGGGGAGACTCTCTGGGCTCTGCCTTCTGCGGGGCCAGCGCCAAGGCAAGCAGAAGGTCTGACTCAGCCGGCTTTTCATCTGGTCCCTCGTCACATGCTTGTGGTCTGGCCCACAGGCCCCAGGGTGACAACACTGAGCCATGAGCTGCGGCTCGCAGCCCCGCGTCCCAGTTCTGCTAGGATGCCTTGAACCCGGCTCCTGTGGTTGCCACGGACCAGACACTCTCTTAGTTCTAAAGTTCAAATGTAGCCTTTTCTTTAAAAAAAAAAAAATCTGCCACAATTCAAAGTGAACTTTGTTTCTATAAAAAGGAAAAAATAGTGCCTTTTTTTTAAACCATAGCCCAAACTGGAACACTTAAATATGAGACTGATATATAAATATTCATACCCTCTCATAAAAATAGAGTGGTTTTGGTTTCTGTTATTTTTTTCCCTTCCTTTGTTGAATGTCATTGAAAATCCACCAAAAGCCATGCGGTAGTGAGTAGAGTGAACTCAACACTGTTCACACCTCTCTCCCCGACGGCAATTTCTAACACAGGGAAGGGATGATACGGCTGCTCACAGGGCATGGTTTGCTGCAAAATGGTCCAGTTCCCCGTTCTCGCTGTCCGGCAGGGAGGGGTGTTTCCTGCACGGAGCTGGAGCACCCAAAAGACATGGTGCCCGAGCGCCCACGGGGAGGTCTCACGTGGGAGGGCCGTGTGGGGAGGATGCAGGGAAGACTTAGAGGCCTGTATCCTCCTCAAGGAGGTAGCGGGCGCGGTGGCTCACACCTGTAATCCCAGCACTCTGGGAGGCCGAGGTGGGAGGATCCTGTGAGGTCAGGAGTTCGAGACCAGCCTGAGCAAGAGCGAGACCCCGTCTCTACTAAAAAATAGACAGAAATTATCTGGACAACTAAAAATATATAGAGAAAATTAGCCGGGCATGGTGGCACATGCCTGTAGTCCCAGCTACCCAGGAGGCTGAGGCAAGAGGATCGCGTGAGCGCAGGAGTTGGAGGCTGCTGTGAGCTATGATGATGCCACTGCACTGTAGCCCAGATGACAGAGCAAGACTCTGTCTCAAAAAAAAAGAGGTGCTGCCGCAGTGCTCCCCCGGGGGGAGGCCGGGGCTCCACCTCCTCAAAGGCGGACAGCAGCCCCGCGTCGGGGGAAGGCCTGGGTTCAAGTCCTGTGCTCCCCACTTCCTCTGTGCGTGGCTATGACCTAGTTATTTATCGTCTCTGAGTCTCTCTAAGATGAGGACAATGGTGGCTACTCAAGGCTGTGCTCGAATGACTGAACGAACACCCGCCTGTGCAGCCAGGAAATGTGGGGCTCACAGGTTACCCACTCGCGAGGACTCCGTGTGCTTGGCCATCTGGCCGTGAGACTCTCACGCTTTTCAGAGACCTGAGACCAGGAACAAGAACAGCCAAAATCGTGGGGGAGAAGAGAAGAGAGCATCCTGCAGCGCCACCAGGTGAGACAGTGACCGTGCATGCACACACACACACACATGCACAGGCACACGCACACACACACACATGTGCACATACACACACACGCACAAAGATGGGGTGTGTCAAAGGGCCACAAGAGCCAGTTGAAAGAACCCCCCCCCAGGTCAAAGCAGGGACAGTTTGAACAAACAAACAAATAAAGTTGCATTGGATTATAACCCAAAGCATAAAATAAATATCCACGAGTCTACACTGATTTAAACAAATGATTAAATAAGTTAATACATGTGAGAGAAGAGACAAGTCTATGCGGAAGAATTCCGAACAGTTTCTGTGAATGCTGCCCTCTCGGGGAGGTGACACACAGCCACTCACCTGTGCGTGGGGGCTGCACCTGGGGCTTCCTGCCAGGTGTACGGTGGACAGAGGGGCCCAGAAGAGTAACTTGACAGAGGAGAAACCTGACACACACGCCTCAGCCGGGCTACCACAATTAACATCAATCGTTTAAAACCATGTTGATGCCATGTACTGTGCCATCCGTGTGATGTGATGAAAATGACATCCGTGACCTTCCTCAAAACCCACAACCCCAGTCCAATCACGCACTTTTAAAGCATCAGGTGACTTGCAACAGGGGGAAACCTATAGGATACCTGAGCAGCCCTCCTCAGGACTGTCCAGGTCACCCAGGGCAAGTCTGAGAAACTGTCACAGCCAACAGGAGCCAGAGGAGACATAATGACTAAAGTAATGTGGGACTCTGGTACAGAAAAGGGGCATTAGGTAAAAATGAAGGAAATCTGAACAAATTATGCACTTTAGTTAATAATAACATATCAACATTGTTGTGTTAAATCCAACACATGTACTGTACTGGTATGTCAGATGTTAACAGTGGGGGAAGGCTGGGCGCGGTGGCTCAAATCTGTGATCCCAGCACTCTGGGAGGCTGAGGCAGGAGGATGGCTTCAGGTCAGGAGTTTGAGACCAGCCTGAGCAAGAGTGAGACCCCGTCTCTACTAAAACTAGAAAAAATTATCCGGGCATGGTGGCACCCACCTGGAGTCCCAGCTACTGGGGAGGCTGAGGCAGGAGGATCGCTTGAGCCCAGGAGTTTGAGGTTGCTGTGAGCTAGGCTGACGCCACGGCACTCACTCTAGCCCGGGCAACAGAGCAGGATTCTGTCTCAAAAAAATAAGTAAATAATAAATAATGGGGGAGATTATGTGGGGAGATGGGGACAGTATATGGGAACTCTGCAGTATCTGCTCAATTTTTCCATAAATCTAAAATTTTTCTATATAACAAAATTCATTAATTAAAAGCAGGAAGAGGAAGAAGGCATAATTCTTTGTCCGTGTCTCAGTAAAGGGCTGGCCGGAGGGAGGGTATGGCCAGCACAGGGGGGGTGGCTCAGGTGAGGGAAGATGAGTGTCCCCACCCCCACCGAGGACGTGGAGAGACGGGCACACCCCGAGGTAGCAGAAGGAGCCCAGTCAGTGACCCGAGTCCCCCCAGCTATCCGTGCATTTTGGGTTCATTAAACTTGATTCAGTAAAGGAGGAAATTTTCTTTGCCATTTATAAGCAAAATAGTCTTCTAAGGAAGGGATGTCCCTCCCATAAAGTTTCTTTTGTCCCTCTACGACTCAGGTGTGCCTGGGGCTGAGTTTGGAGGAGGACAGGTGAGATGGGAGGGAGGGAGGGAGCTGCGGGGAGGGTCAGGGCTGGTCCTACGCTGTCTGCGCAGCCCCACCCCCCACCGTGGGAACTTGGTGGCCCAGGACACAGTGAAAGTTCCGCAGAAGCAACAGCCCTGGCTGCCCGGCTAGAGGAACAAGGCGGAGGGTGTCGGTGCTTACCTGGGCGCAGATAAAGAAGCAAGTGCAGGGCACAGCGCAGGAAAGGACAGGTCAGCAGATGAGGAACCTGGGTGTGGAGGTGACCGAGAGAATGGAGGTCCCCAGGAGGGTTCGGGCACATCGCTGGGAGAGCTGGGTCTCCCATGCACCTTCCTAGGAGGACGCCAGCTGTATCTCCTAGACCGCCGAGGCCGGGGGATGCCAGCTGATATCCGGGCCGCGGTACTAACTCAGTGCCAGGGTGGCCAGGCCCGTGTGGTCAGCACGGCTGGGAGCTCCACGTCCAGGTGGGCAGTTCCGAGGACACGGCCCATGGCCGTCTTGGAGAAGGCAGGAGTCTGGATCTTGCAAGCACACAGTTCTAACACAGGACCCTGCCCCTGGCAGGCCCTCGGCTCACCCTCGCTCCTTGCCCGGGGTGGCTCCGCCTACAGAGTGCGCCAGCCCAGTGGCCCAGAACACGGCACCGTGCTGTGCCCCATCTGGGTGTGTTTGCACTGTTGCCGACAGTCATCTCTCGTGGGTGACTGCGAACACGCTATCCACTAATTAGCACCCCCTGACAACAGCTGTTTTTCTTCTTTCTGGTTGATATTTGGAAATAGAAATTACTGAAATTACCATGTGTGTGGGGGGGGCGTGGGCGTGGGGGGAGCAGGACAGCAGGGAGGCAGCCAAGAGCAGCTCTATTGAAAGTCCCCACCACTACCCACATCACACCGCCTGGCACACAGCACGGTCACTGGCAGGGGCTGGGCCTTCAGTCAGTGGTGGCCACTGCTGCTGCCGTGAGGGCCACTTCGGTTGGGACGGGAGACGGCAGGGGATGAGCACCAGGCTCCCACGCTGAAAGGTTTGTCTGGGGGGCAGCGTGAAGGGTGGCGGGGGCTCTGGGGAAGGAGGGCGCGGGGAATCCCAGGTGGGCTAGAAGGGCTGGCCGTGGGGCCAGGAGGAGGCTGGGGAGGACCAGGGCAGAGCTGGGTGGCAGTGAGCCCCCGAGATGGGGTGGAAAGGAAAGAGGGCCGTGATTTGGGGAGAGGGTCCCCAGGCAGTTGAGAAAGGGAGTTTTTATGGTTCTCAGGTGTGGACTCGCCAGCCCAACACAGCCCCGAGGGCTTGGGTCACGTTTCCGATGCTCACATCCCTTTTGGTGGGGTCCTCCCGCTGCGGCCCCTGTGCCTAGCGTGCGTCCACTAAGCCAGGGCCCGGCTCTGGCTCACTGCAGTGGCAGCACCAGGGCGGCGTTCGGGCCCGTGGACGCATCTGGATCCTAAATCTGCCTCTGTGCCCCTCGTCCAGCCCCTCAGGGTCTGTGAACGCCACCCACCGACAGTCAGAGCGTCTCATTCTCTACAATGAGTTCTTTGAAAAGTTCCCCAACTTTCAGCTCCCAAGCAAGGAGGAGCCTGCCGGCCAGGCTCACGTTGCCTCTGCTCCTGGCATGGCTGCTTGCTGTGGCCCGTTGCTGGCACATGTCCACCTGCGCCTTCTGCTCAGCAAAGCCCTCTCACAGCGACCCTGTCCCTGTCCCCGCCGGGATGCACAGCAACTGCTCCCAGCTCCCCGCCCCTGCCCCCAGCCCGGAGTGGGCTCCGCCAACCCACCAGCTCAACATCCTCGTCACTCTTCCCAGGCCCAGGAGTCAAGCCACTTTCTTCCCTTTTCCTTCCTAAAAATGCAAAGTCCTAATGGATCAACTGAAAATCTGATAGCTAAGGAGGTTTGCTTCCCTCTTGCCCCCTGCAAAAAAAAAAAAAAAAAAAAAGCAATCCCATTAACCTCTGGGGTCAGGTTGTCAGTGAGGAAAGCCCAGGCATTAGAAGTACAGTTGCTAGTCTCCTCCTAACTGCAATATAAATCCATGTATCATGTAGTGTGTAATGATATAAAATGTAATATGTAGCATATAATACATAATGTGTAATTCATAGTATGTAATTGTGTGTGTGTGTGTCCATGTACACCAGGAACTGGCATACACTCGGCTTTCAACAAATAGCAACAAATATTATTTTTTCAATTCAATGAAATATACCACTTCATCTTCACAATAAAAATTTTTCCGCAACAAAAGGAATCTCAGCTCCCTGTAAGATGTACTATCGTGAGCTTTATCTGTTGTCAGGAGTGCTGAAGTTCTAATCCAGGTGAGGACGTTTCATTCTTTCACTGAAGTAGAGCTTCCTCACCTGGATTCCTGGGCAGCACATCGCCGCACGCACCCCAGTGGCGGACGAGACCCCAAAGATCGGTGAACCTCGGCCAGCCAGGGTTCGCCCTTCACAGCTCACCCTTCCCCCACTTGGAAATGAGCCAAGAGGAGCCTAAGGGGGGCTAGTGTGATTTCAACTCCACGATTAGAAAAAGTACTAAAGAGGTAAGAGCACGAAGGATACAGTTCTGACCACTGAGTTGCCATCAATCCTGGTAAGAGGGAAACAGAGGCAGAATTGTCCAGGAAACCTGCACAGAGACTCTCAGGAGCTTGGACTACAGGTGACACTGGGACATCCAGCCCCAGCTGCGGCTCCATGAACCCGAAGCCTCCAGTCTCTCCTCCTCCAGGACCCAAATGTCCACATGGAGGGAACAGCAAGGATCCCACATCTGTGCTGGGAATACTGGGGAAACAGTGCCTGCTTTTCTGCAAACACAAAGGGCCCCGGCAGGAAAGGGCCAAGGAGAGCTGCGGAGGAGGAGCCCCCGCACCCCCGTTCTTCACTCCGGGAGGCCTCGGGGAGGCCGATGGAGCCAGGGGAAGGGAAGAACCCACAGAGACCTTCTGCTCACCTTGACTCGAAAATCAATGGGCGCCTGAGCCCCGGGTGGGAAGCGAACCCTAACGCCATGCGGCCTCCAAACCGGGGTTTTGCAATCTGCGTTTGCAGCAAACATGATCAAGAACTTCTCTCTGTGTCTATAGATGTACATCTACAGCACAATTTTTAATTGTATAAATGTGTCGTATTTTATTTAATGAATCCCCTAACACCAGACACTTAAGGATTTTCCCCTAATTTTCACTATACCGTTCAGTGCTGCTCAGAGTCTAATAAACATATCTTAGCTCATTTGTCTGATTATTTCCTAGGACACACTCCAGATGGAATTGCTAGATGAACACGTTGATAAAGGTATATTTTAAAGACTGCATTGCTACATTTCTCTCCAGAAAAGTTGCAACATTTTACAGCTCCACAGAGGAGACAGGAGAATGCTGTCTTCCCCACACCCCCCAAATGGGATTTATCATTTAAAATAGAAGTGCTGGCCAGGGCCTTTCAAAGGTGTATGTGCAGATATCCTTTCATATACTAATTGCTCTTTCAGGAAACGACGCCAGGGAAACACTGTCATGAATTGACCAAGAGCTGCGATGCAACAGTGTGGGGACAACTGGCCGGTCCCCATCAGACCCCAGTGCTGCCCTCGGCTGAGCCCAGACGTCCACGGCAAACCCCTTTATTAGAGGGACTCATTCTGCTCAATTGGCATTCAGTCAAAAGGCTGCACTAGAGGATCCGGGAGACCACGTGTGGCCCCAAGGCCGCAGGTCCCCCACCCAGTTGAGGGCACCTCAGTTCGATCTCGTCACCTTGTCTCCGTCAAGGACGGCACTAGTCTTCCCACCTCCTCGTGTTAGTGTCTCAGGATCGTTGCTCTTACTGTGAGCATCTTGGTTCTCTTCTCCGCCCGCCACATCCAGACACGGAGCAGCAGGGCTTCCCGTGGAACAGCACCGCGCCTGCCCCGCTCCACGCCCCAGGGCAGCCCCCTCGCAGCTCTCGACCCCAGGCTCCCTTATCCAACCCGTCAGACACGTCACCGGAAAATCAGTCTTTCTTAAAAGGAGCTTTTAACGCATCAATTAGCCGGGCACGGTGGCCTGTTGTCCCAGCTAGTCAGAGGCTCAGGCAGGAGGATCCCTTGAGCCCTGGAGTTGGAGGCTGCTGTGAGCTACGATGACACCACGGCACTCCAGCACAGGCGACAGAGTGAGACCCTGTCTCAAAAAAGAAAAGTAAAAGAAACAAAAATAATATAACCCATCAGACGTTGGTTCAAAAGCGGTTAGAGACCCTCTATTTCTCACCACGTAAATGAAGTCACTGTCTCTAGACCCTCCATCACCACCATCATCATCATCCATCCACTGTGCTCTCCTGATGTCTCTAACCCTATTCCCAGCCCTCCTTCCTCCGTCCCCTAGACTGTCATCTAACCAGCCAGCATCCAGCCTGCTGACACACAGCCACACCGGGGACTGGCCTCTGCTGTCCCTCTTCCCCACCAACCACCGAGCCCCTGCTGCCCCTGGCCCTGTCCCTGGGCCCAGCCATTCTGGAAAAGTCCTGGAACAGTCAGAGGCTCCGAGGATCCGAAATGCAGGGAGAGCAGACACTGTGAAACACACAAGTCCCCTTCCGGGTAGGGTCTGACCTCCTTTCCTTGGTGCCCGAAACCGTCTCCATTCACTCAGCCTGGGTTCAATCCCTCTGCCTTCCTCTGACGCGTCGCCAGTCAGGAATTCGGGTGGACGGGCCACAAACGTTCCTTCACGTGCAAACGCTGTCCGGAGGGCTAAGGTGCCTGAGAATGAAGTTAGCTCCATGAGCTTTCTGGACTTCAACCCCTCGGTGTGAAGGCTGTCGTGTCCTTGGGGCTGGCTGTGCCCAGGGACGAGGCGGACGAGCCCTGGGCCGCCCGGCAGGGTGGGGGAGGGAGGGAGCCCCGGAAGCCGGGGGGCACAGACAGGGAGCCCCGGGCTGCCGGGACTCACTCTGCTCACATCAGAGTCTCACTCTCTGGGTTAAGCTTGAGTCCCGGAGAGGGAAAGGAAACCTCTTCCGATTCCTCTTTCCCTCTTGTCCCCTCTGGGTCCCAGGAGCGCTGCGGCCGGGCACCGCAGCACCAATGCGGTCACCACAGGACTCTCGGGGACAAGCAGAGGAATTTTCCAGCCCCCGGTTAAGTGCACTTTTCCCAAGTGTGGGGGAAAAAAGTTAAATGACACTTTGTGACGTTGCCCTCCCCACCCTGCCAACCTGGATCCTCGCCCAGCATTTCCCACCTGCGTGGAGGGTCTCCTCCTCCCCCGCCTTCCACCTCCGCGCCCCACGTTCCCCCACGGCCACCAAGTCCTGCCTGGTCTTCCTCCCCAACGTCACCCCAAACCAACAGGCTTTCAAACTGACGTTGAGAGACAGCTTTTCCCTCTTGCACGGACGCGCCTGTGGTGCCCCAGCACACAAAGCACGGCCACCCAGGCTACAGGAGGACAGGGGGGCACAGGGGGCCGGGGGACCTCCCCCGCAGACCGCCCTTCAGCCGCACACCAGTTCCTGGGGTCCCTCTCCACACGGGACGTTTTTAGCCCGTGGGCCCTCCAGCAGGTGCTGGGAGGCCCTGTCTGCCGGGCGAGGGACCAGAGCAGCGAGAGGCTGTGGCCACGCTGAGGAGCCCTCGTGCCTCTCCCGCGTCCGGGGGACGTGTGGCGGGCGAGGCCCCCCAGCCTCCTGGAGACCCCACGTGAGCAGCAGCCCTCGGGCTCCTGCTGCCAGGGCATCCCAGCCAACAGGGACCTTCACCGGCACCGGGGGCAGGACACAGGCGCCTGTTTCCACGTCTCCTCCCCCATAGCCTGGACACCCAGACGAGACAGTGGCAGAGGAGGCCGGTGACAGAGCAGAGCATGCGGCCTCCGTCCTGCGGCACCTCCTGAGGCCCAGGTCCGGCCCAGGTCAGGGCAGGGAACAAGCTCTCTGTTGGGTGTGAGTTAGACGTTTCAATCTGGACCGGGCTTTTTAACGCTTCCCGGGAACTGGGACGTCCTGAGATTCCCCACGGCGCCACCGAGGAACCGGACAGAGCTGTGCAGCCGCGGTGGAGACTGTTTCCTAAAGCGCAGGTCCACGCCCGCGCCCTGTGAGTCCCGGTTATTCCGTGAATCAGGTGTATCGCTGCACGTGCGCACTGCGGACAGCTCCAGAAAACACTGTCTGCAGAAAGATGGAAATACAAATCAAGCGTGGTCCCACCCCTGGAGGATAAGTATTATCGATGTTTGTCGTGAATAACAGTCCAGTTTTTAATGTTGTTTTGGGGGTAACTTTTTATTTTGATGTAATTTCAAACTTGCAGAGAAGTCGCAAGCTGAACACAAGGAGCTCTCATGTGCTCGTCACCCAGAGTCACCAACTGGTCACACTTTGCCCCATTGGCCTTATTATTCCTTCCCTGTCTCTCTCTCAAGTACTAGTATGTGGCAATATATTTTAATATAATTATAAGTAACTACATTAATGGTACTATGAATATTACAATAAAATTGTTATTAATAAACTAATATCTCCTAGACATTTACTTTCTGAACTATTTGACATTGAGTTGGAAACATCATGTCTCTTTACCCCTAAAAACTTCAGCGTCTAGTTCCTAAGAATAAGGTAGTTCTCTTACATAAAAACGGTACCAATCTCAAAATCAGGAAATTTAGCATTGATACTATTAACTAATCCACAGTCCCTATCTGAATGACACCAATCGTCCTAATGATGTTCTTTATAGCGACTTTAGTTCCTAGCTGTGCATCCGGGCTGGGATCCCACGTCACATTTAATTTTCACGTCTCTTTAGTCTCCCTTAATCTTTAACAGCTCCTCAGTCTTTATGTGCCATGACCTTGGCGTTTTTAAAGAATATAGGCTAGTTATTTCACAGGCCGTCCTTTAACTGGGGGTTGCCTGACATTTCCTCGTGATGAGATTCAGGCTAGGCATTTTTGGGGTCCAAGTGCCCCAGAAGAGGTGCTGTGTTCTCCGCATGTCGTACCAGGTTGCACGTGAGGCTTTTCCCACTGCAGGTGATGTTAACATTCATCACTTGGTTAAGGCCACATATTCTTTAAGAAAATTCAGACAGCACTAGATAGGCTATTTTATGAGCTACTGTTTTTCTTTTTTAT
Organism: Varecia variegata; assembly: GCA_028533085.1. Classification (NCBI taxonomy): domain Eukaryota; kingdom Metazoa; phylum Chordata; class Mammalia; order Primates; family Lemuridae; genus Varecia; species Varecia variegata. Next base: position 1,620,435 of record CM052438.1, read on the forward strand.
TTTTGCGACAAGGTCTCACTCTGTTGCCCAGGCTAGAGTGCAGTGGCGTCGTCATAGCTCACAGCAACCTCCAACTCTTGAGCTCAAGGGATGCTCCTGCCTCAGCCTTCTGAGTAGCTGGGACTACAGGAGCACACTACCATGACCAGCTAATGTTTTTTATTTTTTGTAGAGACAGGGTCTCACTATGTTGCTCAGGCTGCTCTCAAACTCCTGGCCTCAAGCAATCTTCTCTCCTCAGCCTTCCAAAGTGCAAGGATTACAGGCGTGAGCCACTGTACCCAGCTGATAAGCTACTTTTTCACTTACAAACCTATTATAAAAATTTGGCATGTTTTAAATATTCTTATATAGCATCATTTTAATAGCTGCATAGCTTCCGTTGTATGCACATTCTGTTTACTAATTATAACTCCTATTGTTTTGTCAAATTTCAACATTTTGCCAATTAACCGTTAACAATGTGGTACTGAGCATTTTTACAGATAACTCTTTATGTCCGTCAAAGATCTTTTCCTGAGGTTAAGTCCCTAGAACTGGAATTGACAGTTAAAGGCCATGCATATTTTCAAGGCTAAAAGGTGTCATCACAAGGGCGCCGTCCTCAGCAGCACAGGCATTGTTCCGACTCACACTCCTGCAATCGGGCACCCGAGCACCCATTCTCCATCTGCCCGACACAGGGCTCTGTCATCTCCCAAAATCTTTTGTTGCTTTAATTTGCCTTTCTTTAGTTAGAAAATTTGACTTTTTTCCCCATATATTTTGGGCCATTTATGTAACTTCTTTTCTTTAGTTTCCTATTCATATCCTTTGCTTGTCTTCCTGTGGAGTTTTCATCTTTGGTTAAAATATGTAGCTTTCATGGTTACTATTGTATGCAAAATTCATAAATTCAGCTGTGAGTTCTTCCTGGACTGAAGAGTTCCATGTTTTGTTGTTTTGTTTTAATTTTCAAATAGCATTTCCTTTATACTCTATTCGTAATTAATTTTTCAAGTTATGTCTTCTAAAAAAAAGAGCACGACCCGGAAGCAGGATGGGTTAGTGGTGAAAGGCACATGCTTTGGGCCGGGCACGGTGGCTCACGCCTGTAATCCTAGCACTCTGGGAGGCCGAGGCAGGAGGATCGCTCGAGGCCAGGAGTTCAAGACCAGCCTGAGCAAGAGCAAGACCCCATCTCTACAGAAAAAAAAAAGAAAAATTAGCTATGCACAGTGGCCTGCACCTGGAGCCCCGGCTACTTGGGAGGCTGAGGCAGGAGGATCCCTTGAGACCAGGAGTTGGAGGCTGCAGTGAGCTGTGATGAGGCCACTGCACTCCAGCCTGGGTGACAGAGTAAGACTCTGTCTCAATAATAAAAAAAAAAAAGCACATGCTTTTGGGTAGGTGGGCCTGTGTGGAGTCCTGGCTCTGCTGGGTGACTCTGGGCAGGGCCACCTCTCTGGGTCTCAGTTTTCTCATCTATAAAACAGGAGATAATGACAGGGCGGTGGTGGAGATTAAACTTGACGCTGTGTGCAAAGCACAAGCACGCCACGGCTCTAGTCAGTGTTGCTCGGGACAGTTGTTTTGTGTTTGTGACCTGACCCCTGGGAGCACATTCAGAGAGACTCGGATGTGGCAGGATGTGTTGAGGAGGACGGGAAGAGGCAAGAGCAGGCGTTGTGTCTAAACTCCAGCTTCCGGGGACAGAGGTCGAGGAGGGCCAGGCCCGCAGCCGAGGTGCCGCGTCTGACGCTGGCCTGCTTTGCTGGTTCCTCCAGGTGTGAGTGGAGACCAACCTGGGCTCCCAACCCTGCAGGGCTGGAAGTCAGGGTGTCTGGGTGGATACGCAGTTGTCACTTCAGTGGACTCGCTTTTCTGTGCTGCACAGACGTGTGTCCTTTGGTGACTTTCAACAGCTCTCTAAGGTCCCTAGACGTGTGTCTGCGGGATTGGACTTGGGGTTTGAACTGAAATCCATAAGCACGTGTGAGCCTCTAATTAGCAATGACCTTGGAAAACACGCAGCCTAGTGCTCAGCGTGTGGTAGGAGCCACCCAGTGCTCCCCCTGCCCCTCCCTGCCTCACGGGAACAGCGGGTGACCTGAAACAGAGCAGCCTCGGTCCACGCTCTGGTCCCACCCGATGCCTGTGTGTGACACCGGGCAAGTTGCCCTCCGGACTTCTCTTCTCTCCTCTGTCAAACATGGTTTGGGAACAATTTGCTCTCTAAGGGCCCTTCCAACCCTGACATTCTGTAATTTTATCATAGCGGATCTGGCATAATTGGTTAACCTGCACACTCACACTTTGGGGACACCTGTATCCATGTAAGGACTAAACATGAGGCAGGAGGTACAAACTGCCCAAAGAACGAATGCTCGCGGGTGTTGGGAAAAGACCTCCACCCCTGGACCTCTTCTCCCCTGAACTGCTTTCCACGCCTTCCCCCCGGCTAAGACGCCACGGAAGCACCGGAGTGTGTCTGTCTCCCTGGAAGCCGCCTCTGTCCCCGTTGGCGCAGCCCCGCTAGCTGACTGCTCCTGAGACCCAACTAGGCAGATACTGGTGGGAAGGCTGAATTCTTTCCAGCCTCATGATGGAAATTTAAGGAAAACAATGGGAGAGCTCCACGGATTACTGCACATTCACCGCCAGTGAATGGTGCCATCCCAAAGACAAATGTGTGGCAGTCCAGGACTTGGACCAGGCCGGGAGCAAGCCGCGATGAGAATGGGGCAATTTGGCTGCACACAGCTGCTCTGCGGTCCAGCAGGCGGAAAAAACAAAGGTTCTAATTACCCGGCCACAGTCCTGTATTTTGATGTAAAAGAGAGGAAATAGCTGAGCTGTCCTCCAGTCACAGCCAGGCCAGCAGGCCCGGGGAGCAGCCTCCTGCCCAGACCACTGCGAGCCACGGCTGGCCCGTGGCCCAGCTGCGCGGCTCACGCCGCAGATGAACCCCAGGACGTCACGCTCTGCCCCTTCTGCAAGGGCTCCGCGGGGGCGTTGGCATCAGACAATTTCCTCAAGATTCCTTCGCCCTCTGTGGTGGCCTCGCGCACATCTGTGGGGACAGATGGGAGGAGTCAGAGGCAGGGAGACCGAGGGGCAGAGTTGGGCTGAGTCTCCCCAGCCAAATCCTCCACTTTGTTTAATACATCGCGTGCCTTGTCCTAACTTCGTCCTGCATCCCAGGCCGTGGTCCTGAAAGGCGGGTCCCTGGACAGCGGCATCGGTACCACCTGGGAGCCCGTCAGAAACGGAAAGCCTCCGGCCCCATCTGGGATCCAGCAGCTTTGCGAGCGGGGACCAGAACTCTATTCTAGTAAGTTCTATGGGTGATTCTGACGCAGGGTCAAATGTAAGAGCCACCTCTCCTAAGGCATGGATTTTCCAGAAGACTGAAATTCTCCAGGGCAGTTTCGTGAGTTTTCATTCTTCTCCCCATTTCCAGCATGAGACTCTGTCATGGTTTGAATGTTGGTGCCCCCACCCGCCCCCCAATTCATTGGCTGAAATCCTAGGTGATGGTATTGGGGGGCTTTGGGAGGTGATTCGGCCGTGTGTGGAGCTTTCACAAATGGATTAGTGCCCTTAGGAAAGAGGCTCCAGAGAGCCCCTTGCCCGTCTGCCACGAGGTTACGGTGGGAAGACGCCCGTCTGTGAGCCAGGCGGAGGGTCCTCACCACACACTCTGCCAGGGGGCCCTGATCTTGGACTTGGCAGCCTCTAGATGACGAGAATTAACGTCTGCTGTTTACAAGCCACCCGGTCTACGGCATTTTGTTGACTAAAACAGCCCGGGAGCTGCAGCGATGGGCGTGGCCTGGCCCTGAGCACCCGCAGACAGACAGCGCCTTGCTGAGGGCACTGGGGGGCTCTTCTCCAGAAGGGGCAGCTGTTCAGCGACTCTCTGAGAAAAAGTGAAGACTGCTAGGACAACACAGAGAAGGTGTTAGCGGAAGTGTGACGCTGGTGGAGACGGCAGGGAAGCAGGCAGAGCGCGGAGCCTGTGTCGCGTGATCGAAGCCCATCCCGGCAGTCCCTCCCGGCCTGGTTCTCTCCACGCTGCCGTCGTCAGGAACGGTGGCACCTGCACAAATGGACCACCAGGGAAAGTTGCTGAAAGCAGCTTGCCCAAACAGATCAATATTTAATTTCTAATGAGCAATTTCCAATTAGGTCCTCGATTTGCCTGCTGCCTGATCACTCACCTGTAACCACCGCAGGCTTTTTGCTCCCGTGAGCAGCCAAACAGCTAATGCACAGCCCTGCTGACCTGGGGACTCCGTCCCACAGTCTCAGGCAGAATGACGGCCTGAGGTTCCCAGCTGGGCTGCGCTGCCCTCCAGGTGCCATTTCATGGCATCTGAAGACGGTTCTGTTGGGCACAGCCAAGGGCTGCTACTGGTGTCTAGTGGGTCGAGGCTGGGGATGCTGCTAAAATAAACATTGTACGACGGACAGAACAGCCCTGCAACAAAGAGTGACCCAGGCCAGAAGGTCCACGGTGCTGAGGTTGGGAAACCCCTCCTTGGGGCCTCCTCTCCTGGGCAGTCAGGGTCACTCCCGGTGGTCACTCTGCCTCCAGCGTCACTCTTGACAGCATCCCTGCTCAGGCCACCTCCATGCACGAGCACACACACCCTTCACGGTGTTTATCACCCACAGTCGTGCAGTCCACACTCTGCCACTGCTCACAGCCCTGCACCCCTGGCTCCCTGCGCCCTTCCAGTCCCGTTTCCCCTTTCCCCCCACTCCCCAAACCGCGACTCCTGCCCCACTGACTCTCAAACTCGAGCAGGCTTCAGGACCACCTGGAGGACTTGTTAAAAACAGAAGTTGCCGGGCTCCATTCCTAGAGCTTTCGGGTCAGCAGGTCTGGACAGGGGCTGCACAATTTGCGTTTCTTCAGGTGACACTAGGCTGCTGGTCTGGGGACCACACTTAGAGAACCAGCACCCTACACCAACTTCCCCTCTTCCCCTGATGCTGTTCCCAAGCTGCTGCTCCTGCCTGGGACACCCTCGGCCTCGCACCTGAGCTCTGCCCGAGAGGTCTGGCTCAACGCCGTCGCCTCCAAGGTGTCCCTGATGCCAAGTGGAAGACCCTCGGCCACGGCCCTCTCCGCACCTCGCACTTTGCTGGAGCCATTTATTTCCTTATTTCACTGGCAATTATTTCAATCACGCTTCGCCAGCTGGGCGCACTCAGACACAAGGGCTGAAGAGAGCTGAACAACAGGGACCATTTACAAAGGTGTGGGCAGGAGTAAGGGACACGAACGGGGACGGTGCGCGATTGTTAGAAGTCACGGCTGCCCTGAGGGCTGGGGGCAGAGTGAAGAGGTGGTTACCAGAGGGTCACTGACACGAGCTGTGGCCTTGGGAGCAGGACATAGATGCTGCCAGTGACAGCCGTGCAGGCGGAAAGCTCAGTGAAGAGCACCCTGGCCTCCCCCGCCTGTCCCCCTATGTCCTGCTGCCGCCTCTCCCCGGCCGAGCCCAGGGAACAGGGCAAGGGGAGCCCAGTGGCGCAGCCCTCGCAGGTCACCCTCCCGGGGCTCGGTGCTGGAGGCAAGGGGCACCGAGCGGATCTCACGACACGAACGGGAGGGCTCCGCCTCCGAGTCCCAGAGTACAGAGTCTGTGTCAGAATCGCCCTGGCTCCACGAGCCAGGGCCTTGCGTAATGTGGCTGGTTACCAATAAATACCCGATGAATTAATCTGTTATCATTAGCTGGTGTGCATGTCTGGCGATTAATTTGCAGATATTTCATGGAACATGGCCACTAGGAATATCCTAAGAGTGTTCGCAGCACCGCAGGGAGACCTGCCGGCCAGGCCCTTTGCCGTGGCTGGGAAACCAGCTGGCGGTGCCCAGCTCCAGCCGCCCGTTTCTCACGCGTTTGTCCCGCACGACGGAGAACACAGAGTGAGGACTCACCAGACCTGCGGAGGAGCAGCAACGTCCTCAGGTTCCACATAGCAAAGAAAACACAGTGGACAGGAATCACGACAGAGAGACCAACCTTTGATAGAGAAATACAGCCAGACTGAGAGGAGGAAGCTGACTGCAAAGCACATTTGCATTAAAAATGGTAAAGGGTTTATCCACATCGTTCTTGTAAATATGTAAGAAAAACAATGAGGGCTGAAGAGAAGACTGGTTTCTGTTCTGGCCCTACTGGCTGCCATTTATTGAGCACTTACTGTGTACGAGGCACTGTGCTAAGTACTTCATGAATTTTATCTCATTCAAACGCTCCCCGACACCAGCACCTGAACTGCAAGCCTTCGTCACTTCCGTTTTTCCAGACGTGGAAACGGATGTAGTGGGGGGTTAAGCAAATTCTCCAGGTTCTCATAGCTGGAATCTAAATCCAGGTCAAACCCAATTTCCACTAGAACATACAGGGATGGTTAAAAGTTGAAACACGAATCACCGCAAAGACTCCAGCGTAATGGCTCTACAAGGGCCATCTTGCACCTGCTAGGAAGCGTTGTTAGTGACTCCCACGGCAGCCGAGGTGCGGGTGGCTCACGCAGCGGGTGCCGCGGGTGATGAACGTGTCCCTTCGGGGCGCAACACGGCAGAAGCACGGTCAGGAACTGCAACCGCGGCCACAGCCCGCCTCCCGGGAGCGGGTCTGCCTCACGGTGCTGAGCAACAGTCCTCTGAGTGAAGGGCGGGGGGCTGTCGGGGTTGGCTCTGCACGCTTGGGCTGGAGAGGGAGACGGTGTCTCCAGAAATGGGACAAACTGCGCTGTCACATACACGGCCAGGCCCGCCTGGGATGGGTGCGGTGGGGTCAGGGACAGGCTGCAGTCCTGCAGAGGACCCAGGGCCTAGACCCAGGCAGATGGCACAGCCGTGTTCCCGGAAGACTCACGTCACCTGCTCCCAAGCCAGGCTCTCATGGACCTAGCCGTAGGTGATCCCAGAGGCCACAGATGTTGATTCCAGATGCTGAGTGGGTGGAGCGAGGTGGCCGGGGTGGAGCAGCCACCTTGCTGTCGTGACACCCCATCCTGTCCCGGGCCGCAGGAGCCCGTCCTGTCCCCCTGCCGGGAACCCTGGGAACTTCAGGCCCTGGACAGCCGTGTCGGGAAGCAACACGGGAGCTGAGCGCATTTGCCCCCTCTGCCCTCTCTTCTGACACCACCTCTGTGTCGCAGTGGAAGTAGCACGTGGTCCTGTGTCTGGATCCCGCCTCCCACTTCCACACCATCCACTCTCGGGAAGTCACTTAACTCCCATCACCGTCCTCGGCACACACCGTGCCGCCTCCCAGTTCCACCACGGAATGACGTGCACGCAGGGTTAGTGAGGGCCTGGCACCCAGCGGGGCTTGATAAATACTATACAGTTCCTTCCCCTCCCGCTCCCCTTATTTTTATCCCTCCAGCAAATTAGGGGGAGGGCACCTCTGCGTTACCTGCACTTTACACAACAAGGCCCCCTGCATCTGGGGCTTTAACCCCCCCCCCCCCCAGTGTTTTGACAGGGCCGATGCTGGAGCCCCAGCTGTTTCCAGCCCAGGAAGGGCAGCCAGGCCGGGCGGGCAGTACCGCAGGGCTCCACCAGGGGGAGCAGAGAGCCAGGCCAGGTCTGCACAGGTGAGCTCAGCCGCAGGAAGGAGGCACAGAGGGGCTGGGGAGACCCCTGCAGGCTCTGCCACTAGAGTAGCCTGCCACACTAGGGGTGTGGGCTGGTGTCATTCGACCGAGGACCCCAGAGGCAAAGACCTGGGTGCAGGTGAGACTTGAGTTAAAGAGGAGGTCGTTCTAGACAGTCCAGAAGAAACTATTCTGGCCAGGGAAACAGTCATGGTAATAGCTGGTAGTGACCGCGTGTGCTGCTCTGGTAAGGATATTATCCGGGGGATCTTAAGTCACTCTATGTTTTATACAGGGTAATGTCTAGCGCCAGACCCAGGAGGCTCGGGCCGCAGAGTGTCTTCCGGCGTGGAGAGAGTCCCTGGCCGTCATGGGGTGGCTGCCTGGGAGGAGGCAGGGTGTGGTGTAGGGGACGCCCTTCCAGGCAGGAGGGCTGAATGGAGACCCGCTCTTTCCTCCCGATGGGCCGTGCAAGGGAGACAGAGGGAGACGCCATGGGCCACACGCATGTGCCGTGGCTTCCCCAGCCGCAGCACCAGGAGGGGTGGGGTGGGGCGAGGAGGGGTCGAGGGGAACGCCACGCGTGGAAGGGCTTGCGCTCTGCCCCTGGTGGGGACTCTGGCCAGAGACTTCCTTGTACGGTGCCAGGCATGTCTGCACGGAGCAGCCACGCAGTGTGGCGGCCGGGCGAGCTGGAGAGGAGGCTGCGGCGAGTCAGCGAGGGAGAACACCTGCGCCCGGCCCAGAAGACAAACTTCAAGTTCACCTCCACCCCCTGGGGGACAAAAGCAGAAGGAAGAGGCCCGGGACCAGGCATCCCCGTCTCTGCCTCTCCCTCCCTCTGCAGGTCCAGCCTTTCCCGTCCTCCCTGTGCTACAGCCACGCGGGGCTCCCTCAGCCCCAGGGCCTTTGCACCTCCCTCCTCTCCTCTAGTCAACCTCAGCTGACTGGACCTTGGCTCTGTCTCTTCTCTCCCCCACACACTCCTTTATGATGCCAGTCATTCTATTTGGTTGTAACTCTACATTTATTTTTTGGTCCTTTGATTAACAGCTGCCTCCCCCACAAGATTATAAGCTCCACGGGGCGGGGGCTGTGCCCGGCTCCCAGCGCGGACACTGGCAGATACAGACCCTCGGGCAGTCTTTGCATGAGCGCATGACTGGCCTGTTACTTTCTCTGTGGGCAACAGCTTCTCCGTTTGCAGAGGACGTGAGACGCGTCCGGCACAGAAGGTCGGGGAGGCCGGGGCAGTAGGCGCAGGCTGCCACCCTCGCTGGGGGGCAGCTGGCCCTCCCCACGTCACACTCGCCCCTCCCTGGCCTCCAAGTCACAGCAGCATGTTCTTTTTCACATGAATAAACCGAAGATTTCCAGGGTCTTTTGGTTTTGTTTTCACTTTTCAATAAGAAAATTTTTAGCATACAAGAAAAGTAAGGAGTGCAGAATATTATCCTTTTGGAGAGAAAGTATTTTAAAGTAAATTATAGTTATCATCATTTACCTCCAAATACTTCAATTTGCATCCTAAAAACCGTGGATACTTCCCTGCTTAACTAAAATGCTGCTATCACTCCCATCGAAATGAACGGTAGTTGTCCTCGTGTCACCTACCGTGGTCAGTTTGAGCTGCTGTAACAAAGCACCGAGACTGGGCAATTTGTAAAGAACAGAGAGTTATTTTCTGACAGTTCCGCAGGCTGGGAATGCCACGACCAAGGTGCCCGCAGGTTTTGCTGTCGGGTGAAAGCTACTCTCTGCTCCAAGGTGGCACGTGAAGGCCGTGTCCCCCACGGCAGCCGGCAGAGGGCAAAGGGGGGGCCGTCCCTGCACTGAGCCCCCTGTGGGGGCTGCTGCTCCTTGTCATGACTCAGTCCCCTCCTAACGGCCACCATTGTGCTGGGGATTAGGTTTTGAGATGAATTTCGGAGGGACAAAGACATTCAAACCGTAGCATCATCTGACACTCAGGCCGTGGTCACATTTCCCTGGTGTCCCCAGACTGTCTTCTCCAGCTGGTTTCCTGGACTCAGGATCCCACTGCAGCCCTCGCCAAGAGCAGCGCATTGTGAAAACCACCCTGAGTGTCTCAGTTCGGACCATGATTCACCATCACGGAACGGAGAGAACAGGCCTCTCCCGTCCGCATTTCGGCAACCTCGGTCCTTTTTCAGAACCGCCTTGCGCTGGCCACGAGCAAGTCCAGGAAGGAACAGCCGCAGAGCCTGGGTGACGCCGGCTCCGCAGGGGCTCCGGGCGCCCAGGGCAGCCACGCGAGGAGGTGACACGCAAGCCGCGCTGCGGAAGAGCAGAGAGACAGGGAAGTGTCTTCTTTCCCACACGCTGAGCAGCCGCCTGGGAGCCCTTGCCACGGCTGCAGATGGCCCTGCCCCGCCAGGTCCCAGGACTCAGCAGTGTGGGGCTGACTCTCGAAAAGCGTGCTCTTGGGGAGCAAAGTCCCTTCCCTGTGGCTGCCCTGATCCTGATCCGGCTCAGGGACCCCGCGCTGCCCAGCCCTGGTGCCCACACACAGGTGGGGGCCCTGACGTGTTTTGGGGGGGGTGAGCTTCATGCACGTCACCAGCTGTGCCATAAGGCTTTGTTTAACTTGATGGAAATTTTGTGGTTTTCACGTTGTCTTGGGACAAACAGGACCTTGGCTGATAGTCCCCAAAGATGTAGCTGCTGAATCGTCCTTTAGGTGGTTCTCGGTTTTCTGCGTTCACCTTTTCCCCTTGGGCCACTGGGGGAGCACAGCTTCCCCCACGTCCCCCGTGGGCTCTCCTGCCCCACAGCAGTCAGGGACAGATTCTAGGAAATTCACCCCAAGTACAGGGTCCCCCTGTGATGACAGGGTTTGGATGGGCTGATAGAAACAGGACGGTGGAACCTTTGTAAAGTTGATAAAGGGTCACAAGGTGGGGACTGTGGTAGGGGCTGGACTCTGCACAGATACAGGCACAGTCTGTGTGTGTATGTGTGTATGTAACACACACACACACACACACACACACACCGGGCACTGCCCCTGGTTTGCTTTCTTGTAATTGCTACTCGGGAGTTGCACGGCTGATGGTCATAGAGATTCTCAGCTTTCTCCCAGGCCCCGCATTCCAGTGGACCCCGGCCCACCCGGACCCTGGCCCACCCATGGAACTGACTCAACTTACGACCCCCACCCAGGAGCCGACTCAGCACAAGACGACGGTTTCTACAACTTACAGTTCCACCCCCAAGCCAGCCAATCGGCAGCCAAATTACCTTTAAAAGCCCTTTCTCCCAAATTCTCGGGGAGAACTTCCTCCCATCCATCTCCTCGCGTGGCAGCTGTGATTTTAAGCTCTTTCTCTGCTGCAACCCCTGCTGTCTCGGGTACTGGCTTCCTCTCGAGCAGCGGGCAGTGAACCTAGCCAGGCTGTGACAACCATTCCCAGCTCCTCTCTGTGCTGCGCAAAAGCTGGAGGCAAACTCGAGACACCCCATGTGGCTGCAGCAGCCCCGGCCAGGTGAGGGCCGAAGGGCAGGTCACAAGGCCCTGAGGCTGCAGCTCGCCTGTGACTCTCCGGCTCACTCCCCACCCTCCTCGTTCATCGGGACAGAGCGCCAGCCCCAGACGGTGCCCGTGGGAATCGAATGGACGGGAGAGCCTCCCTGCCCCGCCCGTCCCGTTTAGACCCAGACACTTTGCTGTTGGGGACTGTCCTGTGCGTGGCAGGACGTTCTGCATCCCTGGACTCCACCTGCTGGGTGCCGGTGTGTTTCCAGATGCTGCCAAATGTCCCCTGGGGGCAAAATTATGTGCAGTTGAAACCCTGTTCTAGGTCTTAAAGAAGGGACCCACCTGTGAAGCCAGCGAAGTGCCAGAGCCACAAGCACCAGCCACGCGTGCGGCAGCGCCAGGCGACCTTGGAACCGGCGTTCTGTGTGCTCAAGTGTCCCCTGCTCTGGGGAAGGGACCGCAAGCAGCTGCCAGGCCAGGGCCGTCTCAGCCCAGCTTCCTGCACTCACGCCAGGGAAGCGGGACGTCAGGGAAGCCATCAGAGCCCGGGGCTTACGATCTGCAGGTAGCAACGCTGTCGCTGAGAGGACGGGCATTTTCCTCCTGAGTGACTGCGGCCCCTGCACTCGCTGTCTCTCCACGACCTGCTTTCTCCAAGGCTCCCCGGGCCTCTCGCTCCAGTGCAGAGGTGCGGTGCGGAAGCAGCTGCCGGGGCTGAGAGTGACCTCGGCTCTTCCTCGAAGGCAACAGTCGCCTTCAGGAAAGCAGGCGTGTGAGGGTGGTTTGGCAGCTGCGGCTCAGTGGGGAAGGATGAAGATTGGTGTGCTGGCGAAAGTCTTTCTGGAGTGACTGGCATTAGGGTCCAGGCTGGAGAGCAAAGAAAGTGAAACCAAAACTGGTTTAAGAAAGGGAGAAACAGTGGGCTGGCAGAGCCCTGTAAGAGCCAGAGATTGCCAGAGGTGGAGACGGAGGGCGGGAGTGGGCACAGTAGGTTCAACCTTTCCAGGTGTGGCAGTCCAGGTGTGTGGCACGGTCAGGGGGCTCATGAGTGCTGCTTCCAGAGTAGAGGAGAGGGAAAGGGAGTTGGCCCAGAAGCGGGTTTGGGAACTGGGTGTGCTGGGGAGGGCCCAGGCAGAGAAGCAGGAAGTTGTCCCTTGTCTGACACAGACAAGCTGAGGGCAGCTGCAGCCGGGTGTGTGGGGCCGACACGAGGTGGGCAGGCTCACCTGCTGTCCCTTGAGCTACACCTGCCACTATCCCAAGTCCAGCTGCCTCCGGCGGTCCTGGGGGTGGTCAGTCCCACCTACTCTGCTTTGAGAAGAGACAGCTCCCGATCTGACCAGGGGCTGGAACTACCGTGTAAACTCGGATCTGTAGGAAATACGATGAACAGTGGAGAAATGGGAAAGCAATCACACCTGGGATTTGTGTGCTGCCATCCTCCTCCTTAGGTCCAGACTGCTCAAGGCCAGTGGGACAGGAAGACATCATTAGGAAAAATACAGTGAAATACGCAGTTTGAATCTTTGCTCTGAATTCAGATACCTTGTTAGTGCACGCTCACTGCCTAAGAAGTGTAATAGAAATAAAAACAGCAACAATTATTGCTTTCACTATACTGGGCACAATTTGCCAGGCACTGTGTCCTAACGGCGACTATTTCATTTACTCCTCCCAACAACTCCTTACACACGGGGAGTTAGCTCCCACCTACACACGCGGTGCGTGAGGTTTGAAGAGACCGGGTTGACCTGCCCCGAGTGGGCCGGGAATGGCAGAACCCGGGGCTCTCTCGCTTCTCAGCTACCTCCTTGTTCCTGGTCCCAGTGCTCTACAGCACAACAATATCCGTGCGGCGTGGTTCGACCGGAATGCTTTTCTCAAAAAGACGAGAGAAACAATTTTTTGGAAAAATTGTAAAAATGGTTATTTGAAAATTAATAAAAATTCAAGATCAATGATTTTGCAAAAAGGTAAAATTTGCAGCTGTGGTAAAAAGGCTTTTAAAATTGGACATTAAAGGTTGATTCTTTCAGAGATCACAGTGAAATCCGGGACAGCAGAATTAGAACTGTTACAGCTTTTGTCATGAACTCGCATCATACAAAATAGTCTCGGGCAGAACCTAAGACCTGGCGGAGATGTACAAAACCCACAGGTAACCCTCCAGTCCCCCCGGCCTGGGAGGGTGGCGAGGGTGAGGGGGAGCAGGGGAGGGGCCCCTGGCATTGAGCGGAATTGCCTGGCTCTCTGCAATTTCCTCGGGAAGACCGGACGGCCCAGAGGACCCGTGGGTTGGTAAGAAACCCATCCCCGTTATTCATGAGCAAGTCTCTGCCCCTCAAACTCGACCCAGGAACATTCAAGTTGGGAGGGCCTCGGTCCTTTCATTTCAGCCTTTTGGGGGACCCTTCACCTCTGTTCCACCCCCTCACTCCCTCTCACCTGTCGTCTCTGGTAGGCGCTACCCAGCTTGGGCCCCGCAGCGCAGACGTGCCGCAGGGTGAAAAACCTTCCCACCCTTTGTTCCTGAAACGGTAGAAGATGCCCTCTGCGCTGCAGGCTTCGTACACGTGACAGTAGGGTCAAAAAAAAGTCTTAGGACTAACCGTGGTCTGTCAGGTTGACATTTATAGTCTTGTTTTTAGAACCTCATCTAAATTCTTGTCTATATTTTCACTAATTTTCTTCTAGCTTAGAAAGTTTAAAATGCTCTTTGCCTTAAAAGAAAGGATGAGTTTGACTACTTGACAATGGAAGACCACCTAATTCCCGGATTTAATAATCTATTCACCTGAAGGGCTTTGGCTCCTGGGACAAGCTGTCCATCACTCTGAGCCTTATTTGGTTTTTCTAAGATAGGAGAGAAAGGATGTTTCACATACAGATCCCTATTCTCAGCTCCAAGTATACCAGTTGACCGAATTTCTGAAATCAATTGTTTTTCTAAATTTACTGTCAATAAATCTGACCCAGTCCAGATAATGATTTTGAATCTTGGACATTAGTAGCTTTACCTAAGTTCAAGGCACAGAATGTAAATACAGATGCCCAAGTCCTCCCTTGCTGTGCTATAGTGAATATTCAAGTTCTGCTGATGACGTCTCTGATCTTAACACAAATCAGACAACAATCACAGGAATCCCTGTGTGATACACTGGACCAGGGCTCACCAAGAGATGCAGCTGAGTGAGAAATGGGACCATGGGCTCTAGGCCTAACTTGCACCAGACCCTAATGAATTTCCTTATCTCTATGTCGTACAACAGATGAGAAGATCGAATATATACAGAATATACAGAAAGTCCCTGACCTGCAGAGGACGACTACTACATGGAGCCACCTGACCTCCCTGCCCCTCCAGCACCAGGTGCTTTGCCCAGGGTCGCAGCAGGACGGCATTTCCCCTCCAGGCTATGGAAACTCTGACACAAGAAACACCCCTCAGGGCCTCCCAATCAGAGTGCCACGGTGCTGGGGCTCTGGGCTGCTTTCAGCTCATCCTCCAGTAGGGTCCTGGAGCCCGGGCCCCTCCCAGCCTTTCCTCCCCTCACCCGCCCCTGCTCCAGGGCTGGCTGGGAAAAGGCATTGTGTTGCTGCTGCCTATGCTGTCCCCTGAGTGGAAGGACAGCTGCCTCTGGACCTCAATGCAAAGCATTCTCCAGGAGTTAGGGTCCTGGATTTGTGGCTTCCTTAACCCGCCCGGCCTCCTCACTGCCTCTGAAGCCCGTCTGTAAATGCCTGCGAAAACCCGGCCCCTCCACGAGAGCAGGACCACGTTCACTTCCACTCGGGCACGGACAGGCTGTTGGGTGGCTTCCACTGAATCCGACAAACTGAGGCTGGGTTTGGGCACAGCACTGGGACACAGAGCACGGACACGGCCTCACCTGCTCTCACAGACGGAGACGGGGTTTCCGTGACCCCGGTACCAGCCTGAGTCACACAATAGGACAGATTATTTAGATGGCAGATGAGCTGTACCCCGTGGCCTGCTTCTCTGTGGCCATATTACTGCTCACTGTCATCTCCCTCGCACTGGAGAGGGGCGAGACGTTCTGTCAATCTGACGGGTCACTTCCCCCACGCAGCACACTGGCAGGGCCCAAAAGAACTGCAGAAAGAGCAGCTCTTTCTCTCATTCTCTCTGGGCTCTGCTTTTCTCTATTAAATGCAAAACCTGCTGATAAAGTGTAGAATTTAAGAATATGTTTTATGGCACATCTCGCAGTTTAAATGGTGTCACTTACGAATGCCATAAACTAAGGTGACAGCTTTCCCTAGTTACCAAAGCTTTCAAATAAACCAACAGATAGTATAACTCCCATAAATTAATTCAGATATCATTATTTGTTAATTTAAACAGTGAATTATCCAGTGACATTTTCCCCAGTCTAGGTCAGTTAGACTTGACCAACTATGTTAGGGCTCTAAGGATTTAAAATGTTAGTCTACCACTAGCATTAAAAATGACCTGGCTTATTAAGAAAACCCATTAAAAGCATTTCAAAAACAAAGCCTGGTCCAGTAATTTTATGTTATGTAAAGGAATCCTTTCAAGGGACTATAAAGTTATGCAACATCAAAAATTATAAAATCATTTTTGACTGAATTGCTTTTGTTCCTTAAGTGGGGATGACCCTGAATGAGGCAACTGGTATTTGGGAAGAATATTTACAGTAACGGCAATAACCTCGTGCACATTGGCTAATACCCCTTCAGTAAGGCTAAGAGGAAACAGCAAAGAAAATGATAGAAATTTAATTTTTTTTTTTTTAAAGAAAAAGGTATAGGGAGATAACTTTCACTCACACTTATTTAAACAAGTGCTAAAAACTTACGAGTGTAAAAGCAAAAGGTTTAAAGGAAACTACTGAACATGACACAGTTTTGTTAGACAACACAAAATGGATCAGCTGTAAAGTGAGTTGGTTTAACTAAAAAGCAGCTGCTCTTTCAAATACGTGGTCTCTCCAAATGATATTAAATACGGTGATTCAATGATCAAATATGAAATGTTTCCCCTCAGAAATTCACCCGTGATTTGCGTGTGGAGGATGTACTCAGAACAGTGACAGTGCGATGACAGGCGGAGAGAGTGTCAGTCCATTTGCGGCTGCTCAGCACAGAGCGGGGGATACAGCCCACCGTGTGGTTGTGTGTCACGTCCCCAGCACCAAATGGTCACCGTGACCACACATCTTACTGCTGCAGGGTTACACACAGGGCAGTAATAAATCACCATTGCAATATTTATGATAACTTCTTCTCTTGATCCAGAACCAATTAAAAAAGCACTTTGAAAATGTATTCTCTAACATCCTCTTTAAAATATTTCTATGGGGCCAGGCATGGTGGCTCATGCCTGTAAACCTAGCACTTTGGGAGGTCAAGGTGGGAGGATCACTGGAGGCCAGGAGTTTGAGATTAGCTTCAGCAACATAGCAAGACCCTGTCTCTATAAAAAAATTTTAAAAATTAGCAGGGCAGGGCATGGTGGCAGTCACCTGTAGTTCCAGTCACTGGGGAGGCTGAGGCAGGTGGATTGCCCGAGCCTAGGAGTCTGTGGCTGCAGTGAGTACAGTAGAGTGGAGTGAACTGTAGTCTAGCCCAGCAATAGAGCGAGACTCTGTCTCAAAAAAAAAAAAAAAAATATATATATATATACACACATACATATATATATATATGGATCAAGTTTATTTAAAGTGAATGCACAGAGATAACGCACCAAAAAGAAATTTTCCCAATATTAAAACTTGATGATACTTTTTAATTCATCACAGAGAAAAGAATCCACCAAGAGTACTTATTTTTGCTGAGTGTTTTAGCTACTTATTTTTGCTGAGTGTTCTTTGCTTTTCCGCGTGCTCCACAATCTTTTCTTCCACGTAAAGACCCTTCCGCTTTCGCACGGCATTCATGTACTTCCGGGCCTGGTTCTCGGAGTCGGCCTTCTCCCCAAAGTGCAGGTACTCCTCCTCAGTGGTCGGCACCCAGAAGGGGTCGCTGGGAATGATCTTGTAAAAGAAGGTGACAGAGCATGCTGGGTTAGCCAACGTATTTCAGCTTCAAACCTCATCCACTGAGCTCCCCAATTTACACAGTCGTAGCTAATGAAGAATTTAGGCAATGAAGAGCAGAACTTGCTAGGGATAGTAATCAACAAAAAGGAAGAATCATGGAGATGTGAACAAATGGAAGTAGATCCAACAAAACTTATACGTATGTATTATTCTTTGCCTATAGAGTCATTTCGTAACACTGAGGAAGGAAAGTATTAATTTTTAAAAGCTCTCCTTTTTGCTAAGATACATCTCAGAGTTAATGTCTTTTCATCAATTTTGCTCTTGCTTTGTATGCTTACACAAAGACCAACACGTGTAAGCATACCTTCCACTACTCTGAGCTCTGGCTCTAACACTGGGACGCAGTGCCCTCCGCCCTGGCGAGCCGGCCAGAGACGGGCACACGCAGCCTGCTTTCCTCGCTTCTCTGGCCCAGGCCTGCTCGCTGCTTTCGTGGTGAGAAAAGACCAGTCCAGCGCAAGGCTTGCTGAGGACGTGTTTCTCAGAGGCCATCCTTTGAAAGCAAGGGGGGAGGGCAGGGCTTGGAGAAGGAACGTTAACATGAAAGCAAGACTGGGCAGCCGGGCTCAGCCCCTCTTGGACGGCCAGCAGCCAAGTCATGGCGTCCAAGGAGCTGGTGAACTTGGACATGGACCTTCCTGAGCTCCACATCCAAGAGACTGACGCCGGGACAGGGCAGGACAGGGACTGTGCACGCTGAGCACTCCCCCTTTCAGCGATGGGGGAGCCACTCCCGATGGCTCCTTCGGGGAGACGAGGCTCCGTGAGCCCCATGCGTCCTGGCCTCTCTGCTGCCTTCCTCGTGGTTCCCCACGGGAATGCGACTGGTCAATGTGAGAAGAGGAAACAGACACGGGTAGCCCGGCCTCCCCGTTTCCTGTTCCTGGAAACAAGGCGCGCAGGAAGCAACCATCCCCTCGGCTCCTCCACGGTCACGGAAGCAGAGCCCGCCCCTCTGGCAGGAGCCCTTCCCAGTCCAGCCCACTCCACACCGCAGAATTAGGACGGCCTACAGATAAAGACCACGTTCTCTAACACCAGCTTGATTTGTAAAGGTTTGATGTCTTACTTTTAAATTTTCGCTTTTTT
This sequence comes from Varecia variegata, assembly GCA_028533085.1. Taxonomy (NCBI): domain Eukaryota; kingdom Metazoa; phylum Chordata; class Mammalia; order Primates; family Lemuridae; genus Varecia; species Varecia variegata. The sequence continues at coordinate 1,638,720 of CM052438.1, forward strand.
TAATTTATTGGGGGAAAAGGTTATTACGTGGGCACAAATCACAACACTTTTCAATTCAAAATATAAAATGAAAGAAAAATATATTTTAACATAGTCACTCTTCAAAACAGAATAGAAATTCCTGTGGACCAGGAAGGGAGAGGTTTTCAGAGGAGGAGAGGGAGCCCCGTCCACAGCCCACAGGGAGCCCAGGCAGATGGGACCCGGGAGGGCCAGGCCCTTCAAGCCCACTTAGGCTGGGCCCAAAGCCACATACCCGGGCACGGAGGGCCCAGCGCCACTCACTCTTCTCTGCGGCTGGAACATCCCCGTCTGCTCAGGGCTGCGGCTAGAAATGCTGCGGACCACGAGCAGCAGCAGGCACCTGGAGACCAGCCCTGGCCTGTGCTGAGTCCGCTGTTCTGCGCCATCTGCACCGATGGTGGCTCTGAGCCGAGCCAGAGCAACGGACACAGCGGGAACTACGGCACTGGGGAGGGCAGACGAGATGACGACTCTGCAGCGCCTAGCAGGGAGGCCCCCATAACAGAGAGCATGGAGGAGAAAGCTCCCCCGGGATGGCCGTGCAGGTAAGAACCACAGAGCACAAAGCCCAGAGGGAAACCAGCCCCACGACAGACGGCACCAGACCCAACACGAGGGAGAACTCGTGTCCCAATCAGGACGGGTAACACAGTGACCTGAAGAACCTTACAGACAGCGTCGGCACATTTAAAAATCCCCAAATAAGGGGGGCGGACATCATCTACTAAACAGTACATAGTTGTAAAAAAGAAAGAACTAGAAATACCAGGAAAAATTTAGACATAAAAATAACAAAGAAACTAAGTAGGCAGATTAAATGGAAGACTGTTGAAGAGATATTAAGTGAACTAAAAGACAGACTCGATATCCAAAATATATAAAGAATTCTTACAACTCAACAAAAAGACAAAACGCAGTAAAATATTGGCAAAGGACTTGAATAGACATTTCTCCAAAGAAGATACACAATGGCCACCAAGCAAATGAAAAGATGCTCAATGTGACATTAGGGAAACGCAAATCGAACTATAATGAGGTACCACTTCACACCCGCTAGGATGGCTATCATAAAAACAATTAGGAAAAAAAAAGAAACAGAAGTGTTGATGAGGATGTGGAGAAACTGGAAGTCTCATACACTGCTAGTGGGAAGGTAAAATGGCATAGCCACCTGGAAAACAGTTTGGGAGCTCCCTTAAAAGTTAAACATAAGATTATCATACTCCTAGGCACATATCCAAAAGAACTGAAAACAGGGACTCAAACAAGTACAGGCACATGTAAGTTTACAGCAGCTTTACTCCCAACCGTGCATCGATGGGTAAGTGGACAGACGAGACATGGTGCATGCACAGGCTGGGTACCACACAGCCATGGAAAGGGGTGAAGCGCTGGTACATGCTCCAGTGTGGATGTGCCTCCAAAACACTGTGTTAAGTGAATCCAGACACAAGGCCACACATTGTATGACCGATTCCACATGCATGAAATGTCAGAATAGGTAAATCCGTAGAGATAGAAGGCAAATGGGTGGTTACAAGCGATTGAGGGTAGGCAGGAATGGTGAGAAACTGCTAGTGAGAACGAAGTTTTACTCTAGAGTGATGGAAATGCTTCCGAGGTGGGGACTGCACAACACTGTGAATGTGTCAAATGCAACAGAATTGTTTACTCTAAAATGATTAACGACAATTATGTTATATGATTTTCACCTCAATAAATTATTTTTTATAAAGATAGACTTACAGAAATTTCCCAGAATCCAGCACAGAGAGAAAAAGATAAAGTACGAAAGGAAAGCAAGAGCCACACAGTATGTGCGGGATACATCTAACAGGAGTTCTCAAATCAGAGCACGGAGAACAGGACGTGAGTCCTGGGTGAGATGATGGAACGATCCACCCCTCGCGACGGTGCTGGTGCTGGGGGTCTGTGAGCACCGCATCTCCCGACGCTCTGCTCTGACCCACTGGACGCGACGGACAGGAGGTGGGAGCCACAGCTGTGCTCCTTGCTCCTGAACAAAGGCTGGAACGAGGCAGCCACCTGCGTCCTGGTGCTGAGGCGGACACAGAGAAGTCGCAGAGGAAAACCCGATCACCTGCAGAAGAACAAGACTGAGACCCGGCTGCACGTCAACAGCAGATGCCACGACACAGCGAAGTGCTTCAGAGGGCAAAGGGACCCAGGTGTGAGCCTGAAAGTTTTCATCTGGTTAAATAAACCATTATCAGTGAACCAAAAAAAGCCTGTTAAACACAGGCTAAAAACATACTACTCACAGATCCTCAACAAAAGAACTGAGAAACACCCTTTTAGCAAAAAGAAAACAACCCCTGAAGGGGAGAGCAGACTTCCCTTCTGCTAGGGAAGCGAGAACAGCCAGGGAAGCACAGAAGCGGCACCAGCAGCCAGAGTCAAAGTTCCGGCGGTGACAGCAAGGCTACAGAAGGAGTGTCCTCAAGTGAGGACCCAGTTGGAGGCTGGGGGACAGGGGCAGGAGAGGGGACAAGGTCCAGCCCTTGGGGTGAGTGGAGTGGCAGACAAGGGGACTGGGTGAGATTCAGAGCGGGACACTGCAGCTACAACGAGGAGCAGGGGGACGCCCAGTTCCATGGACTTGACAATCTGACGGGGGTTCTTCCGGGTCAGAGGGAGCAGACTGCAATTTTGTGGGCACATGGGTCCCCAGAGACTCAGTTCTGATTCACTAGCCACTCATGCTGACCCCTCATCGGCAGAGAACGTTAGCACGTCACCTGCTAGCAGCCAGGCTGAGTCAGTGCAGGCTCAGGGTCGCGGCCTGGGCAGGAGTGCAGGTGGCTGCCATCCAAAAGCCACCCACCCAGGCTGAGGGCGGGGGCAGCTATGAAGGGGGAGCACAAGGGAGCCGCGTGGTGAAGGAACAATTCTGTATCTTGATTGCGCTAGTTACATAAAACTACACACGTGACAAAATTTTATAGAACCCCCCAGACACATGTGTGCATCACGAATATGCAGGGCAGAAGCAAGCCTGGATTTTTGTCAGTGTCACTGAGCCACTGCACCAGCCCTAATTGCTTAAGCAACGATTGCTATGACATTATGGTCCCTGCAGCTGAAAACACTCACGACTGATACAGGACTGCAGTGGACACTAAAGACGACACTACGTGAGCGTCATGCAGTAAAGCGCCTGGCGCATCCTGGTTCTGCCTGGCTCCAAAGCCTGCCCTTTTTCCATGGCAGCAGACTGCCACGAAGACAGGATTCATCCAGACGTAAACTGCCCCGTGGTACTGGCCAAGTCCAGTGCATGTATCATGACTGGTGAAAGGTGGGTAAACTCTGGGGTTCTAACAATGTCCATGTCCCGGCCGGGTGCTGCAGTCCAGTGACGAGAGACGCTAATGCTGGGGGAACGGGTGACGGGGACATAGGGCCTCCCTGTACATATTTTTTGATAACTTCCTGTGAATAAAATTATCCCAATTTTTTAAAAAGCCACCCATCCACAAGTTATAACTTCGGGTCAACTGTTGGGAGGAGGAATTAAATTCTCAACCTCTGTAAGAAACGCAAACTGCTTAAGGAATTGGTTGCTCTTCTTTGCTGGTAGCAGAAGGGGGTGAGGGTGGTGATGTTTGCTCCTTGTGCAGCCAAACAGGCCAAGGGAATGAGAGGAGGGAAGAGCCAGGAGTCAGTGTGTGAGCTCAGCTCCAGAGAAGGGGCGTGGGGGGCAGACACCGAGGCCACCGAGACCATGGTGTGAGGGTTGACAGCGCTGGCTCTGGAGCCAGGCGCTCTCAGTCCAACGCGACTTCCCCATCACTGAGCTGTGTAATCCTGGGCAAGTTATTTCAAGCCATTTTGTGCCTCGGTTCTCCCATCTGCAAGGGTGCAACGGGAAAAGTCCCAGTCTCATGTGACTGCACGAGGACTGGATGAGATCAGAGCTGAAGGCGGGAGCCGTGCCTGGGGTGCAGGAGGGCACGGCCCCACCCTCGCCATCACAGTGCCACGTCAGGAATCCAGGACTCGGGTCACAAGCACGAGCACACGTCAATGGAAGGGGAAATCCAGAAGGTAGGTGGTGTCCTCCATGTGCTTTTTGTGAAACCGTCAGGCTAGGGAGACTGGAAAAACAGCCACTCGAGCAGCTGCTGCTGCATTCTGTGGCCTAGCAGATGAGTCCCTTGGCTTCCACAGTCACTTCTGGGGACCCTGTCCCAGCCCTCCCAATGCTAACATGTGTAAAAGCACAAACCAGTGCCCTCAGGTTAAAGCATGTGAGGAACCAAATTTCACCAGTGGATATGTCTACAAAGTGATTACCAAAATCTCTAAGGGTGTCATTCGCTAAGTACTGGCAGGTTGCTGGGACCCTGCCATATCTAAATTATAATGTATATTGTACTGGGGACTTCTCTGCAGTCTAATTTAGCAAACTTCTCATTTCCAGAGGGAGAAAATACCCCAAACAGCATCAATAAATGAGCTAGCAACAGAAAAAGGGAGCTGGTAGGAGGAGTCAGGAAGAATCGGGATGAGGGAGCCAAAGACCATGAAGTCAGGACTCCTCTCTCAGAAATCTATGGTCTTTTGAGGAGGAAGGACTGCCTGGACCCACAAGCCACGTTACACACATACTAGAAATCCTATTTGACTTTAAAGAACCCAGCTGTCCCAGTTACTCTAACGCTACATCCGGCCCCGTCGCTGGCCGGCTGTGTGGCCTTGAGCAAGGTACACAAGCTTCCCGAGCTCTAGCCTCTACCACTCTTTCGGAGCGAGACTGACCAAGGACCTCCAAATACAAGAATCCTCCTAAGAACTTTCATACATCCCCTCATTCAATCCTCGGGGCGAGCCCAACGCGGACCAGCTGGGCAGTGGTGCAGATTCACCCGGGAAGTGAGGCCTCCCTGTGGACTGCGCAAGGGCTACGCCCTCTTTGCCTTTCACCTGGGCCTTCGCTGGGGCTTGATCTCAGGAAGACACAAATGACTATTTTTCTTTGAGGGTGGGTGCCCTTAGTGTTCACTTGATAAACCTATGTTACCTGAATAAACTGCTGCATACCCGCCTGGACTGCAGAAAGCTCAGATTATTGAAAAAAACTCTCCCCTTCTTCCCGAGCCCCTGAACTCCTGTAGGCCTCTCAGAAAAATCTGACAAGGTGTCAGAACGGGGTGGGTGGGGGGACTGCTGATCCGGAAGTCCCCAGCACTGGTGCACGGATGTACAGGTGCCGAGTGGCCTGGGGTCAGGACAAGGGGGCAGCTGTGGGTCGAGATCTTGTAGCTGGAGGCAGATGGCTGGTATTGGAGATTCCTAAAATCGGTTGGCAACCACCACCAGCTGGCCCTCGTGGCCAGACAGGACTAGACCAGACAAGCCACTTCATGGGGCAGAGCCCAGGGAGGACGCAGAGGGCACAGGTGGAGGTAAGGCTCCCTTTTTGCTTCCGCCACCACGAGGTCACAGAAGCCCTCTCCTTCTTAGAGAGGGGAAAGAGAAGAAAGTCAGGGAACTAAACATTTACCTGGGCAGCCACCCACAAAAGCGACCTATCCCGTAAGGGAATGTGACGTCACTAGCATTAGCTGTTCCTGGAGCCTTCCCCTAACCAGCTGGCAGACAGACCCATCTTGGAATACAAAGAGGCCACATGTTCTTAGTAGCACCAAGTTGTAGTGGTAAATAAATTTTAAATTCTGTTAAAGCAGAAAGCAACAAATTGCAGAGAGAGAAATCAAAGAAGTGCTAGGTGAGAGACACCACACTCAGACTGGCCAATTTAGGACCAGAGTCTTTTTTGGAAAAACAGAAGACTGAAGAGTTGAGACCGCTGAGTCTCAGGCTGGCTCGGTCTGTCCCCGAGAGGCCCCAGGCGCACTCACCAGCGTCTGCCTGGGGATCCTCTTGGCGACTTGGCTCCAGACTACCCCGCCCTGCGTGCTCGGCTGCCCGCGTCCTGTGTCTGACCGAAGCAGGTGCTCTACTTTTCACCTCCACTGCTCTTGTCTCTGTGGGACATCCTGAAGCCACTTGCCTCAACATGCCACACGCACCCTAAGAATAGCACCTGACTGCTAGAGGCTAGTTTTGAATTTCCTCAGTGGAACAAAGATGAGCCTCCCCTACGGTTGTCCACCCTGTGCTCCACAGAGAGCCCCTCCAGGCCACAAAGAGGGGCTTGCCATCAGATGGAAGGACAAGGTGCCTTCTTCTCCCTGGCTCACCAGAATTCATCTGCTGCAGTGAGAATGGATTTTCACAACTCAACAGACTGAGGGTCTGCCATCCTCTAATCCCAGGAAGGCACCCAAGTGCAAGCTGTCGCCCCCGGCGTTTAAAAAAAAAGACTAGAAGGAAACTTTTGGGCACTTCACTTTAATTTTTTGCCCAATTTTCACTATGATTATGGCTGGCAGGTGGGAAACACCACGTCCAAAATAAAATTCTCCAGTGCTATTGTAATTACTTCTTCCTTACCCCATGTGAACTCTATCCCACCCCTCAGGGTAATCTCAGTATTAAATGGCAAATCTTGAGGTTATGCTGACATACATGTACAACAGCATTGGTTGGTAATATTTTTCTTTCTGTGCCTGTTATTAGCTCCTTTTCTTCCTTTTTCACAGAAGGGTAAAACATAGAAAGAGAAATTATGAGATTGCTGACTTCAAAGGTTTCTTCATGGAAAAATGCCTGTAATTTTATTTTCTCTATTTTTTGAAGCACTTTCTCTCAAAAGCTCTTGATTGTAAATTATATGGTGTAGTAGAATACAAATGAAAAAAAACGCCTTGGAGTGAGAAGGCAGATCTCAACAACTGTGTTATTTCTAAACCTAACTATGGGGGGAAAAACCAAGACAGCCAAGAAATATCAGATCAATGACATTTAATTATAATGTAGTTTTCAAGACTTTCAAAGATTTGAAGCTTTTGGGGATAGGACCATGACAGGTGGCAAGCATATGACAGAAGGATGGTACAAAACTAGAGAAACTTTTCTTGACAACATTTTTCTCCAAAATTAAAGAGCCTGATTTTTAATAAGTTATAGCTAAATCAGAAACTGATATTTCTAAAAAAACTAAAGTGTGTAAGATCAATTTTCAGTCTTTTAAAAAATTATGAGATAAAGTAGATTGAAAACCATCAAGGCTTTCATGTAACAAAAATTGCCTTATTTGATAAAACCTTGCTGTTTTTATACTAGTAGTCCCTAAATATTTTCCCCTTTTCTTTGCTAAGAGATATTTAGGGTGGGCATATGGCCAGCTAGGGTCAGGGGACATAGACACACTTTTTCTATAAAGAGCCAGATATAGTAAATATTTTCAACTTGCAGGCCATATGAGCTCTGTCACAGCTACTTAATTCTGCTTGAAAGGAGGCATAGAAAATCCGTGAATAATTGGATGTTTGCTTGTATTCTAATAAAATTTTATTTAACAAAGCAGGTAATGAGCCATAGTTTGCTGACTTCTGACTTAGTTAAAAAGCTACATATCCTAGCCTCCTTGTGGGAAGGGCCTTGTCAGATGTGGTCATATGATTGGTTCTGGGTAAGGGATGGGGATGAAGTGATGTGCGAGAGATCTGGTTTGTGTCCTTAGAGGAAAGGAGCATGCCCTACTCTTCCTCATCCCTGTTCTGACCACTGGAATGCAGACATCATGGCAGGAGGTGGGGCAGCTGCTCTGCAGATCAGCGGAAGCCGAGCGTGGAGAGAGGCAGCAGCCACAGTCAGCCTGGGCTCCCGCCACAGTGAGCCACACGTGGGCCCTGGACTGCCTCCCCAGACTCAAAACAAAAATAATCTCTGCTTCATTTGAGCCCCTGTATTTTGGGATCCCTTTGTTAAAAGCAGTCTTACCTGCTTCCTAATTAACATATTTGCCAATTAGGAAATGGGGGGAACTTTATAGATTTTTTAAAAGATATACTTTGTAAAATCCCTTTCAAGGACAAGACTGATGGCTGGGCCTGGTGGCTCATGCCTGTAATCCCAGTGCTTTGGGAGGGGGAGGGGGAGGATCACTTGAGTCCAGGAGTTCAAGATCAGCCTGGGCAATATAGCAAGACCCCATCTCTAAAAAAAATAAAACATTTAGCCAGGCATGGTGGCATGTGACTGTAGTCCCAGCTACTTTGGAGGATGAGGCAGGAGGATGCTTGAGCCCAGGAGTTGGAGGCTGCAGTGAGCTAGGATCACGCCACTGCACTCTACCCTGGGCGACAGAGCGAGATTCTGTCTCTTAAAACAAAACAAACCAGACTGTATAATGATGAGATTTTAAAACCAAAAATAGAATGTATGAATTCAAATGTATCATTCCTCCAATAATGATGCCGTTACAACAGCTCTGAATGCCTATTTTGCAACTGCATTTACAGATAATCCCAGTGATTACTTAACCTACACCCTCTTTATTCTGATCAAACATATTGTAACCCAGTTTTCTGCACAAGTGTTCGTCAAGGCCATCTTCATGAGATGGATGACTTGTCATCTCTAAGATACTCAGAAGCATAAGTTGCAAGTTCTGAAGGCAGTTTTGAGCAAGGGCAGCACCAATAAAGAAAGTATTCTGACTCTCAAGGTCATTAAGTTGAAGTGGAATAAATCTCTCTCCAGTGCTAAGTATCATTTAGCCACACTGCTCTGTAATCACACCTCTGGTCACTAAACCCTGTGATAGAGGACTCTGTAACCATGTTTATCATCAGAAACATCAGTAATATATTTACACTACAGACACAGTTTCTATTCTTCAGGCGATGTCTTTTTGACCCATCCCTTCTATTTCTTACTGATTTGTGTTCTTAGGTAAAGGTTGAGTATCAAACATCAAAACCTAAGCTAAAAAGCTAGAATTTGGGATAAATGAGAAATAACTATCCATAAGCTTGAGGATTAACAAATAACTTAAATGTTCTGAAGCTAATGTTTTCTACATAATGAAATGCAGCAATGATATCTATTCAGATGTAATAAGCCAATAAAACCATCAAAACATCATTTTAGTTTTTAGACAAAGATGCAAAATTCAAGGAAAAATCATAGTAAATCACTGTTAAAATGTAGAGTTTGTACTGACCAAAAAGGAAAAAAAAAACCTAAATCAGAGCATTAACCTAACCTTGGTTCTATCAAGCATGAAGAATGCACAACTTTTTTTTTTTTTATTTTGAGGAAAAGTAGACACAGTTGAGTGCTTTGGACTAGCAACTTCACTTGCATCAATTTAGACAATATGAATTTGCTGAATTAAAATCAAATATGCCCTGTCCAAAGTCAGTTTTTCTAGAGTGTCACCCTTTTTTACTTCACTGATTCACTTGATTATAAATTTCATTTTAAAAATAAAGTCCTCCCTCAGTTATTCTCATTCTCCATTATCATCTACATTTAAATTCTTCATTTAAAGTGTTCTAGAGAAAGGGACCCATCAGGCTAAAGAAAGTGAGAGAAATAAGAACAGCTTAGCATCGGACCTAAACCAGGAGTTTTGCGGACACAGAGCTGAAGCAAAAAGCCCTGGGTTGTTTCTGGGAAGCCCAGCGTGACGCCACGGTGCTGGAGCAAGCCGGAGGGAACACGCTGGACACTCAGAACCATACACAGGACACCCAGCTCCACACCAGCAAGTGCAGGCCAGGCACAGTGCCAGGCACTCGGGTACGCATTTGACACACCTCATCTCAGGCTGAAAACGCGCAGGGTGGTTCCCCAATTTGTCCAAGTAAGCGGCAGAATCACTATTTGAAACTAGGACTATCTGACTCCAAAGTCAGTGCTTCTTCCACTAAACTACAAACCTCCCTGGTAAAAGTGGATAATGTGAAGTTATTTAGAGTCCCTGTAAAGGGTGACAACAAAAACTACTTTCTTAAAAAAAAAAACCTTTCCACTTAGATCCTTTAGTTTAAAAATTCTATTCCTGACCTTAGGCTTTTTCTTGAAACATAAACTTCCTCACCAAGTTTTCTCCTGTGGCGCCCTCTAACTGGATGTCCTTTTTAGCTGGTTAACATCTACTTTTCCTTTTAGGATTTGTTCAGGAAGGCTGGCCTGACCTCACCTTCACCTCCTGTTACTATTTTTTCCTCTACCTTAAAGGACTTAAAAATTTAAGTGTTCACAATCTTTCACAAAGTGTTCACAAATGTGCATCTGTCAGGTTGTCCTTTCTGATTACAGATAAGATCTGCCTTTTCACCTGCGTTTCCCACTGCCAGGCAGTGCTCTGCCGAGCTGAGCCATTTCATTCCATTCTCTCCAACACGTGAACGCCACAGAAACCTTGAATTTCCATAGTGGTAACTGAAGAATATATAATACACAATAACTTAAAGCTACGCGTTGCAAGAAGCATAACTGCTCCCCTCTAAATGCTGTGGGTGTTTTTTTCCCCCAGAAGAGGAGGTCCTTGAAATTCCACTTTCAAAAGGTCTGTGAATTTCCTTTAAAAATCTAAAATATACATTTAGAGGGGAAAAAAAGGATTAAGCTTCCTGCATCTTAAACTTTACACAAAATAAAAAGAACTAGTGTGTGTGAGAAAGAGAGGGAGAGAGAGAGAGAGTGTTTTATAAGCCACATATGACCTCAGGATCATTCAATCTGGATGAAAAGTCACTTGCTTGCTCCCATCCATTTGACTGAGCTGGGCCGCAGGAGGGCCACATGGCCTGATCAATGTTGTTGGCTGCTCTGGGCCAGTTCTGTCGGAAGCGCGTTCACGGAGGAGGAGGAGGACTGGGGACTTGGACTCTTACCTCCCAGTGGCTGAACACCAGCTGTGGGCTGGCCAGGCCGCTTGTCCTCTTCCTGATTTCATCAGCAAAACCAAAGCTCTCGGCAACAGGCAGCACAGCCTTGATGATGAACATGTCTGTCCCTTCTTTCATTTCTTCTTGAAGCACTCGACCTTCTCTCTTTGACAAGACAGCATAGACTCGCCCTGCAAAGCCACAAATCTTCTAAATTCATTGACTAGTCACATGGCTTGAACCACACAAAGACATGATTACTTACATATTCTGTAACAATCCACTAATGATTAAATTTGTTCTCAATAATTGTGGTTTACAAAAGCATGGAAAATTTAAATGTCTATTTAAAAACTAAAGCATGATAATTACAGAAAAATTAGAAACAAAAGATAACAAACTGCATTACCCAAAGACAATCCCCACAGCACAGCATGAGAATCAGGAGACTTGTAAAATAATCTTTCAATGCAATTTCACCTATGAGCTGTTTTTAGGTTTGAAATCCCATGAAACGAGTGTGACTGGGCTTTGTAAATATTAAAATATTTTAATAATTATGGGACATGATTGATGTGACAATTATGACGACCCAGGCTATTTGGGTCTAGTAAGCGACAACTAGCACAAAGGCATTTTTACACTAAAAATTAAAACCACACACATAAATGTTTGCTCATATTTTTCTTAAACTGATTATATTTAAGTGGCATGAATATTAAGAGTTTTATTTTGCTGAAAACTGATAGTGTTTGGAATCTCTAATGTCTGGTAACAATTTCTAGTGCCACATCACAAGAATTCTACCGAATTCTCTTGGCTGACACTTCTGTCTTTAGGCACAGTTCTGCCTTACACTCGGGAGGAAATGTGTTCCTCTCTGACGGGCGCCCTGTGTGGTGTCTCTGGGTGCTCAAAGGATCTTTCCAACTAGTGAGCAGAGCAGACCCTGCAAGGAGCAGAGACAAACTGAAAATCACACACAATCATGAAGAACTTGCTATAGCCAGCAGATACTCTCTAAAGCCTCCTCTTCCACTCAGTGCTTAAAAAATAATTTTCATAAGTGATCTACCCATATATTAACCTTAAAAATGTACAACACTGTAGTTAAGCAGAGCTACAATACCCTATAAACACCGCATGGAGTCCTGGGTCTCCCCCAGTGACAAGGCAGTAAGTCTGCTGTGCATCCACCCACCCACCTTTATGTATTTATTGTTTAAACTAGGAACTGAGGACACAACGCAAAGGGGTCTGACTCCTAAATTTTTCTCTCTGATTCTTCCCCCGGTGGTGGCTATCAGGAAGGATAAAGGAAAACAAATGGTAGAAACCCCTTTCTTCGTGTTATAAGGCTTTAAGGGAAAAAAAACAAAACCCTAACAATTCTGATGGGCCGTCACCATCTGCAGGTTTAGCTTAAAAACAGATTAAAAATTCCATTAGTGATCAAAGGCACCACCTCACCCTCGTCTACTTCCCTAGCTCACTACCACATCCGCTCCTTCCTTCTTCCCCGCATTTCTTAAATTGGTAGCTTCTCACCTCTTCACTGCGCGCTCTTTAACTTCTCAGGCTTTCCTGGTAGCCCCAGGAAACTGCTTCCTTGAAATCACACAATAATTTTCAAATTCCTAACCTAAATGCCTTTTTCTTAATCCTCATTCTCCATGATTTCTCTGTGCTATTTGAGGCTACTGATCAATACCTTCGCTACCAACTCTCTCCAATCTTAGAATCACCACCTTCTACCACAGTATTCTGTTTAAATTCTGCTCGTATCTTCTAAAACTCAGGTCCTCCCAGGGCAGCCCATTCTATGTTTGGACGGCTGCTGGCAACTAGACAATTCTCCAGCCCCAAATCTGTTCCCCTGAAGTTTCTAACCATCAGTCCTGGTTTTTATCATATGGGGCAAGTTTAATCCCTCTTCCACAAATCAGCCTTTAATCTATTTGAAGACAACTATTTTGCCTTCTCTTTTCCAGGGCAATCTTTCGTGACATGACCTGCACTTCCTGTTCTACTCTGGCCACCTTCCTACTTGACTACTACGATTTATTTCCACCTCTCTTGGAATCTGGTGCCCAGAAATGAAAAAAATACTTCAGGTACAGTCTGAAAAGCTCTGAGAAGAGGAAAGAGCAGAACAACTATTACGTTCATTAGTGACCCCTTTCGGCTATGTATTATTTGCCTGAGATACATAGGGGAAAAAAATCTTACCATGATAACTAGTACGTGTGAAAAAGTAATCTTTACTGCTTCATTCAAGAAGTTTTAAGGTCTTCTACGGAAGTACATACACAACAACAGAGGTAAAAAAGAATGAGGAAAGTGGGGCAAACAGGCCGTGAGTGGAGGCCCAGCAGGGACGAGCCACCAAACTGCCACTGCAGCCCCAGCAGCCCCTCCCCTTCATGGGTCACGCCAGCAGGCCTGGATCAATAATTACAACTGAAACTGAATGTACTTAATTATGCAATTTTGATCCATTCAATTTTAGTTCCACTAAAACCACATCTTAAAACTGGGGCATAGTGAAGGATCACCAAACAAAGGAAAATACTATTATAAACCCTTCCAAATACACTTCGCTCTCAAGACAGGTGTGTCTTGAGATGCATTCAGGGACCCCTAAAACTGAGAAATTAATGTAGCCATACCAATGACAATTTCTGATCATGTGGTCCTGACTGCAAATACTTCGATACCCCTTCTACTGGATATCTGTTCCATCTTATCTTGGTCATTTTTTTCTTCACTCAAGAAAGATCCAAATGCCTTACTGCATGAAAGGCACCGGGGAAGAGGAACTTACCAGGAAAAACCAGCAACAAAAGGATTACTCAAGTAAAACAATTTTGATCGGGGCTCACTCTTAAGGACTACACTGTGAACACCTCGGCCTGTATTCCAGGCCCTCTGAGACCGGCCACCTCACTCCTATACCACTTCCGCTCCTGCGATGCCAGAGCACAGGACCTGTGCCCTAAACCTGCGGTCCCCAACCCCCTGGGTCCCTGTTAGGGACCAGTCCGCAGAGCTCTGCTCAGCCCCCTTGCCTTTCTGTGGAAAAACTGTCTTCCACAAAACTGGTCCTTGGTGCCAAAAAGGTTGGGGACCACGGCTGTAAGCCAAGGTAAACCACTCATTGCCCACGGTACACATTTAAGGTTTTCCAGCTCTGAGCTCAGTTTCTTCAACCTAGAATATTCTCAGTCCAACTCTGTGTTCAAATACTTCCACCATTCAAGGCCCATTCAGAAACAACTTGCTCCATGGAGGTTTCTCTAATACCTCAAGCTCAAAAAAAATCTCTTCACCATGTGGGCTCCATTGAGCTGCACCTGTTTTTTTTATGGCATCAAAGATTCTTGTATATACATTTTCTTCTTCCGTAATAGGTAGTAAGATCAAACTTGTAGATTCTACAATCTTTTTAAAGCTGGAAGTTTGGCAATTAAAGGTATATTGATGTCTTTTTTTCAGAACTTAGGACAGGAAGCAGCTGTCCACAGCAATGTTTTCTCTAATAAACAAAGAGGAAACAATGTGAATTTCCAATTAGGGGATGATGGTTAAACAAATTATAGCACATCAAATTGACAGGATATTATACAGAGGTTAGAATGAAAATTATGAATACTAAGTAGCCAAATGAAAGCATGCTTATAAAATAAATAATAAACCTAAAAGGCAAAAATATTAAATTACTTCTAACATAAGGCTACAGCTATCCAAAAAGTCATATTATGGACAAGGATTATAAAAGAAAACAGAAAATGAAAGGCTGATTTCCAAGGAGGAAGACCTTTCTTCCAATTTGTGATTTCTGTTATTGTTGAAAATACATGAGGGATAACTTCAATTAAAAATATACACACACAAAGAAATTGGTGGGCACTTCTTATTCTTATAAACCAGGTCACACTAACCCCTTTTCCTTTTGTCACAGAGATACAAGACTGCTAAATCAAGCAAATGTGGCTGACAGGACACAGATGGGCTTCAAACAGGACATGAAACATGCTGTGGACATACTGGGGAACGTGGGCTGGTTGCTACTATATAAATGATTTCAGCTACAAGTTTATAGGAAATTGAAGTTAACAAGTGGACCCCACCCTGCGAGGAGGTCTTTAGTGGCTCTGCTCACAGCTTTCTGTCATAATCATGACTTAAAAGATTCAGAAGGCATGACAACCAAATCCAAAGTTGACAGGAAGCTGGCAAGCAATAAATACTTTGAGGGTCAGGATAACTAGGTAAGAATCCCAGTTTGTCTGTTTGTTTTCTTTAAACACAGGGTCTTGCTATGTTGCGCAGGCTGGACTTGAAGTCCTGAGCTCCAGCGATCTTTCCCCCTCAGCCTCCTGAGTGCTGAGGCTACACGGCCAGGACTCAGATTTCACAAGACACAGTCTGAGTAAATGCAAGGTTCTACACCAGGTTCAACCAGCCGAGTATCCAGCATTAGAGAGGTAACAGTGAACAGCAGTTTCTATAAAACCAGCTTGAAGTAAGTTTACTTGAAGCTCAGTAGTAGTTTTCAGTGTGCTGTGGTACAAAGAAAGCCAATTTAATACTAAATTGCTGAACTCAAAATTATTCCATCTATCAAAGCCCATTTCAAAGTATCATCACTTTCAAGAGACCTACTCTGTTTCAAATTTGGCTAATCCCAATTTCTCATGAAATTTCACTAGAAAACCATGTTTGTGTGCTAAATTCAACTGTATTTTACCTTCTAAGTGTTTTACATAATTAAGCTTTGTCACCTTAAGTCATCTCTCGAAGCAGGAATCATGTTTCACACACTATTGGCACATGCAGCCCATTAAATCTTTATTGAATTGAATTATGAAATGCTGATGAATGTAAAAAGAACCCAAGTATAAAATAAGAAAAGGTTTTAAAAAGTAAACAGTGATACTTATTAAGAATGTTTTTGATATGTCAAAGTACATATGTTCTAACAATGTTGGCATTTATTCCTACATGTAAAAATAAAAGGAAGAACTATAGTAATTATAGCTATGATTAAAACTATAATTTGTACTGTCTAATAAAAAAAGAGGTATTTTTTAAATGTGAGGTTACTGCCAAAGATAAAAGAGACAATGAAGAGCAAAAATGAAAGAGATTAACAGATTAGAAGAAATACAAAGAGACAATTCAATAATAAGCAAAAACTCACAGCATTTCTGATGTACAATCAAGCTCATTAAAGGGAAATTTCATAGGCAAAAAATGATACTAGAACCACACTTTTAGAAAAGTTGATTTTAAAAGAAGGGCATTTTCTTGGGATTATTTCCCCAGATAAAATGATTTTGAGATGATTATTTTCCTACAAAATTTCCACTTTAGCCATATGCAATTCTATCCATTTATAGAAGAATTTCTTGTTATAACAATCTGTGTAGAAAAAACTAAGTTTTAAAAAAAGACTAAGGAAACTCATTTTGCTAAATAAAAAAGACCTGAAATCAACTTGTGCCGATTCTTAGAGAATTAAAGTAACAGTCAGCAAAGTCTGAAGTCTTCTCGGAAGATCTCTAAACATCCAGACAGGAAGGCAAAAGGCTTCAGGAACTTAGAAGTTCTTTTCATTTCTCTTTCCTACTGAAGGGCTTGATTTAGAAAGAAAAAGGAAAACACAAGTCAACAACTGACTATCTGGCTAGACCTTGGACACTAGCGATTGGCTATCAATGTAAGAGCCCCTCAAAAGCAATGAGGAAACAAGACTCGGAGGGGATATTTCAGATCAAATCTAAACACAGCTTCTCTGTAAGGCAGTGGGTGTGGAGGGCAGTTGGTCTCGGAGAACTGCATCAAGGAAGCTGGCCAGTGACAGTGGCACAGAGGCAGCACCCTAACCAACCCCTGGGCACACACTGCCACGCAGACGGAAATGAATGGGGTTTCAGCGGGGCAGTGGGGCCTGGATGTGGGATTTGTACCTGCATAAGGCAAGGCAAAGAGATCCTTTGCTCCAGAGAGAGAAGGCAAATAACCCCGAGGTTAAAATATGCATGTCTTCCTGGCAAGTGGCAGGTGAGGAGTCTGCCGGCCAGGTGAGGAGTGCCGGGGCGAATGATGTTGTCCCAGGGCGGCCTGGTCACACGCGGCGTCCAGGTGGTTATTTCCTAACAGAAATGAGAAAATGGAGACAGAGGGCTGACTCAACAGGGGTGACTCAACAGTTTGCTGGGAATTTCAGTCTGATAAACGCCAACAGCTGATTCTGGCTTCACGTGTCGTGCTGAAAATTTGTCTTCTCAGAAAACAAAGGACAAATGCCACTCAAAATGAATAATGTAGAAGAGATGGCAATTTGGGGGAGGAAATATGTGTTCCCATTATTTTGGGAGGAAATACGTGTTCCAATTATCTTGAGAGAAAGGACAAGCATAGACCTACATGGACCTAGACTCTAGGAAGGATTATTTCAAACACAGAGGGAAACGAAAAAAACAAAAAAACAACAGGTTCTAGGATAACAGACCCTAAAATAAAATTCCTTTTGGGAGTAAGAAGAGAGTCTGAAAAAGTCAATCATGAATGATCTCAAGGAGAGACAAAGGAAGAGAGACCGTTCCCCCAACTCCTACTTTAAGAAGACACACTCAGTAGACAGAGGAAGGGTGATCAGCTCAGGGTCATCAGCAGCACGCCCAGGACGTTCAAAATCAGAATGAGCTGAGCCCACCAAAATGAAAAAGCTTAAGACAAGGCCAAGGGCCTTTTCCAGTACAGGTTGAGTAGCCTTTATCTGAAATGCCTGGGACCAAGTGTTTGGATTTTTTCAGATTATGGAATATTTGAATCATACCAGTTGAGCATCACAAACCTGAAAATCCAAAATCTGAAAAAATTTTGGATTTTGGAGAATTTCAGATTTGAGATGCTCAAACTGTACTTTCAAAATAAGGAGACATGCCTACAACTTGGAGAAACTAGTGTAATGTTAATAGAGGGACAGCAAGAAAACAGGGGTTCTCCATACCGGTGTCACCTCCATTCTCTTCGTAAAGAGAATGGTGAACAGACTACAGCAAGTAGAACACGTGTAAGAGAGAGAACCCTGAAGTTCAAGATAGCTGGGAAGTCAATAAGTACCTAGCCTTCTTAAATGAGTTAATTTCTCCAGGATCAGAATTATATCTCACAATGCTCAATAAATTTGTTCTTTTGAGAAATTAGTCTGGTACTACAGGTAAAAGGTAAATAATGACTTAACTTTTTGAGGATAAAAACACTGGATTTCATAAACTGCAGACTAGTAAACCATGTACTAATTTCCTAAAGAATTTTAAAGAAAAATTATGGACATTTGTACATTTTTATACATATATAGGTAAATCTTTGGAGAAAACACGGACTTTCTAACACAAAATCATATTAACTTAAGCTTATGTTTTTTTCTAATATGACTGGTAAGCTGATAATCAGGGAAGGCCACAGATATAAAGGACCTTAACTTAATCAAAACATTTGATTCACTGCGTGCTGAGTTTTATTTTTCGTCAGATAAGGACACAAAAAAAAAAATGGAAAAGAAATCAATGTGCTAAGATGGTGATGTTGTGGCTTCTTTTTCTTGCCATTAAAATTTCTTTCCTTTACTATTGTTGTAATGCTCATTATATCATATAACTTTAAAAAATTAAGACTCAGTTTACTCGTATGTAAATATAGTTCATGAGACTCCATAATTTCTACAGTCTAGTCAATCACCAAAATTTAGATCCTGCTTTTTGAGGGACAGAGTGGAAAGATATAACTTAGTTTTTTAAAAAGAAATGGGGTTGATCCTGGCTTCCTACATGAGTTAATGATAAGATGCGAGTGGTAAACTGCATGAAAAGAATGCTGTATCTTATGTATGAGGTGTCAGTGTGCCTGTGTTCTGTACTGGTTGGATGACACCTGAGGTGCTGTGTTCAATATGGTTGCTTTATTTAAGAGGGATGCTAACTAAATAAAGTATATCCAAAGGACAGCAATTGGAATGGTAAAAGAGTACAAAAATCTTACTACGTAAAACAGCTGAAGCATCTGGAGACTTTTCACCTAGATATAAAACTAGAAAACTAATGCTCTCCTCAAATACATGTAGAAATGATACTACATGGAAGAAAGATGAATGGTGGTACAAATAATTGGAAACTAACAGGAGACAGACTTTTTGCTCAATATAGGAAAGACACCATCTAATCATGGCACTGGCTGTGAACTGCCCATCGACAGAAGTATTCAAAGAAGACAGTGTAAGAGAGACTGGAGAAGAGCCCTTAGGTCTTCTTGGAGGATTTGATGGAATCAAGATTCCCTGATTTTAACTGTACCTCTGCCTTTCTTAAATTAAGAAAGTTCTTGATAAAAATGAGTAACATCTGGGAACGGTCTAGATTGATTGGTGTTTCCAAACCAACCTATGGATTCTATGAGATGATAATAGGCATGCTGCATTCAAGTAAGGTTGAGAAACACTACATAATATATGCCATATTTGAAGATTCAATCCATACCACACACTGGCTTTAAGTGATCTTGCAGTTAGCAGATCTACGTTTTGTTTAACCCAGCTGTGGACGGACGCTCAGTTCGTCTCATAGAAAACTCACTGTGATGCAAGTAAGACTTCCCTCCCACTAAATTTCTTTTCGGGGGGTGGGGGGGGGGAAGCTTAGATTTCTGCTTTCAGGAATTAATCTGCGAAAGAACCTTACTAAAAGGCATGTAATTAACCACATATTGACTCAAAGGACCTCAGGCCTAGAGGAAACCTAGTAATTTGGTCCACTTTCTCATCCAGTGCTCAATCCTCCTTTACGCTCTCTTTACTACGGAAACAGCTCCATGATCTCAAGACAGTAAGAGAACTACTGTGTGCCAGGCACTGTTCTAGGCACTGAATTTGTGTTCTCATTTTAATTTTCACAATTTATATGATTATCCTCTTTTTTTATAGGTGAAGAAAGTGTGAAGTAACATCATTCAAATGTCAAAAGAGCTACAAGTGCCAGGGCTCCATGTCTCCTGAGATCATAAAGGCTACTTCTCCCAAAAAGAGAACAATCAGGAATAGGATTTGACATCATGGTTAGCAGCAAATAATGCCCCAAATAATTTTCTTCTTCAGAAAGAACCCAGAATTCAGAAAAGCCCTTTTGTGTTATAAGTACAAGAATGTTGCCTTATTCTTTGATCATTTTCAGAACAACTCTGGTTACCCGGACTGATACACTTATTCACGTGAGAAAAAATGCTGAGCAGGTTTGGATGGTAACATATATGGTCATTTTTAACCTCATTTACCAGAACTTCCATTACAGAAAAGATTCTATTTGCTGCAAAAGAAAAGATGTTTAGTAGTCATGTTTTTACCCTCTCAAGATTTTAATTCTTAAGGCCCCTAGCTTCCAAAAATCTTAGTTCCTTAGTAAATCAGATGATGATTCAGCTTCTGCAAAATAAGAGTTTAAGTTTTGGGATCTAGGAGACTGCACTGCTATTCAGGGCATTCCTCACTGTCTTTACCTTTCATTCCTTACCGAGAACATCACCCGTAGCCATGATGTCACATGTGTACATAGCTGCCATCAGACGCTGAGGTTTCACCTGCAGTGCATAGCGACAGGCCTCTTTCATGGTGGCAATGAGCTGTCCCGAGAAAGGCCCGTAGCAGTCAGTGAGTGGAGGTTCCCCTTTCCGGGCTGTCCTCTCCTCCAGGGGCTCTGAGCAGTCATCTTGCTGCTCTTGGTTTTCATCTCTACCAGAATAGGCTTTAACTTCTCCCTGTCCCCCTTTCCCCAGATCACTTTGTTCTTGGTTCTGTTTATCACTTGTTTCTTGTTCCTCAAATTTACTCAGGGCCCATTTTTCCAGCACAAAACAGACACCCATGAGAGGCTCCTCACACATGGGGCCAGAGAGGGTTGCTAGCTGGAAGCCACTCACGATGCTGTTGCCCAAGTCTCGGTACCTACTGGCTTCTTTTGAAGCTTTGCCAGCTGGGCCTGGCCACACTGAGTTCTGAAAATCTTCACTTTGATTGACTAGTATGTTGGGCCCACATTTTCTTGGGCCAAATGACCAGATTTGGTCAACAGTGTTCCTCCATTTTCTCCCTGTTAGGTGTTGCTCTAGTTTGCCTTTGAATTCCAAAATTTTCTCTTGAGTCTTCTGATTAATCATCTGAGTATCTTTACCCTCATTCAAAGAGGATGTCAATTGTTCCATAGAACGAATCAAATTACTATTTTCTTCCAGGATTTGAGTGACTTCTTCTGGAAGGGGCATGGCTCGAACACTAAGCATGGCAAGCTTATTGGGAGTTGTTATGGTGATGAGCCCATCAGAGTCAACTTGGATTCCTTCAGGGATTTTGCTTTGATCTTCCTTTGTTTGGTGTATCACTGCAACTTTTTGTTGTTTGCCTATTTCTTCATTGACCATGTCAACTTTCGGGGGTTTTGTGATTGTTTCTCTGAATGGAATAATGGGTTCAGATACACTGATATGAATCTTTGCAAACCTACAGATAAATTCAAGAGAAACAACAAAAGTTTATAATCAAAATAGCATCAAAGGTCCCATGTAGAAATACTATACAATGGAGATTCTGCAAAAACACAGAAACATAAGAATTATATCATGAAAGATCTATAATTTACATTATATCACAATTCAAAAACTACTTTCTTTCAGACTGAAGACTACCTCTAATGGGAACATACCTCCAGGGAGATCTTTGCATGTACTGGAATTTCACTGCTTTGTTCATTTTCAAGAAAAATAAACCACTAAATAAACTATGTATTCAGATAAGAATGTTTTACATGGAAAATAATAGGATTTGATATATGAATTCTTTAAAATAATATCTGCCAATCTAAGAATGTGGAGAAGAAAAGCCCAATGATTACAAGTCTAAATAGAGACAGAATCACAGAACTTCAGGATAACTAGTCAGATCCTCACAAAGTATTTGGCTTTGATAATGGGGCTCATAGCAAGGTTAGTTTAGCACCACCCAGGAGTTTGTGTACAACAGCATTTTACAAAAGAACCTTCTGCAGTAATAAAAATGTTCTGTGTCTTCACTGTGATTACTGAACACTTGAAATGTGACAAGTACAACAGAGAAAATAAATTTTTAATTTTATTTAAATAGCCACACATAACTACTGAGCATTTTAAATGTGGTTAGTGTGACTGAAGAACTGAATTTTTAATTTTATTTGATTTTAACTAATTTGAGTTTAAACAGCTGCATGTGGGTAGTGACTACTGTACTGGACACTACAGGTGTCTCAGTCTGTCGCCAAATTCAGAAAGTCCCTTTTCCCACATGCTAGTAAGTTTAGTTTCCTACTGGCTTTTCTTCCAGATAAGTTACAAGCTCACAGAGCTTCAGAATCCATGCTCTCAGTCATTATGCTTACTGAAAAACTGAATTGAACAGCATGCTAAAGGAATAATTCACCACAATACTAAGTAGTTTTTATCACAAGTTACATAAAAATTAATTTGTATTAGGAGATCTGTTTAAATAAAACATCACATTTAAAATGTCAAATAATCTATGTAACCACCTTTAAAAATGATACTTTAGCATTCAATAAAATTCAAGACCCATTTTTGATTTTTTAAAAAAGAAAAGCACTTATAAATCTTAGGAATAGGAAAATACTTTAAAAATTATCATTACTTAGAGAAAATATTCTCATATACTTAGAACATTGAAGAAAGTCAACTGTAAACCTACTGAAACTGTGAGAATATATCTATGACGCTGTCCTCTTATTCTTGTATTATAAAATCAAAACAGCCACTTTAGTCCTTCAAAGTTCTGAGCTCCCAAGAAATCTCCTATAGGAATCACTTCTGTGATTCATTAAAACCACACCACGCTGTGGAAGGAAGTATGTGTGTGGCTGCCACACCTACAAAGCACCTCAGGACACCAAAAGTTTTTTATATTCTAGCAATGCAGAGCTTGTTGTATCAAAAAGCAGTACAGCGGCCGCAGACTGTATCGCAGCAATTTCCTGTGGCTTCCTGCCCTATCTGATTATTGCTACCCTGAGATCTAGATGCTGAAAACTCTGATGGTTTCTCTGGCCTGGGGACTACAGTCTCCTTCTGTCCCCTTCCTGTACATAACCCGTTCCTAAAAATGTGTGTTGAAGTTGAAAATGAAGATTATATAATACTAAAAGGCAGGCTCTGTCCTATGAGAATTTTTAAAATTCTATAAATATTTTATACATGTTCTTAATGTTAAGTATACTTGTGAAATTTAATTCATATAGAACGGTGCACAAAACAAAAATCTACTGATCTATGCTCACTCATCTCAAAGTGAACACCCGTGTAAGCTACCACCCACGTCGGGAAACAGAACATTCCAGGTCCTCAGAAGTCCCACTGTGCCTTCTCCTAATCCCATGAAGGTAACCACTCTCCTAACTTTTATCGTACTACCCTTTTTTTTGTTTGTTTTTATCACCTAAACATGTAACCCCTATATTCTACACTTCAGTTTGGCCTGCTTTTTGAACTTTATGTAAATAGAATCAAACAATTTTTTTTGCAAGTGGCTTCTTTTGCTCAATTATGTTGTAAAATTCATCCATGTTTTACACAGCTATAGTTTTTGTTCATTGAGATTATTCTACAGAAGTCATTGTATGAATACACTATAATTTATTTATCCATTTTAATGTTTATTTCCAACTTTTGCTTATTAAAATTTTGTTGCTATGAGTATTCCTGATACCCATGTGCCCAGCTTTGTGTCATGTACACACAGAGCAGAAATGGGAGTAGATATGCCAAGCCGTAGGAAGTGCCTATCATCATCCCTTAGTGGATAATACTAAACCATATTCCAAAGTAAATGTACCAATTCACATTCCTACTAGTTGACACAGGTGAGCTCCTATTGCTCCGTATCTTTGCCACCATTTAATAATGTCACTTTAAAAAATTTCAACCACTCTTGTGGGTATGCAGAGGTATGTTACTTTGGTTTTAATTTTCATTTCATCAATTACTAATAAGTCGAATACTTTTTCAGGCATTTATTAGCTTTTAGAATTCTCTTTTGTGAAGTCTCTGTTTAAGTCTTTGTATATCATTTTCTACTGGATTGCTGCTTTTCTCATTTATTTTTAGGAATCCTTTATATGCCAGGGATGTAAGTCTCTTGTCTGTTATAGGTATACAAAGGTCTTCTCTAACCCTGTGGCTTGCCTTCTTATTTTCTTAGTAGGGTCTTTTGATGAGCAAACTTTTACTTTGTCATCAGTGCTTTTAATATTCTATTTACAAAGGCATTTCCTACCCTGAAGTCTTGGAGATATTCTCTTATAATATCTTCTAGACACATTATGGTTTTGTCTTTTACGTTTTAATCTATAATCCTCCTGAAATACACGTCTGAGTACAGTATGAGGCAGAGGTCTAGTTTCACTGTTTTCAACTTGCCAGCACCATTTATTGAAAAGTCTGCCCTTTCCTCATTGTTCTGCGGTGCCACCTACTTCTGGACTCTCTGTTCTAGTCCATTAATTTGTCTATCTTTGCATCAATATCTCATACTACTAATTAGTATAGCTTTAAAATAAGACCTGGTTTCTAGTACAGCAAGAACTCCCACCTGGTCTACTTCTTCATCATTGGCCTTTTACATTTCACACAAATTTTAGAATCAACCTGAAAATTTCCAACACACATAGGTAAAAACTTATTGGGATTCTGACTGGGACTGCTTTGAATCTACCATCAGTTTGGGGAGAAGGACATCATCATAACATTGAATTTTTCAAACCATGAAGATGGCATATACCCCCTTTTACGTTTTATAGTTTTTACCTAGAGGGCCTATAGACATGACATATTTTTATTCCCACATATTTGATATTTTTGTTGTTACTGTAAATGGTAATCTTAAAATAATGTTCATTTTCTGTTTATTACTGGTACATACAAATAAAAAGGCTTTTGCATATTAATCTTGAATACAGCAACCATACTGAATTTACTAATCATAATAGTTTCTACAGATTCTTTTTGATATTTGTTCATATCATAATATCTGAACATTACAGTTTTATTTTTCCTGTCCAATTCTCATATTATTAATTTTCTATTCTTCTTTACAATACTACCCAAGACTTCCAGTACAATGTTAAATAAAACTTTTAATAGTAGGTACCGTTGTCTTATTCCTGATTGCAAAAAGAAAACTTTCAAAAATTTCATGAGTAAGTACATGTTTGCTATAGTTATTTTGAAGATACTCTTTATCAGTTTAAGAAAGCTTTCTTTTATTTCTAGTTTGCTAAGAGTTCTGATCATGTGTGGATATTGAATTTTGTATCAAGTGCTTTTTGTCTATTGAGATGATTTCTCTTTTTTCCTGTTAGTTGGTAAATTTACATTGATAAAATTTTTAATGTTATTTCAATTTTGAATTCTTTTGATAGTTATAGGACTATCAAGTTTTCTATTTCTTCTTGCGTTAGATTTTTCTAGGAATATTTCCATTTCCTTTAAAATTTATCAGCATTAACTGTTCCTAACATTCCCTTATGTATCTTGTCCCAGGACAAGCTACCCAGCACTCAATTCATCAAGGTGCTCTAAACTCCTACATGACAATGGGGCACTAGAGGACACAATGGCCTTTTATCAACACCACTTAACTTGGCTTTCTGAGAGTCCCAAAACAGCCCAGTCGTATTCATAACACCCTGCCTCACTAGGCCCCTGATAAATCCCTCCACCATCCTGTCCCTTTCCCTACATGGTCTGGTGACTTCTCTGCTGACTAGCCATACGTGTGGGACAGGGAGATTCTTTTGTACTCGGGCTCTTCTTATTTTGGGAGGAAGGGAGAGGGTTAACAGCACTTTCAGAAATTAGAATTTCCAGGAAAATTAGTTAATGAAAACTTCAGAATTTGTAAGCTATCTTATTAAAGCAGTACATACTTTTTCAAAGGCAGATGGGTTATTGTTCTTATTATCCTCATTCAACACAAGTCTAAATTATTTTTAGGTATTTGGGTATGGATATTTTCTAGAAAGGTCTACATAGGGTGGTTTCTAGAATGAAAATGTTTTTATACATTGTTAAGGGAACATTTTTAGAAAACTAAGTTCTCTTATTATCAAGCATAGTTTTTATTTCTCCTGAGATTAAAAAGTATCCACAATGAAAACCAAGAGATAAAAATGAAAAAAGATTAAACAAAGATGAAAATATGTAACTATATCAAAATTGGTTTTAGGGAGTAAAATCAGGAAGGGAAGAATGTTATTTGAAATATAATTCTAAGTAACAAAAAGCATAATTTTTAAAGAGGAATCAATGACCTGAGAAATGTAAGATTATTTAATGTGGACTTTAAGTTGGTAGAGTGAGGAGAGTGAAAAGGAAGAAAATAATCTAGCTTAACGATACAAACAAATAACATTTCAAACGTTTTTAAAGAAACCTTCTGAGAATTAAGTATTGTTTTAAAAAATATTATGCCTTATAATTTTCCCAATTAGCATTATTCTCTAACCAACATTAGAACCTCCAGAAATTCCCAGAAAATGGTAACATTGGTGAAAGAGACAGAATATCTACCTTCGGAATTTGTATTAATTATGGCTCGATGAAAAAAGCAAAAACCCGCAACACAATTTTAAACTGAAGACAAGACATGGCAGCGTTCCCGATCTGGCAGGAGTGTCTACAAAACCCCACGTGCACAGTGGGTGCTGCAGCAGCTGCTCTCACTCTGTCACCAGCAGGAGTGGTCGTCACAGTGTGACTGCTGCCACCGCCACTCGTACTGGGTGGTTGCAAGGACTAAATGAGATAAACAGTGCTTACTCAGTGAATGTCACATAATATTTAATATATAATTATCTCAATCATTTATAATTATTTTAGATATGATTTTTTTTTTTTTTTTTTTTTTGAGAGACAGAGTCTCGCT
>CM052438.1:1666030-1699764 GCA_028533085.1 Varecia variegata
GATGGGTGTATACCTACATGATGAGTGCAATGTGCACTGTCTGGGGAATGGGCATGCTTGAAGTTCTGACTTGGGGGGGACGGGGGTGGGGGAGGGGATGGGTGTATACCTACAGGAAGAGTGCGATGTGCACTGTCTGGGGAATGGACACGCTTGAGGCTCGGACTCGGGGGATTGGGAGGGACATGGGCAATATATCATATGCTTTTAAAACCAAGACCATCTTACTTACTTGGGTGTTTCGGTTCAACAGCAACTCTCACAATAGGAGTGGCTTCAAAGTTGAGAGGTATAAACGGTGGGCAGGATGGCAGGCTACACAATGTTGCAGATTTCAGCACAAAGTCTTGCAGGCCTCCGATTCCTGCAGGGAGGAAAAGATACATAGGGTCAATAAAGGATGGTAAATTCTGAATTTACAGTAGGAAAATAACAGCATTAAACCCAGTATATGTGTCACGGAGCCAAACATTTCCAAAATGTTGCAAGGAATGAGGTAGACCTACACTGAGTTTTTTGTACACCTAGATACTATTTGCTGTCAAAAATACAGAAATTCTGCTTTTTGTTTTCCAGATGCACGAATCCTTTTACATCAGACTGGGCTAACGCATACCTACTTCAACCAGAGAAATTATCATTTCCAGATACCTTTGTCTGAAAACACTGATTATTTCTAATTACAACACTTAGTTTTTTAAAAATATGTCAAATTTGATGAAGATGAGTTTCTAATGAAATAATCTCTTTTGCCAAATCCACTTGTATTTGGGTAAAGGAAATTTAGAAACTTAAAATGTGATGCTGCTATGCAGCATGTGACTCTAAGCCACTGTCCATACTACCCCAATTTTAGTAGAGAATCCTGGTCGCCCCATCCCCTCAAGCACACACTCTTCAAGCTCCTGGATGATGGTTGCATGAGATGCTAAAGGTTGCATATTTGTGTTTGAGCAGATGAGAACAGAGAAATGTCCTAGAAAGAGAGATAAAGGGGCATACTGAAGCTCAAACCCAGGGTATGAACAGACATTTTGGAACAAATTAAGAAGCACACACAAGGGCCATTTTTGTGCTTTTGGGTTCAGGTAAGGATTGAGAAGGATATGGAAGGGGAGGTTACCTGCTTTAGGGAAAGGTGACATAAGAGAAAGGGGCAGGGGTATTTAATCAGCATCTACTGCTGCATCTTGGGCTCAGAAACAGCTAAGGAAAGGAATGCTGCCTTCAGTTCCCAAACCGACCTAAAGGTACAGGGCGATGGGACACCACACAATCACACCCCCGGCCTGGCGGAGGGAAACTGAAGCAGAGGCTTCCAGCATACAGACCTGGAGGGCGGGGGCGGGTTAGAGGTTTCTTGTCTGATACACAGTGTGGAAACCCCCCTCTAACACTCCGCCTGAATGCATCCAGCACTTACCACCTCACCACATTAACGGATAGCTCAACTGTGAAAAAGTCTTCCTTGCTTTATGCTAAAACCTGTCTTCCCACCATTTCCACACCACTGTTCTTAGTTCAGTTTTCCAAAGGCTCACAGAAAATGTGCTTCTTCCACTTTCACCAACCCTTTGGATTTCAAAGGCAACTGTCAGATCCTTTTAACCCTGTTCTGCCTCACAGTAAATGCCATTAGCTCCTTTAACTGCTGGGCTCGGGGCATGATTTCCAGACCTTCTGTGTGCATGGGACCCTCTTTAGGCTACAGACAAGGGTGTTACGTTACCCTGCGCCTCCAGCATACTTCTTTGGCCAAAAGTCTGAATTTCTCATTACCATACCTCTTGGCCCAGCAAACACAGAGGTCTGTACCTGGCTACAGCTTCTTGTGTATGTCTCTCACTGGTACCATGATGTGAAAGATCTGGGTCTGCCCAAGTTTCCACAAGGTCTACTAGAAATAACAACAGCGTCTGTGAGGCCGGGGGTTTATGAAAACCTCATAGTAAATATTCCCTTTCAAACCTCATCCTTCTTGCTTGTGACCTCTGAGCAGCATGCATTTCCTTCCTGCACACACAGCACAAGGTTTCAGTGAGAAGATAAATGCCAGTCTCTCCTCTGCTTCGCCAGGTGCAGGCTGCGACGGTCAGTACATTCTGAACACTGTCTCTGGGAACTTACGGTTTACATTTTGCTGTTCCAATTACCAAATCTATTCTTGCTATTTAGATATGCCCATATTTGTTAACATGATTACAATTTCCCCAGAAATGAAAAGAAAAAAGTCAATACCATAATATTCCCAGTCAAAATTGAGAATTTATGAAAAAGGCAATGCTTCAAAGATAGTAAAAACTTCACTACCTGTACGACATGTCAACATTTTTACTTATTTTTAAACATAATTTTAAAACCTAGGAATCATTAAGTTTATCTGGGTGAATCACAATAAATTGACTTAAAAATCACTTTGCGAATTTCTTAATATGCTATCAGATAATTATTAAGTGTACAACTTGATACTTACAGAAAACATACTTTGCAACAGACTTTTTGTTTTAAAAATAATGCCAGCAAGCACAATCTTCAAAGAGGGAGAGCATAGCCATAATCACACCATTCCAATATTGCCACTGTTTTCACTTTACGTATTACCCTTTTTTCTTCTTTATTGGCACACATAATTTACACTATTATAATGTTTATACAGCTTTGTATCCTTTTTTCTAAATCATATGAGTTTCACTTAGTTGCTTTAGTCAAAATTATAACAACTAAGGAGAAATAATTCCTTCACACAAAGTACATTTGCTGAAGCATTTTCAACTGGAATTGGGGGAAGAGGGGCGTGTTCCCTCCAAGGAATAACTTATGAATTTCTGGGATAGGAAGAATGATAGTTTAGGGAGAAAAAAAATCCACAATTAGTGTGACATTGATTTGTTTTTAGTCACTACATTTATTTTCAAATTTCAAAGATTAAAGAGGTTACAAGCTGTTTTAGATGTTTATTCCAAAAAATGCATATGATTTAAAAGAAACAAAAAGAGAGAAAACCAGTTGAGGAATATGGAACTAAAGCGATTTACTAGACACAAAGAATTCTAGCTTGTTTTTATATAAACACCAGTAACTTTTGGCTGATTGAAGATAAATGATCCAAGTCCTTTCTGATCCTGATTCTTCTCCATACAAGTCAAATTAGATAGAGTAGTAGGTAAGCTCTACCTCACAGACTGGGCTGACAGACAACAGCCAGATAAAGGATGAGTTCTCCGGCTGGGTACACAGGCCCTTGCTAGGCTGCATATACCATTCATTCCCTTCAAATTCCTCTTGATCGACAATCAGTATTTTGTAAACACTGTCAGGCCAAACTTTTTTCCAGGGTGTCCCTAATGTTTCCCTTTAAAAAGAATTCCAGAAACAATATTAAGGAGAGCATCTTTTATGATATGAGACTGCAAATGCTGTGTGGGGCTTGAGAGATGAATTGGCCTTCTGTTGGAAACTTTTTTCCTGTTCTTAACAATTCCCTGTTGCACAAATTGAATCAATCCAGGATGAGGTTACACTGGCAGGCAGGAAGATGGTAAAACCATTAGTGAATACTAACACTGCTTTCTGGGGATAAGCCTGGTAGCTGTCTAGACAGAGAACAACATTGCTACCTTCAGGAAAACTTGGATTTGTAAAGTGCTCTTTCCTTACTGGTATAAAAACATTATTGGAATTAAAAAAAAAAAAAAAAAAACCTTGCGGGAAATACGTTAATACTCTAGTTAGAATATGGTCTCTTAATTGCCAAAGTTTTATTTCAAACCAACTTTAACATTACCCAAGAACCAGCGACCTGTTCTCTCTACCCTGTTAAGGCAGAAATTAATGAATTCCTTTAAACCTTTGCAGTAAATGCACGTTCTATGTCATGCACATCCACACAGCCTCAGGCCTGTGAGAAAAATGAACACCACTTTGGAAGGTAGACGAGGATTTCTTTTTAAGTACAGGTTCTCCGCGTGGTAGAAACCTAGAGGACACCTGGTCTGTAAGATTACTTTCTGCTCTAGGCCCTTTGTCTTTGGATACCAAAGACACCATATCCTCTGCCTCTAATTTTATGGCCTGGTTCTGTATCTTTCATTGAAACTCATACTCTGCTCTCTTTGACTCAACTACAAAGAGTATCAGGGAATCCTTATACTTTATAACTCTTGTTATAAAGGTAGATAGGCAGGTAGGTAGGTACATAAATATAAAATGGGCCTTTTCCAAGTCTGCTTAGCTAATATCTCCAAAGTGGACCAGTATTGTTCAGCTAAGGTTTTTAGAAGGTAAGTCAAGTCTGTCCAAGATGCTAAACAAGGCCATTGAATCAACTGCCCTTTAGGTTCTTGGTATTATGAAAGGCTCTAGGGAAAATTCTTGCAACAATAACATCACTATCATAAATTATTTTTTCTTCTCGTAGGAACAGATGGAACTAATAATAGTTCTTCAACAAGTTACTTTAAGATCTTGGGCCCTTTACTCAGAAGAGAGACTACAATAAATAAGGAGAAAAAGGAACACCTGGAGAATCAAACTTTTTTTTCCTGTGATGTGTAGGCTTATTTTGTCTATACTTGAGAATAGGTGAAAACTTGCTCTTCAGTGTCCTGAATGAGGGAGGAGAGCTATAACTGTGTCCCTGCAAGGTCACTGTAAGATATAGAACCAGGGCATAAAACTGGTCCCAAGAAATGATTCTAAGGGAGCCAGATAACGGAATGACCTAGTGCAGTTTGGCTCATATTAAGGGAAATACACAGATTGGGGGGGGGGGCATCTACAACTGAAACAGTGGAAGAAATTCCACTGTGGGCTTGGAAGCAGAGTAGATACCTCAGTGCTGCCTGCTATTGTAACTCAAGGTAAATATAGTTTAAAAAAAACAAAAAAGCCTTCTGGTTGTCTCTTGGTGTGTTATAAACTAGGACAGAAAGGATCTACAGAGGCCAGCACAAGGGAAAGGAGGTAGCACATAATTAACTAAAATATTCAAAACTATGTTTTCTATTAGAACAGAAATAGATGTGAGGATTGATAAGAATTAGTCATGTAATGGTGGGGAAGGGAATTCCAGGCCACAGACAAAGCCCTGGAGTGTTCCGGGAACCTAAAGTAGTCCCGAACACCAGGGAACTGAGTTCACGTGAGGGGCTGGTGCCAAGAAGTTTAGATTTTATCCTGAAGGCAGTGGACGTGGAGGGATGTAGAGAAATTAAAAATGAGACAGAGCTGTCAAGTCTTGGTAGTTTGTTGGGAGTTGGGAAAAAGGGACAAGAAAAAACAAGAATACAATCCATATTTCTGGCTTGGATAACCAAACAGATCATTACTAGTTCAAAGCACTTCTCTGCTTTTCTTTTGGGTTTATAACTTTCCTATCATTTATATTAGTTCTGCATGTAATAAACATTTTAACTCCATCACATTTTTTCTCCAGACTATAGCTTACCTTTTTATTTTGCTTCTATATTTTCTCTATAGTACTTTTCTGAGCTTTTTCCATTTGGTGTCTGAGCTTCAAAGCCCAGAAAGTTGTGTTTTCAAAGAACTGATAAACAGTTATTCAACTTCCTATTAGTCTTTCCATGATTTGAGTTTTAAGGGCAGGGGCACAAAGCAGACACTTCATAAAGTTTCTTCAATGAATGAATGAATATGAGCACAATTCCTGTCCTCAGAGTCTAAAATCTCATGAGGGACAAAGGCAGATAAATAGGCAATTGTGATACAATGTAACGAATGTTATAATTGTTAAAGTTCACATTTTATTTATGTGAAGAGAGAAACTGAAAGAGTACAGGCTTCCTGGAGCAAGTGACATACAGGACCACAGAGACACCATGCAGAGAGCACGGGGAAGGAGGGCCCAAGTGCAGAGAATGGCACCAGAGGAGGTCCTAGCGAGAAACCAAGGTCATTAATGACAGCTGCAGTGTGAGGCGTAACACAAGAATGAAAAGACATTTTCATTCCATTCATTTCCACTTCTCTGGGAGCTTGCAACTGCCATCAATTTGTTTCCTTAGTCAACATGCATCCTTTTATATTCAATTTGCAATCTAAGGGACATGAATTTAGTAAAGCTCTAACCTGATACAATAAACAGAAGTAGTGGCAATGGGAGTTACCATGGTCATAGGAGCAGTAATTTTATTAATAGATTCGTTATTCAAATTTAGAATTTCTTTTGGTGTATGATATGAATTGTCTATTTAATTTTTTATTTATACTATTAACTAGTTAACGATAAGGAAAGAAGTAATAACTTCTTTATGAGGTACAAATTCATATTCAGAATAAGATCCATTTATGAGCTTTGTATCCTGTCCCACTAAGTTTATATTTTGTGAAGTAACTCACGATTTTAAGTGATGCTCCTCTAAGCCATGCTTCATTCCAATCAAATGATTTAAATAAATGGAGGAAACATATGAAGTTCAGCAAGTAAGAAGCAGAAAATGCTTAGTATTGTTGAAAACAATGCTGGAAATTTGTTTTAAGACCAAAAAAAAGGAAAGAGATATGGCTTTACACAACCAGAAAAATCATAACCAGATTCCCTCTACCTTTAAACTCTAAATATTTCCAACTAAAAACAGAAAACAGAGTCACTTCTGGATGAAATGGCAACTCCAGCCACAGGTACACAAAAGACACTGATTGACATGATCAAAGAAATAGAAAACTAAGGAAAACCTGAATGAGTAGGCGAAACCAGAGAAAGGCACCTCAAACTGTGAGCTATTTCTGTTAGCTGGATCAGATTAAAGGAAAATATTAAGGGTCAGTTCATAACTCCTTTCTTGAGAAAGCAGAACAACTTCAGGGGAAAAATGAATAGACAGTGCAGTAATGGTGGTCTGTTAGACAAGAGGTCAATGGAAAAGAATGAAGATCCCAGAAACAGACCAACGCACACGTGGGAACGTGAAAATGATGAAGGGACAACGGGCAGACAGGAGGCCTATTCTGTAAATAACACTGAAACAATCAGCTAACAAAATGGAAAAATAACACAACTGCATCTCTATCATATACCTCCTAGAAAAATATAATTTGATATGGATCAAAGACCTAAATGTGAAACATAAAAACTGAAAGTACAAATCATAACATGATACCTAAGACTGAACACTCATAAATCTCACTATATCATACAAAAAATTTTATAACAAAAGATACCATAAACAAAGATAAAAGCTATAGAATAGGAGAGGTTTTCAACGTCCAAAAGAGACAAACAATTTTAAGTATAGGTAAAGAATGAGTACAAATCAATGAAAACACAGGCCACTCAGTAGGAAAACAGGCAAAGAATATAAGCAGTTCCAAGAAAAGGAAGCCCTAAAGTAGTCAAAAAAGATACAAAAAAGAATCTTAACCTTATTGATAATAAGGTAAATGCAAATTAAAATAAGATACTAATTCACATCAATACAACCGAAGAACTCACGTGTTGGCAAGTATGTGCAGAAAATGTAGGTCTTGTGCACTGCAGATGAGAACAAACACTGCTACAACTATGTGAAAGAATAATTCTGCAATGTCTCTGCAAAGTATGCCCAGACTCTGCCACTCGTTGTCCGTCCCAGAGTGGTGTTGAAAGCAGGCACAACAGTGTCCCAACAATACACCACACACTGTGGTGCAGCTCCCTTCCAGGAGTTGGAGTAACTGGCGGGGGCATTTCTGGTCGAGGCCCACTACTGGCATTTGGTGGGCAGCGACTAGTCCCTTGTAATGTGTGGAAATGTTCCATACAAAGAATTACCTTTTCTGTACAGCTTTTGAATATTCTTCTGGACAAACTTATTAATAATAATCTGAATTTAAATCTAATTCCATTGTAATAACAAAGTATTTTTTGCAATATACACTAAATTTTAAGGAATGGAATTACTATGTAAATCAAAGGAAGAATGAACTTGTTCTGAAAATGAGCTGTTCCTCATTTCACCAACAGCCACTCATAGCATCTGAGTCATCAATACCCTACATCTGTATCAAACTACATCTGTGACTATTACAGAAACACAGTGACTGCAAGATCTGACTTAATTATGCCTTCTCATATAGTCAGACAGGAACATTTACATACTAAAATGCACTTTATTTTATTGTAAATCACTTCCCTTTTATTTATCCTTTACATTAAAGTACTACACTGATGTTTTTGAAATTATGTAGGCAGGCGGATTATTTTATCTCTGAATTTCTGGGTACCAAAAGTGATATTAAAATATTTGTTATAAAACGAAGGTTTGGGTTTGATAGAGTTTAGAATTACTGCCTTGGAGAAACTCATCCAGGTGCACAAGGAAAAATGTTCAAGAGTATTCACTATAACATTGTTTGTAATAGCAAAAATTGAGGCTGGGCATGGTGGCTCACACCTGTAATCCTAGCACTCTGGGAGGCTGAGGTGGGATCATGTGAGCTTATGAGTTCAAGACCAGCCTGAGCCAGAATGAGACCTTGTCTGCAGTAAAAATAGAAAAATTAGCCAGGCATCATGGCGTGCACCTGTATTCCCAGCTACTTGGGAGGATGAGGCGGGAGGATGGCTTGAGCCCAGGAGTTTGAGGTTGCTGTGAGCTAGGCTGACGCCATGGTACTCTAGCCTGGGCGACAGAACAAGACTCTGTCTCAAAAAAAAAAAAAGGAAAAATTTGAATGCACCCTTAAATATCCATCAACAGAAGACTGGAAAAATAAATCACAATAAATTCACATAATGAACTCAACATATAAAAATCTGGAAAATACAAAACAGTATAATAAAAGCTCATTATACAAGGTCATGGACAATACGGTACTATAATGTACTATTATGCAAAGTTTAAAAATTAAAAAAATATATATTATTTACAAACATACTGAAATTGCAAATAAGTTTTAAATCATTGGAAGAGGAAATTACACAGCAACTTTTAGAAAGTTATAATTGTCAGGGAAGGTGGAGTTAGTAGTGATGGAATAAGGGAGGGCTATAAAGTGCTTAAATTAGATAGGAAACGCTTCATTGAGTATAAAAAGAATTGATATAATTATGGAAAAACATTAAAATTAGTTAAATCTGGATGGTGGGTATATGAATGTTCATTATATTATTCACTGTTTCATCCTTTAAAATGTGTGTACTTTAAAATTATAATGTTAAATGCATATATAAATATATAAGAAATATTTATATATGCATAGGAAAAAAAGAGCTGGAGGATATATTCCTTTTTTTTTTGTTTTGAGACAGAGTCTTGCTCTGTTATCCTAGCTAGAGTGCAGTGGCATCATCATAGCTCACTGCAACCTCACACTCCTAGGCTCAAGGGATCCTCCGGCCTCAGCCTCCTGAGTAGCTGGGACTACTGGAACTACTGGCTAATTTTTCCATTTTTGTAGAGCTGGGGGTGATACGGAGGGGCTCTTGCTCTTGCTCAGGCTGGTCTGAAACTCCTGACCTCAAGCAATCCTCCCATATTGGCCTCCCAGAGTGCTAGGATTACAGGCGTGAGCCACTGCGCCGGGCATATATTCCATGTTAACAGTGTCTACCTCTGGATAGCAGGATTACAGATTCTTCTTTGGTTTTTTTTTTTTTTTTAAGAGATTGGGTCTCACTCTGTCACTCAGGATGGAGTTTAGTGGCACAATCATAGCTCATTGCAGTCTCCAACTCCTATGTTCAAGCAATCCTCCTGCCTCAGTCTCCTGAGTAGCTGGGACTACATGTGAGTGACACCACGCCTAACTATTTTCATTTTTTTTAAGAGATGGGGTCTTGATATGTTGCTCATGCTGGTCTTAAACTCCTGGGCTCAAGCAATCCTCCCACCTCAGCCTCTCAAATTGCTGGGATTACAAGTGTGAGCCACTCAGACTGGCTCTATCATATTCGTATTATTTTTTCTGTATTTACACAATCAGTTTCAGTAAATACACTAGTTTTATGATAAAAAAAAAAAACTTGAAAAATAGCCAAAGGTTAAAAAAACAAAAACCAGAAAACAGTCTTTTTGTTGCTTCTGTGCCTTGAATGCTCACATTGTTAGAATTACCAGAGAGCAATACACTCAGGCTTATACTGTAAATGGATCACATCTGCATTATCAGTTTAGACCCTAGAAACTGAAACTGGCCTCACTTCTGGACTGCGGACTTGGATTTCATGGTGCCTGCTGTTCGCAGAGGGACTCTTAGATTCCTACCTGACAGGGAGCTGGAAGTTTGTTGAGGTTAATCAAGGTCCTGAGAGGGAGGAGTCTGAGGAGTCTGACAGCCTTCAGTCTAAGAAGGCTGTGTTGAACTGCAGTCCCATCAACAGACCCTCATCTGCAGATCTGCTCACGGGCCACCTGGCCTGCGTCACCTGATGCCACCCTGTGTCCTTTGCCATTTGTAATGATCACTTCTCCAATGGTTAATAGTTTCCACAAAGTCAATTCAGGAATTACAGAATTTAGAGGGTCCTGTAGAATTATTATAATCTAATTCATCGTGATTTGAGGGCAAGCTTAAAACAGTTGAAGAAATATTTCATATATTTTCTGTGATTTTTAGATTTATTTTACTAAGTATCTACTGACTACTTCCATTCACATATCCGTGCTGAACACCATGAGGGCAACAGGTGAAGACGACAGAGATCCCACATTTTATTTTCTCACATTTTTGATACTGTAAGTGTTCCTAAAGCATTTTTTAAACTCATTCCCATTATTGATGATTATTTATTCCAATTCCTGAGCCTTGAATGTGGAGGTATTTGAGACTATTGCCATGTGTCTGCATCTTGCTGTGGCACAGGTACTATGACACTGACACAGCTCGCTTGATACTAGAACCTAGTGAAGAAATTTAATTCCTAAAAGGTAAAAGTAACAATGTTAGAATGTTAAGTAATTTTTAAGCAAATATAGGTCATTTCAATTCAAGCCAATACCTTTTCACAGCGTACCCATTACTTCCCTGTGAGAGGAAGCAACTTTCAAAGCAGTTCTGTTATTATGGACTAAATATAGAAACAACCTTCACATTTTCTTTGTCACTTGGATCAATGAAATAAAAGTTCAGGTTGAATTTTTGATATTAAAACCATTTTAAATATTAATGTGGTTTTTTATACTATAGTAGTTTGGGCTTTAATTTTATAATATTATAAAAACACAATTGGTTGATACTGGTATTGTAATCAAATCTCTTTATAAAGAACAAAGAAATCTGTACTGGAGGGTTGAATTAATAGAGGCGCAGTTAAAAATAAATGAAAATATCTAAAGATAGGAGCCCCAAATTGATAGTTATTCTCATTTGTTATCTTCTTGTAAAACAAGAGGCTCAATAAATTTCAAAACCAGGCAACAGTTTTCATAACTAAATGAGAACATCTTAAATGCCTAACAATAGAGGACTAACAAAATACTATGTAGCCCCTAATAAATTGAATTTAGAAGACTACTTAGAAATAAAGTCAAATATAAAATTCAATATAAATGGGATTATATAAATAAAAATAGAAGAAAAATAACTAAAATGCAAATTGTAGGACTGCTAGTATTGAGATTACAAGTGATCTTTTGAAAATAAAAAATTTTGTAATTTTTTACCATGAAAAGTAGACACAAGCACTATAAACTTTTGAATTCTTTTAAAGAGCTACCATTACTGGAGTCAAATGAATGTAAATTATGTAAACTGAGATATGGCAAAGGTGACACTGCAATGCAGTGAGGATTTGATAACGGTTCTAAGTCAAATGGACATTCATACCGAAAAAATAATTTATTTTGACTCCCACATCACACCTGTTGCAAAAACAAGTGTCAGACGGATTACTTATCTAAATCTGATAAGTAAAACAAAAAAGCTTACACAGAACATCTCTGCAACTTTGAAGTAAAGACTTCTTAAACAGGTCACAAAAAGCACTAATCAGAAAAAAAAGAAAAATATTAGATTATATTAAAATTAAGAACCTCTGTTTATCAAAAGATACCAATTAGCAAGCAGAAAGGGGCTGGGTGTGGTCTCTCTCACTTTGGGAGGCCAAGGCAAGATGATCCCCTGAGCCTAGGAATTGAGACCAGCATGGGCAATATTGAGACCCACCGCTACAAAAAAATTAAAAAAATAAAAAATTAGCCAGGTGTGGTGGTACACGCCTATACTGCCAGCTACTTGGGAGGTTGAGGCAGGAGGCTCACTTGAGCCTGGGAGGTGCAGATTGTGGTGAGGTATGATGACACCACTGCACTCTATCCCAGGCAACAGAGGGAGACCATGTCTCAAAAAAAAAAAAAAAAAAAAAAGAAAGAAAGAAAGGAAAGAAAGGAAAGAAAGAGAAAAGATCAAAAAGAAAGGAGAAAGATAACTCACAGCGTAGGAGAAAATATTTGCAACACATATACCCAGTCAGAGACTTTTACCCAGTGTATATAAACAATGCCTACAAATCAATCCAAAACAAGGCAGAGAATCTAAAAGAAAAGTGGGTAAAGACTTAACAGGTATTTCACAAATGAGTAAAAATCAATGGCCAATACATAAATGAAAAGGAACTTTAACTTCACTAGTTATCAGGGAAACTCAGGATACTGCCTCATACACACAAGAGCGGCTCAAATGAAAACAAAAATGAGTGTTGGCAAAGCTATGAAACAAGTGGGAATTCAGATACTCCTGATGGAAGCATAAATTAGTGCACTGACTAAGCTTGAAGATACGCCTACTATATGACCCAGCACTTTCTCTTCCAACAGAAATGGTACATATATTCACCAAAAGACATGTATAACAGTATCCGAAGCAACAATATTCATAATAGCCAAATACTGGAAATTACTTAAACATCTACCAACAGAAGAGTGGATAAATTGTGGTAGTCACAAAATACAGCTATGAGAATGAACAAATCACAACCACGTGCAATGACATGCATGAAATTCACAAACAGAATGTCGAAGGAAAGCGGCCCAACACAAGAGTACATTCTATATGATTCAATTTATATAAAGCTTAAAATCAGGTAATTTATGATGTTGAAGCCAGGAGAGTTGCCACCCTTAGGGGTGAGGGGTGTAGGTGGCAGTAGGCAGAAAGGAGCTGAGCTCCTGGGACGCTGGGAAGGTTCCTTTTCTGGATCTGGATGCTGGTTACACTGGCATCTGTTCAGTTTATGAAAATTCAACAAGCTGTGCATTTAAGATTTGCATACATTCCTATATGCATATTATGCATCAATAAAAGTTTACTTAAAATGTTATCTGACACAAATTACATGGGTATTTTAAGTGCTTCTAAGTCTTTTAAAGATGCCAATAACTGCAACTAATATAGATAAACCATTTCAGAGCCTTTTAAAAAGAACTGGCAGCAAAGGAGAGAGCACATGGTTTGTCTCCTTGTATGTTTTTCCTCCACAACCTCCAATGACTAATAAAATGTGTCTTTCACTGCAAAGTCTTTCCACTGATTGTCCTGAGTATATCTGTCCTCAACCAAATCACTTCCTTATTCAAGTAAGTGCAACCCGTCTCCTCCTGGCTGCATTCTTCTGTGCACTCTCTGGTTCCTAACACTCTGTGGTTCATATGAAGTTTGGTCTTTTTAAAGACCCGTAAGATGATGCTCAAAAAGGTTTGGAAAACAATTCTTTGATTCTGGTCTGCTTCATTTTTCGGGAAAACAAAACAATCCCCAACAAACATCATATGCTTCTCTACTGCTGCCTTTATTTATTTATCAAAAACATACAACACATTACTCAAAGAATTTCCAAGTGTCTCTTTCCACTCTTACCATCTACCAATGCTCAAATCTAACCACCGTTAGAGTAAAATAATTTCAGTTCATATCATGGGAAACATTTCTTTGGCTCTGATAAAACTGGAGATAAAGTGCTGCAAAAAGTAGGTGAGCAAAAATGATGGGAAAGTCATTTCAGTGGATAATTATGGAACATCACGGTCTTGTGTATGTGAGTCTCTGGGCAAAGACTTCAAGAATACTGTGAGTGCGATTATCATTTCTAATTGACCCCAAGTAGGAGACTCATAAGAAGGGACGGTCAGGAGATGCTCCTTTACTTTATCAGGGGCACCCAGGTGTGTTTTCTCAAACAAGTGTTCTGATTTATTAGTAAACACCGTCCCTAGTGAAACCTGTTGCAAACTAAAGAATCCAAATGCTGATGGGGCATCTGTGAAGAAGTTTTCATAAGACAGACTCATGCAAACCATCTTCTCAAGGCTGCCCAGCCTATGCCGACTAGTGGAGCTAGGTTAACATGAATCACCAAATCCCACTGGCTCTCTGTCTCCACCAGTTTGTAGAGGGCCTTATCTGGAACGTGTCCATCAACTCATCTGGGAATCCCAGGAGATGTTCCTCCTGGGCCCACGCTTGCCAGTACTTAGACACTAGTGTTGTCAGGGTGCCGAAACTCTGCAGCAGTCTCTGATGACATGGAAACGCTTCTTCCTTATGCTTCACTCTCTTAGAGGGCGTAAGACATTGCTGTGACCCCACGTCTTACCGAGGTTAGCTCTTCCAGGTTTTACTCTTGCCTTGCAAAGATCTCAGTCATGGGAGCAACAGGGTCAGGCCAAAAGACAAATCAAATGACATGTATCACACCATTTTTCCTCCCTGAGACTAAGGCGTGGCTATTGGATTATCCTGTCATGCCTAGTTTCTTCTTCCTTAGGAGGAGCTTCAGTCCACAAGGTACCTCAATCACCTTCAAGGGCCCATTCCATGAATTCTCTGGACATGCCCCTCCTCTGAACCCCAGAAGATAATGCAGTCTGTGCTAAAGCTAATCCATGGTATTTAATCTGACCTTTTTAAGACACTGGCTCACAGTAATGTCCTATAACCCTCTAATCCTGCAGTCCCCAACCCCTGGTCCACAGCCTATTAGGAACCAGGCCACACAGCAAGAGGTGAGCAGTAGGTGAGCAAGCAAGTGAAGCCTCATCTGTATTTACAGCTGCTCCCCATTGCTGCAATCACTGCGTAAGCTCCGCCTCCTGTCAGATCAGCGGCAGCATCAGATTCTCATAGGAGCACGGACCCTACTATAAACTGCACGTGCGAGGGATCTAGGTTACCCTTCTTATGAGAATGTGATGCCTGATGATCTGAGGTGGAGCTGAGGTGGAGCTGGTGATGCTAGCGCTGGGGAGCAGCTGCAAATACAGATTATCATTAGCAGAGAGGTCTGACTGCACAAGAAATGTAATGTGCTTGGACCGTCCCAAAACCATTCCCCACCCTGCTATCCATGGAAAAATTGTCTCCCATGAAACTGGTCCCTGGTGCCAAAATGGTTGGGGACCGCTGCTTTCAGACAGTGAAGCACAAGGAAGACACATTTCCACTACTTCAGAGACCTCTGCAGAGTTCTGGCACCGTGACAACACTAGTGTCTAAGTATTCACATCTATGGCAAGCGTGAGCCCAAGGGCCCGTGAGGAACACTCCCTGGGATTCTCAGATTGGCTGATGGACAAATTCCAGATAAGGCCCTCTATAAACTGGTGGCAACAGAGGGCCAGTGTGATTTGCCGATTAGTGTTGCTCTAACCCCACTAATAGGCACAGGCTGGGCAGCCTTTGCGTTGCTATTCTACACTAAGAAAACGGCTCATGGTATTTGGCTCAGGTGGCAACTAAGGAGGGTGCAGCAACAACTCAGGATGCTCAGATCATGGGAAAAGCCTTCAGGGAGACATGCAAGCAGCCATGTTTCCAGACCCAATACCATATCAGGTAAACAAAATCATCTCTACAACAGTCTGTTTTAGTTAACACCAAAAGGTTTCTTTGAAGTTTTGCAAGCAAGTCTTATACTTTGCTTGTAAAATAGCATTCTCCTTGATTGATTTAAAGACAGAATGACAAAATGTAAACTCCAGTAAGTGCTCAGAGCTCATTTATTAATACTTTACTGATGAGAAATCTGAGGGTAAAGTGGGGAAAGGCTGGTCTCAGATCACAGTTGCTGGCAGTCCTGGAGGGAGCCCCGCTTTCCTGACTCCCAGGCCAGGGCTTTTCCCTCTGTGCCATGTTTCCTCAGTGTCTCCCAGATAAGAAGGTTGTATTTTCTATGGCCAAGAAATTGTCATAATATTTCCACCCCTTTCCACAATCATTAAAATCTCATTCTCATGCCTTCCCTCCACTGAAGAAAAGTGAAAAAGCCAAATCTGGCTGATGGAGAAGGAGAAAGGAGAAGGGAAGAGGAACCGGGGGAGACACAGAGGCAGTGGGCCACCCTCTCTCCAGCAGAGCTGGCTGGTGCACAGAGCAGGTGCAGGAGGGTGGAGAGGATGAAGCAGTGATTCCTAAAGACCCCAGTGGTATGTCCAGAATCATGTTTAGAGAAGCACAAACGCCTGGGCAAATAAATACTGACTGCCTTGTTTACAAATATCTCCATAAAGGTGAAACAGGCTTCAAGTCAACATCAGCTGGAATCCTGAAAGGACAAATGAGGGACAAACTGCCTTGACAAGGTAAATATTACCCAGTCAGGCAAGGAAAACTGTGAGAGCGCATTACCTATGCTCCAACCCAGCTTCCGCCCCTCTGCTGACAACACTTAGGATCTCAGGTGCTGCTTTAACTCCATTTGGCCGAGCCGTCTTCTTTACTCTCGTAACCCTTCCCCATCCCCACTCCCCCTCGCCGCAGTCTGCTGCCCCTCTGCAGATAAGCACCAGCATCGCTAAGCTTCACGTCCAGCAGGCCCTCCACAGACATTTGCTGAAGGAACGAATAAACCCCATTTGTGCTAAATGTTGATTCAAATGAAGCAGTAACTGATTAAACTGGCCAAAAAAGAGAAAGGACCAGCATAACATAATACAATGATGGTCACAGGAACACTGAAACAGGAAATATAATGACCATGGGAACAGAGTATTCATTAAAAAGGGACTGGTTTAAAAAAAACTGTGGTACATCCATAAAATTTATTCAGCCGTGAGAAAATATGGTAAATCTGAATATGATAACAAATCCTAAGATCTAGTTTAATAAAATATTCTAAGACATATTTTTATTTTTTAAAAAAGCAAAGAACAAAACAGCAGTAATAATGAGATCCCAATCCCCCTTTAACATAAGGAGACACACTTGGTATATGTTGGTATATCTGGTAAGACGATACACATGGCATATATATATGTATTTTTTAATTGACCAATTATCAAGAATATCAGCTAGGTTCTTAGAAAGTAGGTCCTTCCTAAAGAACATGGAATGGACAGAACGGTACCCCATGTTCCATTAAGCTCTAAATACCTGGTATCTTACGATTCTGTCAGCAAGTGTCCCTTCCATTCGTACATGGCACACTCTATAAAAACGCAATCTGACTGTGGCAAAATGATCTCCAGATGACCAATCAGATTTAACTTGTATTTCTGCATTTTGCATACAAGTCCAGGAAATAATTTTTAAAGCCTCTGAAGATCATTTAAGACAAACCTTAATTGTGACTATACTGGAACATATGAAGGAAAGAAAAATATCAGTTACCTGATACATATCAGTTTTATCCTCACGACGAGAGAGAAAAGTGCAATAATTCATGTAAACACAAAGCTCTAGAAGTGGACAGAGCTTGACAGTTTATTTGCTCTAAAACAACTTGCCTGCAATGTGGAATCTCACAATATCTTCCAGAGAAGATGGTCACAGCAGCACGCTTC
Source organism: Varecia variegata (assembly GCA_028533085.1). Lineage (NCBI taxonomy): Eukaryota > Metazoa > Chordata > Mammalia > Primates > Lemuridae > Varecia > Varecia variegata. Next base: position 1,683,742 of record CM052438.1, read on the forward strand.
TCTGATAAAGAGCATGAACTCTTATATATATATATATAAAATACGTATGTTCACTTGTTCATTATGAACATCTCCTGCACAAGTTCTCTGGCAGGGCAATAAATACGACATTGCCTCTAACCCTCAGGTTTTCCTGTGTTATAGTCAAATCACATTCCTTGTTATAACACCACAATAACACAAGTCTTTAAATACTTGAAAGCTAGCTACCTTACCTTCCCTAACACTTCTGTTTTAATAACCTCCCCTCCAACTTCTAAATTCTATGCTCCATGTACAAATTTAACAAATGATTGCATTTAGGTCAAAAAAATCAGTTGCAGACACAGGTGTATTTCTAGATAGCTATTTGTGTGAAAAAGGTCTTCAGTTTGTGGCTGACAACAGATTTGCTGTGAGCTAAGTCTGAGGTAGCTGCTAACTCAGTCTTAGGTTTTCTTTCATGAAGCACAGGGACTAATTCATAAAGTAACAGTTTCCTTCAGTGGCCACCCATATCTGAAGGATTAGTTTGTTAGGAAGGACAAGTTTGGCAGAAGAGCACGGCAAGCTGCCTGTAACTCATAATTAACAGGGAAGGAGGACACACAGCCAAAATGCTGTATGAAGTCAGGTTTAATCATCAGAGCTATCATCCGGCAGAAGGCAAGAGCACACAAACAAGTGGGAGCAAACACAGGGCACCCAACTTTATGGCAAGGTTGGCGCTACTCTGGCACCAGGCATTCTTAAGAGGGCACGGCATAGAAAGACAACAAGGAGGTCTGCAGGTGAAAAAGGTCAGCAAGCAGGAAAGGGAACTTGGAGGTGACAGCTCACTTAATACCAAGGTTGTTGAGAGGGAGATGGCCAAAGTGACTGAGGACTTGTCCAGAGAATTTTACTATTAAAGCCCTCTGGCTATCTAATAAGTAGCAAAAAGTATCCATTTCTCAAATGTGGGGAGAAAGAAAAGTTGACAAAGCTGTTTTATAATAATTTTGTCCTTACTGTAAACTTTGTGTTCTTTAGTAACTCACACAAAGCACTGCATATTTCAGGGTACATCTGCCTAATCTCCAAGCACATGAGATAAAAATGAACTTGGCAGTGAAATATGGTTTTTTAGCAGGCAGCTCTCTCACTCACTTCTTTGGGACGTTAATCTCCTTATTTTGGGGGGAGATACTTGCCTCCTCAGGAGGTGTTGTCACGACAGCACTTAGGGCACCTTCCATTATTAATAGTCACTGGTCCCTGCTCTACTGAGTAAGTCACACTACTGCTCCACAGACAGCAGCAGAGGCCAGCTGAGGAGAGCAGGTTTGGCGATAACTTGACCCGCCCTCCCCAAATCTGATGGAAGGGGCTAGAAGAATTGTAATAATAATGAAAGTTCTAAGGATGGTCTAGCAAAACGTATCCTGTGCTGAATGTTTAGCCATTTTGAATATTATCACTACGTTTATTATACAATAGGCCCTTGTGTTCTCTGTGAATAGGGTGAGTTGGTGGTTAGTCACATTTCTTAGGGAGTTACTGAAGCCAGCATTAAAACAAAACCAAGCACAGGATTCCCTAAAAAGTGCAAAGCATTGGGAAGTCTGCCCGGAAGAACAATGTCAGGTCGGCTTACAAGTCCAAGAGCAGAATACTCGAGCAGTACGGATTATTAATGGAGGGCTCACCTATCAACGGTGGCCAGAGCTGGTCATGCCTTACCCCCATGGTTTTGGTTTACTTTCTATGGGGCTGTATGGGGCTGTAGAACTCTGGGACCTCAGAGATGAGTAAAGATGTGAAGGAGGCTAGAACAGTGGCTAAGAAAAGTGACCTCTTCTTACTAGCGATCATTATAATCAGTGATTAATGATTATTTTTAATCAAAATATTTCATCATCTTTGAATATTGTTAGGAAAGCCATCATAATAAATGTCTATCTTGGAAAGGTCCAAATGCTACATTACTGTGCAAAAGATCTTCAGTCAAGATATTCAGGATTTTGAACAATAAGTAAACAACAGTCCTACTATCCACAGGAAACAGCAGAAGCATAAGGTAAGTGGAAGGCAAGTTCAAACCACAACTATAGCACACATTCACAGCAACCTCAGAGAGTGACTTATTTAGGAGCATTAATTAGCTTCAAGAAAGTTATACTAATAATGGAAAAGACAAAAAAAAAACCCTGTAATCAGGTTGACTTGTGAACCATAAGCTCAGTTTCCTATGGAAGTGGGGGTTAGTTACCACAGTGAGCCCTCGCCTTGAGAAGGAACCTGTTCTTCCTCCTACCCCATAAGACACACTTTGCTTTAAATCAGGGCCTATTTATACCCCCGCAGTAGGACCAACCACAGAAATAAACTAAACTCACATTCTGAAATGGGATGACTGCCCAAATTAGCACAGACACACACTTGGTATCGCTCTCATGCACTCCAGCATTTTATGTTCATGTTGTTAATATTGTGGAATTTCCCCCCCACATTTGGGGAAAAAAATGGAAGCTAAGTAGATTATAAGGAAGAGGATAAAAACTTCTAACTCCCAAATGCCTCACAATCTGATAGATAAGAGATTACTGGATACAATTGGGTGAAACAATCACAGCAAAAATATGTGTAATCATAAAAACAAAAACATGTAGAGTTTTCTTCTGTGAGGACTTAGAGACAAGGAGAATAACTTAAAGAGTGGAGTGAATAATAAGTCCATTGTTCAGCTAATAAATAAGGAGATCTCCATTTCCCCAGACTGTGTTAACATGAAGCAAATGCTTTAGTGAAGGAAAAGAAATCTATTTTTAAATCCCCCGCCACAACGGATTCTGTCTCTTAGAGATGAAGCCAAGTGTTAGTTCTGACTACACAAAGGAACTCACTGCATATGTATTACCCTCTCCCAGAAGACGTGCAAATTCTTAGGAATGTTTTATGTGTGGACGTGTATGTATGTGTCTGTCTCTCTCTACTTCTCAATTCATAATTAGAACATTAGGTCACCAATTTTCAAAAATTAAAGTTAAAGTTGCATCAACTACTCCACACGGTAAACCAAGATAAAAATCCAGATGGATTAAAAAGTGACACACATACACACATATAACTATTAAATACAATTAAAATGTGTTTCTTAAGTGAAAAAAGAGAAAATGAAGTAAAAAAGAAAAAAGCTAAAAATAAAACAAAAAAATCCAACTTCTGAATATTTAAAAGAAATTAAGAAGAAAAATTAAGGAAAAATTACATCTTTACCCATAAATATTTTTAACCTCTCTATGGCAAAAATCATACTAAACAAAGTTAAAAGGCAAGTCAAAATTGAAAAGAATTGTTTAAAGTATAGATCAGAACAAGGATGAATAGCTTCAATATATAAAATGAGAAAATGAATACCATAATTAAAAAATACAGCCAAAGGACATGAACAATTAAAAAAATACAAGTGGCCAACTTGCATACAAAGTAGTATTCACCCCCACTAATAATAAAATAAAGGCAAATTTAAATTAAAACTCAATCCCATTAGTAACTGACATATTCAGGACTCTCTATTATTAAAACAGTTTTATAACATTTTTTTCCTAGAAAATCAAGAAGCATAAAAAAGTATATTTACATATAGAAATTAATTAGCCTTGAAAAGCACACAATGTTCTCTTAAAATTTTAAAATCTCTTTGTATATTACTTCAATTCCAACATGTTTTTCCCTTTCCTCAATGAAAGGGAAATTTATCTATTGCACTCATCTTTTTAAACACATTTGCTATTTACTTATCAATTCTAGTGCAATATCATTCAAATTTAAATATTTGCTTTTTTTATTAATATCTTCTTTAGTTATGTGTGTGGGTCATTCTTCTTTCTCTGACTTCCTCAGTTTAATGAACAGTTGATTTCTTTTTCCTTATTAAATAACAAAAGCAATAGCCAGTTTGTCATACTTAAGAGTTTTGGAACCACATCTGTATGGGCTTTGATGTGTAGAAGTCTTACTTTGGTCACTTTTAAAATCGATATAGGCACGTTCCTTTTCACCTTTAGTTAATATCCATCAATTGCAGGGTATGAGGCCCAAAGGCAAGAAGCAAAGGCCATTAACATAACACAAAATACTCCAGCCTGCAGTACTATCATCTGGCTTTACAGGAAAGCCCAACCTAAAACACATCCTCTTTTAACTACATAAAAAGGCAAAAGAATGGAAGTTTTGGCAGTTGAACACTCTCATGAACTGAATCACTGACAAACATTAGGTCTTCAAGTTTCACTGTGCTTTGCTATTGCCAGAAGCACCAGCCACTTATTTTTTGATCCATTTAAGTATTTACCACCTTCATTTTTTAATATAATTAACTCAATTCTACACTTATATAATTTAACCTTTAATAATGGCTAAGTTTTAACAACTGGTTAGCAAATTTCCTAACAATTTAACAATTGGCTCTTGTGAGCCGACAGTTTCCCTTTTCCATGTCCTGTTATAGATTTTCCAGACCTGAGCTTTTTATTCCAGATTTTTGGAGGTTCCGGTTCCCATGACTTGGTTGTGCTTGCTTCTGCATCTGTCTCTAGTCCACAACCTTCCCAGCACTAGTCCTCGTTGATGCCGGGGGCTTGCTTTGCTCTCAATCGCAGGCCTCCTGGAACTGACACCTCATGATGTTGTGCCATTAATCCCAACAGTTCAGGTGCTTGTTCCGTAGTCTTTCGAACACGCCCTCACTAGAACCTCAGCCGGTGGTGATTTCAGACTAATTTCTAGAGGTGTATTGTTTTTCATTTCCTGGAACACTGTAAAGAGATCTCCATGCCCCTTGGATATTTTACCTTTTTACGTAAGCTATTTTTGATCTACTTTGAAGAGCAATTGCACAAATGTTCTCTATTACACATCACCTTACAAAAGAGGGTTAGCAGGGGATGATAAGCACTAGTGCTATCACACTGTTGTTCTACAGAGGAGGCACTTGTCAATGAGCAAAGCAGCCAACATTGCGACTGGAGTTCAGGTTTCACTTCGAACGGTAAAAAAAAAAATATTGTAAAATAGATGAAACTTCTCCTAAAGCTGCTTGGTTAAAATGAAATGCAAATGTTTTAAATCAAAGAATTGCTATCTCCTGTAATTGCAAATTTAATTTCTACTTTGCTTTAAGAGTGACTTAAGAGACTGTATTTTAGTATCTAATTAGAATTATTTCTATTATTAACTTCAAGTTGTAGTTTATTTGGTCAGAAAATAATATAATAGCTTCTAGAGTTTATATTTTGGGGATTTTATTGAAATTTTACTTATGACCTAGTAAATCCAATTTCTAAATTTAATTTATAGAGTACAGTGTTTATACATATACCCATAAACTCAAGCTATTGCTTATATTATTCACATATGCTACTTCTATATTTATCATCAGCCTAATTTACATATCAAATTCTGGAACACATGTTCAAGTTTCCTAATACAGTGTCTACTTTGTAAATTCTAATTCTTATTTTAATGTTTTGCTTTAGATACATGGTGTTCTAAAGAAGTGTGGAAGTAGAAATAGTTAATTTTTATATTTGACTCTTTTTCATCTACTTAAGGTGTTGACTTAAGCTCAGTCATATTATTCTATGGTTGGTATTTTTGGAGCAATATACACTGAGGTTTGGGCCTATATTTCACTTTAATAACTCTATAATAATGAAATAAACAGCCCTGTGTTTCCAGATTTTTAGGATATTGTGAATTTCAGTGTTTTGCTACTTAGCATATAAGATATATGACCATTATAACTTCAGTTCCAATTGCATCTTTCCTCAGTAAAATATAACTCTTCATCCTGTGAATGCTTTTCCCCTTGAATTTTTCCCTAATAGTAAATTTGCATCTTTATCTTTTAAAAATTGTTTAATATAGTTCCAATTTAAGAGTACATGTAGTGTTTGTTTTTCCATTCTTTTGATACTTCACTTAGGAGGATGGTCTCCAGTTCCATCCAGGTTGTTATAAAAGATATTAGTTCACCATCTTTTTATGGCTGAGTAATACTCCATGATATACATATACCACATTCTATTAATCCACTCATGTATTGATGGGCACTAACGTTGTTCCCACATCTTTGCAATTGTGAATTGTGCTGCTATAAACATTCAAGTGCAGGTGTCTTTTTCATAAAATGTCTTTTTTTTTCCTTTGGGTAAATACCCAGTAGTGGGATTGCTAGACCAAATGGTAGGTCTACTTTCAGTTATTTGAGGTATCTCCATACTACTTTTCATAGAGGTTGAACTATTTGGCAGTCCCACCAATAGTGTATGAGTGTTCCTTTCTCTCCGCATCCATGCCAGCATCTGTTGTTTGGGGACTTTTGGATAAAAGCCATTCTTGCTGAAGTTAGGTATCTCATTGTGGTTTTGATTTGCATTTCCCTGATGACTGGAGACAGTATAAGCATTTTTTCAAATGTTTACTGGCCATTAGTCTTCTTTTGAAAAGCTTCTGTTCTTGTCTGTTGCCCACTGTTTAATGGGGTTGATGTTTCCTTGATGATTTGCTTGAGTTCTTTGTAGATTCTGGTTATTAGCCCTTTATTGAATGTGTAGCATGTAAATATTTTCTCACATTCTGTAGGTTGTCTATTCGCTTTTTTGATTGTTTGCTTGGCTGTGCAGAAGCTTTACAATTTAATCAGGTCCCATTTATTTATTTTTGTTGTTGCTGTGATTGTCTTTGGGGTCTTCTTCATAAATTCTTTGCCTAGACCAGTACCTGTAAGAGTTTTTCCAACATTTTTGTCTAGAATTCTTATAGTTTCATGCTTTAAGTTTAAGCCTGTTACCCATTGTGAATTAATTTTTCTAACACCCCTGTGTACATATGGTAGTGAAATTCAACGAAAATCAACCAGGTTGGGGGGGTGAGGAGGGGATGGGTAAATTCACACCTAATGGGTACAATGCACGCTATCTGAGTGATGGACACACACATAACTTTGACTCAAACTGTAGAAAAATAATTCATGTAACCAAAACGTTTGTACCCCCATAATATTCAGAAATTTTAAAAAAAGGAAAAAAAAACTATCATAGCACTAAAAAAAATTTGTTTAATGTATCTTTATCTTTTCTAAATTTTCAATCTTTGAACTACTTTGTTTTACATGGTTCCTGCAAACAGCATGGTTCTCTTGAGTTTTTTGGAGTGCACAATCTAGGAGTCAGCCATTCTCTCAATGAAGTTGTCAAAGCCCTTCACATTTATTGCGGTAACATATTTGGTCTTGAGTCTAGCATACTTCCATTTTCTTATGTTTTTTCCTTTTGGTAAAACAAACAAAAACTAAATGAAGTTTTCTTCATTTCTTTTTAGAAATCTTTATTTAGTTAGAAATTACATATCCTATTTCTGACTAGTGCATGTCTTAAAAAAAAATCTAAATCTGTCTTTACCTGTATCAAGAACAAAGCTGTAACTGATGTTTCCCTACAGGGAAAAATGAAAAACTCAGGATGTTTTAGATTAATTTTTCTTCTACCTTACAACCCCCACTCTACCACTTTCTAGGTTTTGTTAAAATAAAGATTCTAGATTCAGATTTTTTTTTAAACATCATGCATATTCCCTTTCAATAATTACTTTAAAAAAGATTTAAACTTGACAAACTATTCATATATAAATAGTTGACTTAAACTCTTTACATTAATAGTTTTGTTGTTCAGCCTTTCATATATGTTGTTTCACATTGTAAGTCATTTCTTGGTTATCTGCAGTACTATTTTAAGTAGTTCCTTTTTAAAAAAGGAAAGGTATTATCAATAGCGACCTTTATGAGATTTTGCATGTTAGAAAATGTTTATGTTTTTCTTTGCTCATGCATTCATTCATTCTACAAATACAGTCATGTGTCAGTTAACAACGGAAATACATTCTGAGAACTGTGTCCTTAGGCAAATTGTTGTGTGTGTGATCATGGAGTGTACTTAGACAAACCTAGATGGTATAACCCACTACACACCAAGGCTATATGGTATAGCCTATTGCTTCTAGGTTACAAACCTGTACAACATGTACATGTATACTGAATACTATAGGCAATTGTAACACAATGCTAAGTATTAATATTTGTGTATCTAAACACAGAAAAAGTAAGTAAAAATATGGTATTATAATCTCATGAGACCACCATCATATACGCAATCACTGACCAAAATGTTGTTATGCAGCACATGACTGTATTTACTGAATATATATCATGTGTTAAGTGTTCTCCTAGACACAGGGGTTACAACACTGAAGAGCAGATAAAAATTCCTACCCTTACAGAGTTTACATTCTAATCGGAAAACATGTAAGAACCCAGAAGGTTAGAGAATTCATCAATCACATTTTTTTTCCTCTCAAAATTCTGGGGGACAGGAAGAGAAGCCTGATGCTGACCTCGTTTTCTTTTCTTTTCTTTTTTTTTTTGGTGGGTATCCTGCTTTAAACTATCTAGATGTTCTGCAGTATTTTCCTTAGTTTTGAAATTTAGATTTTTCTCTGGGTTATTTCAAGGTCTAGGTAAAGGGTCTTCTTTCTTTCAGTATCTCCCCTGTCCCCTAACTATGCTTATTACTTTGGGTGTTCTTTTAATATGAGAGCCCAAGTCCTGGGAAAATTTTCTCCTATTCTTTCTTTCTGGCATAAACAAACATATACATACAGTAGTATATACATTTATTTATATTGAATTCTCTACATCTATTTTTCATGTTTCTAATATTTTCACTTACAATTTTCATTTTCTTTTCTTCTGAGTTCTATTAGAATTTCTTTAGCTTTCTTCTTATTCACTGATTCAGGTTTCTTCAGTATTGAATCTGTTCTTCACTGCTTTGTTTTAAAATTCTGTAATCATGTTTTTAATTTCCAACAACTTTTTCTGTTCTCAGTTTGTTTTTCTCGACTATCTGCTCTGATTTTAATTGATGCAATACCCTCCTAATCTTACTTTGAATAATAATTTTTCTAAGTTTTCTTAGTTTCACACAAGAAGTTTGTTTCAAATAGGCCTATTCGCTTTTGTTGGTCAAACTGATCTTTTTCTTTAGAAATGCTATATCTTTCTATGTGTCCACTGATTCTTCTATATTCATTCCAAGAAACAGAAGTGTCCATGTTTTGTTTTGTGAATGGTAAAGAGTAGTGCCAAATAGTATGTATCTGTTCAAATCTTCACTCAATACAAAAAAAGGAGGGAAGATTTTAAATTTATTGTAAATTCCTTTGCCATCTCAGTGATAAAATCATCTGTATAAGAAAGGATTGGCAGTAGAGTCAGAATAGGGGATTTTACTTCTGTCCTAAATAATTCTCGTGCCATGTCTTGAGTAATATAAACAGTAATATTGATTTAATAGGTGTATCTATTATATGTATGTATGGGTATTACGTATATGTATATTATATATTATAGAAATACATACAATACATGTATATATATATATGCAAATTATCTTTAATGTCTGTGGAACATTTAAAAAATGGATACTAGGTCACAAGTAAAATCTCAATATTAAGTCCTCAAAATATATACAGTACAGATATTTTATTCTCTGATTTTCCTGGATTTTTTCCCATCCTAGTTGGCATCCCTACTGTAATCAAACAAAAAAAAAAAAAAAAGAATTTTTTTTTAATCAGATGAATTGTTTAAAATTTGTTTCCACCACTTCAGATATTTAAGGAAAACTAGCAGTTTTGTCTCTTTTCCCCCTCAGCTACTTCCATACTTTCCCCTATACATGTTATACGTTATCAACATTGCAGTAAGCAATACATATTCATTATAAAAAATAACAACAAGAAAACATGCTGAACTCTTTGGGGTTGCTAATTTCTAAGAAAATTACTTCAAGCAGTAAAGTTTTCTTTTATAAAAAAGAAAGTTTAAAGTTTCATCATTCAAATGTAGCCTATCTAAAACACCTGGAAATGATTTCAAAGTTTTCAAAGTCACTATTCTAATAGGTATTACTTCCAACCTAACCATTACTGCTGGCCTTTGAAATATAGAAGCTAAAAGAAGAATGGACAGATCAAATACTACGGATAAAAGCATTTTGAAAAGCATACAGTGCTATGAAAACATAAGATGGTAGGATTAAAAATGGATTTGGACATGAAATCCCCAACTCATTCATTTCAATGATTCCTTAATGCTTGGATGGGGGCAGAAAGTAGTGAGACTTTAATCCAGATCCAGTTCAGCATCTTACTGGGATCATTTCAGGCCAGTCAACTTTAATCAAATTACACTCCATCCATACATGATTAGCAACAAAGTGAAGTTTTGGTCAAGTGCCACAGTTTTTCACTCAAAGCCATCATACTCACTTTCTTGGAGGACACTTGGAAATTATGTGATCAAATCTGAAAGTAACTTTTCAAGAGTTGCATGTGTTCTTTCTGACAAAGAAGAACTTTATACTTGTGACTGAGTTACAAATCTCTGGCTGTAACTAGTTGGTTGGTGATAAAAATAATCACAACAACAGACGTGGAATACAAACCAGAAGAAATCTCAGACTCTAAAACACATGTCAAGTGAATGAAATTTATAGTATCACTCTCATCTATCAGGTATAGCAAAGAATATGGAAGAAAAGGATTGCTAACAATACTTACAACTCCTAAGAATTTTTTTAAAAAACATCTATTAAGGCATAGAAGGTTAAGCATACTGCATCTAAAAGTAACAAATACAATAAATAAAACCAGGTACTTTGAAAATGTATGCAATCTACTAAAATAATTAAGCAGATGAGCCATTTTTTCCTTTAGCAATGACAAAATTAGAATTATTCATAGAGAACCAATTATTAGTAATCACATGGTCGTATCTTACTGCTTTATGCTTAAGTGCTTTAATAAACATTACCTTATTTGGGTTTCACTACACCATAAGGTGGAAAGCCCTGGTGAACTGATAAAGGGATTAGCAACAGTAATGAATCTGAAAATGTATCAGAAGAATATGTGCTAAATTGCCCAAGGGCAGAGATTATAGACACTCATTGTGCACAGTGCCTCTTGACACTGTATGATCAAGGGCTCAATACGTATCTGTTGACCTGCACCAAACTGGTAATATATTCAATACCACTTTTATAAAACAAAGGAAAGAGACAAAAGTGTGTGCATGTGCGTGCAGGAGGCGGGGGTGGATTTTGGAAAAACTATAAAAGGATACACGCTGATTTGTTATCAATGGTTGTATCAAAGTGGTTGCCGAGATGAGCAGAGTATTAGTTTTATTTTGACACTTCTTTATTGTCTGGATTTTTACCATAAGCATGTATTACTTTTGAAATTCAAATGAGTAAAAACAAAATAAAGATGTACCAGCTAAATTTGTCAACAATGGGTATTACTTTTAAAACAAAATATTCAAATTATATATATGTTCAAAAATAAAACATCCTAGGATTATGCTATGGTTTGTGACTATTAGATGTTGAAAGTAGAATAGTTAACTTAGTGATCAAATATGCTTGACAGAGGCCTTGCTGGAGAAAGAAATTTAGATTCAACTAATATGCAATGAGTATCACCAGGTATTAGATATTGTGCTAAGCAGTTGTATTACTATACACAAGAGAATACCTGTGCTCAATTCATTCACAGCCTTCCTTATGTATACTCAATTATATTCCCTTCCAGCTTTGCAGATAAACCCCTATACTGTGAACACGAAGTCAAAGATAACTGTATTTTCTAGTTATCAAAGGCTTCTATTCATGAGACTGTAGCATTATTACATTTAAGAACAGTTAACTTGTCCTTATTTTGCCTAAACTTGAGGCACTTAGCTAGAGTAAAATTTGGCAAAGCAAAGACTCATTTTATCAGGGACTGTAAACTGCCTATCAGAGTACAAGGCATATTTTGCAACTCAAATTGTGAAAAAAGTCATTCTTCACTGCTTTGGCTCTTAACTGACTGACTCTTACTGAATACACCTAGCTTTCTACTGCTATGTCTACTTCAGATTAAGAAGCCAAACCTATTCTTTGGAAATACACATGGCTCAACCAACTGAATAAGCTAATAAAAATCTTCATCCTCTTTCAAGAATTCTTTGCATGTCCCTCAAACCACTGTCCCATTTGGTCTCTCCCACTCAACTCAGGGCCCTGTCTCTTCTCTCTGGAACACAGTGCTGTTGCCAACACTGCGAGTGGCCAAACCAGGCTGTCTCTGTCTCTGCTTGGCACTGGAAAAATCCCTTTGTCTTCATACTTAGCAGCAGTGTAATCTTAGAGAAAGACATTTAATTGAAAAAGAGTTTATTGAAAACTGACTTAGGAGTCTCTAGGTAATAAAACAAGATGACTGGGCTATTTTCCGCAGTTGAGTTCAATGCTGTTGGGGTGACTGGATCCTCAGCCCACTCACAATCCCAGTCCTGTACCTACTACTACTGTTCCAGACTAGATCAAATTTTATTCTTCATTTTGATAAAGCCAAACTGCTACCTAAGATTCATTCTATAAATATTTCTTGAGCACTTACTTTGTTCAGAGCACATTACTAGACACTGTCACGGACACAAAACTGAATCAGGTGCCATTCTCAAGAACTTATACTGTCTTAAATTGGTAGGATACAAAGGATAACATTTTAGTGTTGACTTACATTTAAATAATCTGATCTGAAATACAGAAAAGGCAGCTTATTAATAGAAATAAAAATAGGATATGCCTTTTAAAACGTTAGAAAATTTAAAAATACACTTAAGCATTAAAATCAAAGCATAAAATAATCAAGTACAAAATATATTAGTCATAAAAAGAGTGACCACATATAATTCATCATCCAAACTAAGATTTTAAACAGTGAAGGGAGATACTATTAATGAGTTCTCTATGACAACAGGCCTAAACCAGGATGTCCTGAGCAGACCAGGTTGTGAGATTTCCCTAGTTCTAAAAATAAATAGTTCACTTTACTAAAAAACAGAGATGGAGCTAATGGTCAAATATCCAGCCTCACCTCTACGTTCCCAGTCCTCTCTCCAGAACCTAAAAATTAAGGAGGTGAAGAAAGTCAAAATCAAAATAGGACACATAAAAATATTCTATGAAGAATGAAAAGAATAAAGCCATAGATTTGCTACATTTTAAAACAAATTTAAATTTGGTCATAATTTTGTAGGTTTGGGAAATACTATATTTTTATATCATTTAGAGTCCAGTATTAACACATTCAAATTACCTATAATTACACCAGTAAACTGTCACCTTCTACCTATTTGGGCTTTTTTGAAAAGACAATTTTACACCTCAGCATAGGTTCAACAAAACTAGTTTCAGTTATAAACTTGTCAATCTCATAAGGGGAAATGGTTTTCAATTTCCCTTCTGAGATTACCCAAAAAAGCTGTGGATGTATCTGAATTATGTAGAATACAGACGATATGGGCCAAACTCAAATCCAGAAAACACTCACAGTCAGTCCAAAGAGTGAAGATATTTTGAAAGATCTGAGTAAGACCAATGTTGTGTTACCTTCAAACTCTAACAGCTATGAGATCTCGGGCTGTGACCAGTGCGAGGGCATCTCATGTCTGGGCAGATTAGTGTATCTACAGATGAAAGACACACTCACACATGTGCACACACACACAGCCTAGCTGCCTGCTCCAAGTTCTACACCTCTAAATTAATGTAGGTCCTTGGGAGAAATTAATTTCTGGTGAACACAATGAACATCAGAATCAACAAAGATGCAAACTAGAAGCAAGCTGCGGGCCACATACTGAAAATTCAAGTTTCCTAATAAGTGGGACCTCCAGGCTCCTTTTGTGATTTATTGTCCCTCAATCTTCCCATATATAAGCTAGAAGCTAAACACCAGCAAACTATTAATAACTAAAAGGATATTTCTTAGAACTTCCATAGACTCCATTTCTTCCTGCACACAATCCTACTCCATCTCCGTGCTCAGAAGCAGCACCTGAGAGGGTAACATATAATCATTTGCACCCTAGTAAACTGCACCCATGCATATCAGGCCCGGGCTCAACATCAGAGATCCGCCCAAAGAGCGAATCTTACCCCAGGAGCTCAGAGACAGCAACTGCAAACATGAACAATGTAATGGAATAAATGCTGAAAAAGAAATGAATTTAAAAAAGTATAGGAAGGAGCCAGATGTGTCTGTCTAGAGCAATTGGGAGAGGCTTGACAGAGGTGACATTTGAGCTGCAACTTGAGTCTGAGTTTACCGGGCAGTAAAAGGAGAAAGAACACTGGAGGAGAAGAGACAGCGTGTGCTGAGACACAGAGGTATGAAAATCGTGGTGTATTCAGGAGTACCGAGAACTGAAGCACAGGGTTTGAGGCAGGGAGAAGCTGATAAGACAGTGAGGGTCTCTTTCCAAACTGGGTAAAACTGACAAATCCTCATTGTCAGCTTCTCTCTTGACCCCTTTCCTGTGCCCAGCTATTTCTCCCCTTGTCCTTGTCAATAGTTTTCTCCTTTAGAAAGGGAAAGACCTGAGTTCTAATCTCAACTCTCACTAGCAGCTGTTCAAGCTTGCAAAAGACCCAGCCTCTCCCTGAGTCTCAGTTCCTTATTTATAAGAGAAGGGGACTACAGGAACTATGAAATTCAAGGATTCTATAAGCAGAATGTCAAAAATCATTACGGCATATTTTCACTTTTAACAATCATAGTAAGTGAGGAGAATCAGTAACACAAGTATTTCAAATAATCCCAGCTACACAACTGTAGAAAAAATAAAATTATAGCTCATAAGGGTAATTTGTTGAGCAAGCCAAAACCCTCTCAGTCTCAGTTTTTTCATCTGTAGAATAAAGATAATAAATTTGCCACTGAAGTTTGTTGTGAAGCTCAAGTAACAAATGCAATTTCCTGAACACCTGCATGCAATTGGTGCTAAATAAATGTTGGTTAAATCTAGTTCAATATATCTTTCATGTACATTAGTAAATATGGTATCCTTATTAGTATTGGTTAACAAAAGATATGCAAATATAATGAAATCAATTATGTAAACTTTAAAAAATGAAAATTTACTATTGTTATTTTAGAAAAATTGAAGGCTGTGGCTTTGAAGACAATTATGCAATCAATCTACTAATTGCTGCTTCTGTTGAGACCTAAAAAAAAGTTCCTCTTTCCATCCACCCCCAGTCTCAAGGGATAGGGAATTTACTTTGATTTTCAAAGCATATCTGATTTCTTCCAGCCATTACGGGGTCAAATAATAAGACAAATTTAGATACAACAGTGAAGGAATAACAATTTTACTTCAGTTCTACATTTGAATCAATAGACTCAAATTCTTTGAAATATGATCATCAATGCAATTATGTGCTGAACTGCTAAATTAACAGTCACCTGGGAAACACAAAACACATCTAGTGACAATGTGCTTCTAATTGCACAGGAGATCAGGATATTAGTGGTATTTTATATTCTGCTTCATTGCCCACTAAGCAGCATATATTTTCATAATAATGCTTTTTCCAACTAGAAAGAACCATAGGAGTCACAACTCAATTTCCAAAATGAAGAGGAAACAAAAACATATATATCGACACACACACACACACACACACACACACCTGAAACAATGCCTTTAGTATTTGAAAGAGAGGTGGGAGGGGAAGGAGAAAGAAAAAAAGGGCCAAAATAAATTTAAATGACTGTTTTGAAATCATTCTTCAGGTTCAAACAGCAAGCTAAAGGAATGTCAACTTCTCTCTATTAATGATTCAGTCACCCCTAAGCCTCCCGTAACACAGCCTGCCTGCCATGTGCAAGGCTCCGGGCTAGACGCCTACACTGAGGAGTCCTGGGGCGTGCTAACAAAACCTCAGCCCAGCCAAGCACAAAATATACTCAGCACTCACAGCCCTTCACCCCACAGCTTAATACTCTTCATAAACAGAGTTCAAGGCCGCACATTTTACACAGAGCACGGGTGCGGAAACCAGTCTTTGTTCCCGTTTTTCCTCCTTTGATGAGGATCCGCGGGAA